>JAYESA010000009.1:132596279-133196279 GCA_036927795.1 Iris macrosiphon
TCCAAATGAGTGTCAAGAGCCTTCAAATTATAGATCCTTGCTTCCTCCTTGTAGATCCTTGCTTTCTCCTTGTTCTATTAGCCTCCAATGATGAGTAGAGACAGAATTGGGAAGGAATTTGGGTAAGAATTGGTGTAGTTATGAAGAGATTTGGAAAAGAAAAATTCTAGATCTAGATTTTGAATAATAAATGAAGAGAGAGTCTCTCTCCTCCCTCTATGATTGCCGGCCTCTACCCCTCCTCCAAGCTACTATAAAATATCCACAATACCCCTTAGGGCTTATCAAGAAGGAATTAATTAAGGATGGAAGGTTCTAATCTAATTGGTTTAACTAATTAATTCATTCTCCTAATGAATGGGCTTACTATTGGGCTCAAATCTAACTAGAATAAAATATGGTCCATGGATCTAATCTAAACTAGTTAGTCCACTAACAAAAGTCCAAAATCAAATACTAACATATAATAATAAATAAATAATATTTACTACATACATAATATTTTATATTATATTTCAAAAATAAATACCCATGCTAAATTACCAAACTACCCCTAGCTGGAAATATGAGGGTGACACGAATCAAGGTGTTGGGCCTAAGGTTCTATCTTAAAGAGTTCGGATGGACCCTCATTATCTTCCTCGGGGTCGACAAACACCAAGTTGGAGGACAGCGTTTGCCTGAGGACGTTCCGATGCTGACGTCGGAGTCCCAGGCTGAAGATTCTGACGAGTGTGAGTTCACTTCATCTTCTTTGTCTGAGCCTTCAGGGGTTGTAGAAGGTATCACATATCCTAATCCATGCTTGATTTTATGATAGTAATCCTTGGGCTTGCCTGTAGGAGTGGGTAGACGCAAGGGCAACCTTCGATCTTTGTCGTAGTTCAACCCTTTAGTGGTCTTCAGATCGTATCCTATTTTTTGGATAAGGTGTACGGCTTGTGAACTATATCGATAGAGCGGCATTCTGCCGATGTCAGGTTATGGTTCTTCTTCCTCTGGGATGAAGGACTGAGGGAATTCTACCATGCCGAAGATGATGAGATTATCTTTCCTCTTCCTATGCGAGACTAGGAAGTAAGAATCTTGGCTGGGGAGCATCTGGTACGCTTTGTAGGTTATGGTTACTTGCGTCTGTAGGTGTAAGCCTAGACCATGCTCCATGGCATATAGTATATTTATGTGGGAAATCTCAGAATAGTTCAAAGGTAGGCATTTATTCATAAAGTATGGTAACTTTTCTCCTGGGATTACATCATCAAGGGAAGGAATATTAGCCTGAGCGGCTACATACTCCTCCAACTCGTCTTCCTCTTCAGCTACCCCGAGCGCAGGTGAAGGTTCGGACTGTTCTCGATGCAGTTTTACTACGAGAGGTTCGGTACTTGCCGGGTCTTCCTTTGGTGGTTGATTTCGTTGGTAGTCGGATCGACCTGGGGAGGCAAACGACCAAAGACTCTGATGATGTGGAAAGAGCTGGTTCTCTCGTTGGTGGTCGTCTCAACCTGGAGAGTCGAACGACCAAAGGCTCTAATGATGTGGAAGGAGCTGGGGGGCTTAGGTGCCTTCCCTTGCAGTTTGACAATGAGGGGAGCGGCTGTGCCCGGAGTACGAGACGTAAGACGAATTCTTATGGGCTCCACCGGTATAGTTGTAATATCTGCTTCATCATCGGCTTCATTGCCCTCTTTGTCTTTACGGACTTGTTTGTAGAGGATGGCGTCGGAGTAGTACACATCGACCCCCTTGAAAGAGTCGATGTCTGCAAATGCTATTTTAACTTCCCCGTATTCGTCGACGTATTTGAAACACTAGTGCAGAGTCGATGGCACAATCATATGTTGATGTAGCCAAGGCCGTCCGAGAAAGACGTTATATGATACGTCTACGTCAACGACGTAGAAAGTGACTTCCGTTTTTAAGTCGCCAATCTAGAATTTTAGGCGAATCTTGCCAAGAGAATAGGTCCTCCCTACATTAAAGCCACATATGAAAGTATTATTAGCTGTCAAGTGATGCATCGGGATCCCCAAAGTATGTAGTAGGCTCCTCGGAATGATGCTGATTGATGAACCGGGATTGACGTGCATCCGATCCACTTTGATGGCACCAATGTACCCTGTATAGTACAGGGAATGATCATGCTTGTTATTCTTCAGCAACATATCCTGTTACGAAAATATAATATAGGGTACTACGTCCACAACATTATTGCAATGAGGGCAGGCTGCCAGATCTTTATCTGGTGGCTTGACTTGCACCAGATAGGTGTCGGCATTCTGTAATGCCGCACCGAGTGCAGTCCGAGTATCTCTGGAGAGCCGGAGCAACTCGTAGAGTGACAACTTTGCCGGAGTGTAGCCAGTTGTGCCAAGATATCAAAGTTGTAGGGCTTCTCTAACCCTTAAGCTATTTTCTTGTGCAATGGCTTGTCATATAGAGCCTCATTTTGCTTGTGTTTATTTGCTGTTGGAGGCTGGGATGGTCCCGGATCAAACACAACAGGTGCAGTGGGTGCAACTGTTGGCGAAGCACTTTCGTCAGGAGTGTTATAGTCCTTCTGGTAGGTCAATCCCGACCTAGTCCCCCTGCCATGGCTTCCTCAATTGTGGGGGAGACCATATGGAAGGACTTAGACTTCTTTTGTTTGAACTTAGTGGCAGAAGATGCCGCCGGTTGTGTGTCGTCTGGAACGAGGTCCAGATGGACCTTTATAACCTCTCCTCGTGGAGTTGTAATAGGTACTAGCCCGGCCTTTTGGTCTCGAGCCGATGGCAGGTTAACAACTTCTACAGTTGCCTTGGAGATTGGAATTACCCTGTCTTGGGCTTCCATTGGTGGGAATTTGCCGAATTGCAGGGATACCATGTCAGCGGTAACCGTTACATCATCGAAATCCTAGGATAAAGCCTTGGTGTCGATCAGACGCTGGATGTACTGATTCAAAGTATAGCACTCTTGCGTCGGGTGGTGGATGTAGCGGTGGAAGTGGTAGTACTTCGGGTTATTCATCTATGCTGCTTCCGATTGGCGCTTAATGTCGGGGAGGCGAATCTTACCTCCTTGCATCAGCATGTCGAAGATGGGTTTGACATCACCATCTTCAAAAGAGTAGGTCTCCTTTTGGTTTCGGAGCCTCTGCATGCTTTTGCTCAAGCTTCTTGGTCACTTTGGCGACCATAGCCTGCTTTTCCTTTGCATCGTGGCTGTTGTTGCCGTTGTTGCTGTTGTTGGAGGAACATTTTTCTTTTTCCTCAGTTGTAGGGATATGGATTCCCAAGTGCTGAGCGTCTTTGAGCTTCATTTTAGCATTAACAACACTTATAATGAATATTGTCCAGTCCTTGGACTGGCTCTCGCCTACCCAGAGGCTGACTGCGGGAAGCATATTTTTCGGGCACACCTCCATTAGTGTGGCCTCGGGATTGCCAGGAGGCAATCTTAGCGCCACTAGTCTGAACCGCTCGATGTAGTTTCATGTTGGTTCCTTTTCACCTTGGGCGACGTCCATCAGAGATGACATCGTCATATCATTTTTAGCCTCATAGAACTTATTGAGGAACAGATGCTTAAGGTCATCAAATGACGAGATACAGTTATCTTTGAGACTGCAGAACCAGTCGAAAGCTACCTCCGATAATGAATCGACGAAGAGTCTGGTAAGGATAGCGTCATGCGGGGTAAGTATCCCGTTGTGATCTCGAAGTAGCTCATAAACCGGTGAGGGAAGGACTTTCCGTCAAACGGGTTGATTTTGAAGGGCTTATACTTGGGTGGATACTGTACATTCCTCTATTCTATCGGGTATGGTTGTCGTACCCCAAGATCGCAGAATGAGTCTCGATTGCCCATAGAATCTAGGTGAACCCGGAGTTGTCAGACCTCATTCATTGCTTCTTTGGCCTCGTTTGCCGCTGATGAGCCGGATAGGGGAGGATTATCGCCCGCGGATGGGGCATTTGTGTTTGAATCCCTGTTGGTCTTAGGGTCCAAGTTTGCTTGCCCAGAGGCCCTTGCTGGTTGGGAAGTCATGTTTGCCTTGATTTCCAGCATTGTCTGGGTTAAGGCCTGCATCGATGTGTTCATTGTATACATCATGATCTCGAGAACCTCGAGGCGTTGTCAATTTTTGGGGCCTTCAAGGTCATCGCCGGCCATGTAAACCGTCCTTACGTAGGAAGAAACTGACAGGGCAATTGAGGCCGTTCCCCCTGTTTCATACCCTTGTAGTAAGTATTCTTCGCAGAGAGCTGGTGATGATGTATCGCCCTCAAATTTGGAGGGGATATTACCTACAACGTAGAAGATAATGTCGTCTTGATAAGGGCAGCTACCCTCAGAGATCTCGGGGTCCATCCCGTGGGGATCAATGTCTCCTCGGAATGTCAGATTATTTCGTACATCCAGGGGGGTACTACCCCCAGCTTGGGCCACCCCTAGGTATTCTGAAGAAGAAAAACCCCAAAAGCTGGCTGATTCCTCCGTGAGTGGGTGCTCAGGAAGACGCCTTCTGCATGTGCCGTCGATATCCTCCCGGGCAGTCGCCTTCGCAGTGCACTGGCCGAGAGAGACTGATTGAAGTACTTGACTTCTTTCCTCCCTTGGCGGAGGGAAGCTTTCAAGTTGAGTAGCATGAGATGAATGGCAACTCCTCCTCCTCTTATACTTGTACCTGATATCTGGGTTGCCGCCGGGTAGGTGCTTTCCGGTGCAGTCGTACAAAGGCCGACTGCATGTCTCTGTGTACTGCTGCTTTATTACAGCAGCAGTTGATATTGATGTCGGCTCAACTGTGCCTCAGACAGGGCACGTCGCATATTATAGTTGTTTTCTTTGCTTTGCGTTTTTGAGTAATCACGTCACGCAATTCATGCGAAGGGTATTTTACCTATGCATCCTCTTTGCGAGTCCGGGTATCTCGGGCACACGGATGCGTAGGCGATGCATTTGATCCTGGACCTGGGGTTCGTACATGAACTTGCCCTGAGGTACTGGTGAAAGATTATTGGAACGAACCCTGTCTGCTAGTCCCTGTGGGTTGGATGCATGGGTCAGTTCTGTACAACTTTCTATCAGAGGCCAATGTAATAGTTAGCTATGCCTGCTGGTGGTTAGTCGTATGAGCAATTGCTTGAGCTTGACGAGCTCGCACTGCCCTAGACCTCTTCAACTTATCAGTCGCAGGCGCATAGTTTGAAGAGTCCAAATTTGGGTTTTTGCTACCCTTAGTAGGTCGCATAGGATCTACGCCACGGGAGAAAAGGTAAAAAAACAAAAGTTATGTTGTTGTCAGAGCCGGATGTTGCTGTCTGTCTGCGGCTGTGAGATGATGTCGCATGGATAATATTATGTGGTCCCCTTCTTGGATGCATAGGACCTATCCCAGTGTCACGACCCACACCCGGTGTAGGGGCAGGAGTAGTGAACAACGTCCATCTTATGCCGCGGCATCGGTGGTAGAACATTTTTTGGGTAAACTATGCTATCTAGAAATAATGATCATCAAGACATCTAATGCCACCAATGAAATATAAATATTCAATCACAGAACTATAAGATGAAACAACACACGAATATGATAAAGGAACTGAAGAGTCAAGATGCATCTCATAAGACAGAAATAATATCCAAAGAGTCACCAAAAATATAAAGCTAGCAGTCAAAGCTGGAGACAAATCCAGTACAAAAATAAATAAACTATCTACTGAGCTATAGGTAAGGTGTCCTCTATCTCAACTAGAAGGAGTCCCTCCTGAGCTACAGTCTCTAACTCTAAACTAACTATGTCCTGAGGCCCGTAATGAGTAGGATACCACTCCTCAGTGTTATTTGGAAAAACTATATCCAGTCAGTATTGGAGCAAAGTACACCTCTAACAGCAGTTCCAATAAATGATAAAAACTATGTATAAGTAAATAAAGAGCATATACAAGATGGATAGAGCAGGGCAGGAATATATAGGAATAAGAAAATAAAGGAAATACGTAAAAAAAATATGAACATCATATATGGAATAAACAGATACGACTATCTAAGTGAGTGAGTACCAGTGACAACATATGATCGGCATAGGAACTTGCACATGAATATGGCCTGGTTAATCATACGTGAGGTATATGATTAACACTCACAGAAAATACATAAAATGCACAGGGAGGGTATGATCACATATCTATACTAACACTCCTCGCCCCCGACTAGTATAGTGGATTCAACCATGACACACTCTGACACATGAATCACAGAGCAGGGGGCCAACCTTCTCAGGAACAGTGTCTCATCCATGCACAGGAATCACAAGAATAATAACATCTCATGACGGAATTCGGAAATACCAATCCATGTAACCAAGTGTCAGGAATCAAGGATATCTGCACTAAATACAAGAAACATAGAGGATATCATATACGACCAAAGATGTCCAAAATAGTGCCTCGAAGACCTAAACATGGAATATTACATCAATACAAGGTTTCGAATGAAACAAGTCAAACTAGTTCAAATCTAGGTCATAAAGTCAATTCTAGGTCAAAATGGTCAAACTAGGTCAACACTAGGTTAAACTTGGTCAAACTATCTATTTTTATGTTGTATGAGTCAATCTCTTGGATATTGGGTCCATACGCTATGTATCTAGGCTATACTAGCTATGTTGGGATACTAGTACTATACCATATCTTAAGATATGTAAATATATATATATATATATATATATATATATATATATATATATATATATATATATATATAAAATACTATATAAGTTATACAAATATACTACATACTAGTATTCCAAGTTAAACAAGTACTAATGGATGCTTGGCTTTGAGCCAACCCGGTATCAAACTATCTAACCCATCTTGACCCAATACCTTGATTCAACTCCATTACCTTACCTTACTTTACCTTGGTAACACAAGGTAATTATAACCTAAACATGCTCAAAATATAATACTAACTAAGTATTATAACATGTACTATACACTACACCAATATCTACTATATCATAGCTCACCTCTAAGAATTAACCTATAGATACATAACACACATACCTATAACTAACTCATATCAAATATACCACTTAACATATATTGCCAATAACTAACACATACCCTCATCTAACATATAACTTACACAACAACATATAACCATATATAAAATACTAACTTTTTACTAATATCTAATTCCAATCACTAACACACATAAACTTATCTAACATAAACTCTAACTAACATACACTTATCACCAACTAACAACTAACTTAAATACTAACTACACAAACTCCAACCTACAAAACCCGACCCCCTTACCATGGTTGCTACTACCACTAGCAGCCTTGCTGCTGCTGCTGCTGCCCCTAGCAGTACTGATGTTATTGTTGTCACTACCGTATTTTCTAGAAAAGGGTATTTTGGTCATTTTATAATTAATTAAATATTGTGCATGTTAAATATTTATTTATTATATTATTTATTTATTATTAGCATGATAGATTTATTTTTTGGACTTGTGTTAGTGGACCTAACTAGTTTAGTTTAGACTCATGGACCAACATGTTTTAATTGTTAGAATTGAGCCCAACTAGAAAGCCCATTAATTAGGAGGATGATTAAATTACTTAAACCATTAGACTAGAAGCTTTCCTCCTTAATTAATTTCTTTATGAGAGGCCCCAAGGGGTATTTTAGACTTTACATAGTAGCTTGAGGGAGGGGGCAAGTGAGGCCTATATAAAGGGGATGAAAACTTTCTCTCTCTTCATTTTTTATTCCAAATCTAGATCTAGAATTTCCCTCAACAAAATTTCATGAAATCCCTACCAAATTTTCACCCAATTACTTCTCAAATCACCATTAGAGACTAGAAGATCAAGGATCTAGAAGGAGAAAGCAAGGATCTACAAAGAGGAGCAAGGATCTACAAGTTGGAAGCCAATTTCACCAATTTTGGAGGTTTCATTGGGAATCCATCTCCCAATAGGTATAATTCAGTTTTTTTCTCTTAAAATAGCTTCTAAATCTGAGATTTAATCATGAATAATCAACCCATATGTATGTACTACCCATAGGATTTGGTTTTGTGTTCATAGGAGACCTATGGAGAAAGTTATGGTGCTTTTGTGTCAATTTTGAGGGAATTCCGAAAATGACTTTTGTTGTGTGTGTCAATTGATCCTATAGATCAATTTGTTATATGTTTATGTGTTTGGGGCTAGTGTCGTATCCATAATTGGGTACATGTAGGTCGTATCCCAACAATTTGGTGATACGTGTTGTTTTGGGGGTTTTTTCTCCGACACGGGACTTTGTACATGTCGTATTTTGACACGGACACATAGATCTATATTTGACACTTTGTTTTGTTCATAAATATTATATGTGATTTGTTTGTGTCCTTCGGGATGAAATTAGATGTGTGGTGGACTCATGTCGCATGCGTATCCTAGATCTAGTGGGATACGGTGTGATACGCTCCAATTATTATGTGTTTATGTGTAGATCTAATTATTTGTGCTTTAATTCTTGAATTATAATTGTGTATGTATCTATATATATTATATATGTATTATGTATATTTATTATAGTGTTTATTGTATCATAGATCTATGTATTATATATGTATTAATAGAATATATATTATGTAGCTTTCTTCTACATGCATTAATATATATGTTATAATATATGTTAGGGATGTAAATATATGTTTTATATAATATATGTGTATATTTAATTAAGTAGTTAGATTATTTATACTTATTATATGATTATATATATATATATATGTATGTATGTAGATATATATTTATAAGTGGTAGCATATGTATATATAATATAGTAGATATATTTATATGTGGTTATATATATTGTTATATTATATATTGTTATGTATTTATATTATTGTATGATTATATATATGTATACATATATGTATAATTATATATACATATTACTATGTGTGTGTGTGTATGTTACTATGTGGTATTTTATACAATTTACTATGTATAAGTGTATGTATAGTTATATATAGTTTTATATATATATTGTATAAATATATATATATGGTGGGTTATATATATGTATTTATATATATATTGTATATATATATACATATATTTTCAGCGACAACAGCGAGCCAGAAGTGTCGCAACAGCAGCAACAAATGCAAATAATAGCAGCTTTTCAGCGACAGCAGTCAGCGACAGTTGCAGAAAACTGTCGCTGAAACAACAGTGTATCAGCAGAGTATCAGAAGCTTCAGCGACAGTTTTTAGTGACAGTGCAGGAAACTGTCACAAAAACTGCAGTGTATCTATATACACAGCAGCTTTCTGTGACAGTGGACAGGGTATTTAGCGACAGTTTGGCAGTTTTTAATATATTAGATATTAATATATATATATAGATATATATGTATATATATATGGTAATTAATATATATATAAATATATTCCTAATTGCTATTTGTATTATAGTATACTATATATGTATATATTTAGTTGTAGCATATAAATTTATTAGAATAATTAGTATACTTTAGTTATCAATTGTTATGAGTATATTTTATATATTATATATTTGTAGGTATGTATGTACATATATATGTATTAATAGTTAGTGTGTAGTTGGTAGTTAGTATTATTCTATTAGTACATACTAGAGTTATATTGGATTGATGTATGTAATTATTGATGGGTAGTTAGTATATATATGAGATTTTGGCAATTACCTTGAGATATCAAGGTAAGTATCAAGATATACCAAGGTATGAGTAGTAGGTATTGGCATAAGTAATAGGATAGTTGTAAACTAATTATGGGTTGATATTAAGGTGACTAAAATAAGGTATATAGTATTATATAAATATTAAATGCATAGTAGTTTATAATTATTGTTGGGTAGTTAGTATAAATAAGGTTTTGAATTTACCTTGAGATGCCAAGGTAAGTATCAAGGTATTGGAGGATAATCAAGGTATTGGGTTTGGATATCAAGATAGAGGTTTAGTATTGGGATACCAAGTTGGATCGAAACTAAGGTATCCATTTAGCATTTGTAATTAGAATTATATATATATAATATTGTTTGATATGTACATATGTGTTATATTTATCCCTTGTTTGCGTATCCTGAGATACGGTATCTTAGTATCCTAAGATTTAGTTTGTATGGCCTAGATTCATAGTGTGTGAGCCCAATATATTTGAGTTAGACTCATGCAACATAGAATTAGGTAGTTGACCATAATTTGACTATAGTTGACCATAGTTGACTTAGAGTTGACCTAGTTTGACTTTTGACTTAGAAATAGTTTTATGATCTAGAAATTGACTAGTTTAATTTATTTCTCTTCCCCAAAACTTGTATTAATGCAATATTTCATATATAGGTCTGTGACATCAGTTCGGACATCATTTTTTATCATTTGCTCTGGACCACAGGCGAGTACATTCTCTGATAGTTTTTATTATTTGATTACCACTATAATTCAAGTATTTAGAAATGTTACTTATGATTCTTGACACGATGGTACACGGATTGGTATTGTTATTGGATCGTTAGTCATGGGATGTTACCTTGATTATGGAGATGGTATCGGATACTGTCCTTGTTGGTATTGGATAACATTGAATATTGTAGATTAAACATTGGATACATTGGCTAGTGACGTGTCATGATTCGATCCATCATATCAGTCGGGGCGGAGGAAATACCAATTAAATATGTAATCAAGAAACTATCGGCTAGTAGTGTAATCATTGGCTACTAACTTACCATGCAATTCACGTATGGTTGAGTTAGCTCCTTAGTGTAATCATTGAATCTCCCAGGCCCATCACATATTTAGTTAGTATCTCAAATCACATAGTTATTGTAGATTCCATTATTCAGTTCATTGATTACCTTGTTCTATTCTGACATTATAGTTCATTCCTTTATTCTTGTACGCATTGATTATATTCTGTTGTTAGTATTGCCTATTCTCTCATTGTTCTTGATTATCAGTTATATCCTCATCGTAGATAGCATCTTCTATTCTACTGCTTTATAGTTTTTGTCAATTAATTGGAACTGCTATTGGGTTGTACTTCGCTCCATTCCTGACTGGAAAATATTTTTCAGAGGATCCGGGAGATTGGTGTCCGACATACTACGGACCTCAGCCTATTGATGGTGCAGACTTGACCCACTAGTTCTGGAGTGACTGTCAAGTGATTTAGCCGGATTCGCTAGTTAGCATAGTTAGTTCTCTTTAGCATTTTGGTACCGGATTTGTTTTCGGCATATATTTGTGTTTGGATATTATTTCTAATTGTTGTTGTTATATTTTTTAACTGCTTAGTTATGTTAGACTTCTGTGATATCTTCTCGTGCCATAGAAATATGATTGAGTATTGTGTTGAATTAAGTTGATTACTCTCTTCTTGGAGTTGAGATATTATTGGAGGTTTATGCTTTATAGTGAGATAATTAGATAGTATAGTTGACCAAGACAGCGTTCTACCGCCGATGCTGCGGCGTAGGCTGGGCGTTGTTCCCGACTTGCATCCCTACACCGGGTGCGGGTCGTGACAACTGTGCTCACTCCTACTGTTGTGCACTTGAGTGCACAACCTTACCCTATCCTCACTGCTGCCAAGTAGTGCCATCTCCCAACTGCCTAGCTGTGCACACTTGTATGCTCAACCCGATCACTAAACCTGCAGCACTCGACTGTGCACTCTGAGCACAGTCCTCTCCTCCATCATACATATCACTCACAGTGACCCAAACACACTGCAACACATTGTAAAATAGTCCACAATGAACTCTAAAATAGTTGGTACACCCACCATCAACCCATACATCAAAATCAGTCCGTATACAGCTAATATATCTAATTGACACTACAATTAACAAGCTATATCAAAAATATATATATATATATATAACTAATACATACATATATATATATATATATATATAACATATATATATAACATATATATAACTCAAGTCAATATCCAATTAGCTATACACAAGTCTAAAAGAATTAGAAAGCATAGTACCAAACACGTGGATTGCACCGTACCCGTATCACACTCAATCTATGATACGCTTACGATACGGCTCCACCACACCACCAAACGTATCCCGAAGAACACGAGCAAGTCTAGAGTCATAATTAGGAGTACTACGAAGAGCCAGCTACTCATCTACATGTCCGTGTCAAAATGTGATATGTGTATCACCCGTGTAAAAGAAAAAAAAAACCAAATCAATATGTATTACCAAATTGGCGTATTATGGCCTACACGTATCCATTTGTGGATACGACACTAGTCTCACACAACCAAACATATGTCAATTTGGTCTAAATGACCTATTGGCAAACACATGATGTGCCAATCTAGAAATTTCCCCAAAATTGGCATAAAACACATTATTACTTTCTCCATGGGCCTTCTATGAACCTAATTCTTCTTCCTATGGGTAGCCTTAGTATATGAGAGAGTTGGTAATTATTTAATTACAGAAATAGAGTCTAATTAGAAGGGAAATTCTGAATTGTACCTATTGGAAGATGGATTCCCAATACAAGTCTCCAAACGAGTGTCAAGAGCCTTAAACTTATGCTCCTTCCTCCTCCTTGTAGATTCTTGCCTCATCCTTGTTCCAATAGCCTCCAATGGTGAGTAGAGAAGGAATTAGAAGAGAATTTGGAAAGAGATTGGTGTAGGGATAAAGGAATTTGGAAAAAAAATTCTAGATCTATAATTGAAATAAAATAAATTAAGAGAGAGAGTCTATCCTCTTCCCCCTGTGGTTGGCCCCTTCCCTCTCTTCCAAGAAATGTACAAGGTCCAAATTACTCCTTGGGCTTTTCATGAAGAAAAGGATTAAGGAGGGAAGCTTCTATTCCTAATGGTTTGACTAAGTAAATCATCAACTTAATGACTTTAACTTGTTTGTTGGGCTCAAGTCTAACTAGAAATAATGTTGGTCTATGAATCCAATCTAAACTAGTTAGATCCACTAACACAAGTCCAAATTATCATGTAGCCTACTAACAATAAATAAAAAATATAAGAAATAAATATTAAAATGCACAATAAATTATTAAATTATAAAAAAGACCAAGATACCCTTCCTAGAAAATATGGTTGTGACAAGTCTACTCCCCTTAAAATAATTTTGTCCTCAAAATTCAAAGACGAAACTACCCCTAGGAAAGCAAAACAGAACAAGAAAGAACATACTTTAAGGCAAAAATAGATACGGGTACCGCTCTCACATTTCATCTTCCCTATCCCAGGTAGACTTACTCGGAGAGTGATGCCTCCATGCGACGCATAGCAAGGAAATAGTCTGGTTCCTCAATACCTTCTCTTTTCGATCTAGAATCTCAACTGGCTGCTCTGGATAGCTAAGTGTATGGCCCACCTCTATCTCAGAGTGATCCAATACGTGACTAGGATCCGCCACGTACCGTCTCAACTGTGACACATGAAACACGTTATGAACTTCCTCTAATGCAGGTGATAAGTCTAGTCTGTAGGGAACTGCACCGACCCTCTCGAGAATACTGAAGGGTCCGATGAATCATGGACTAAGCTTCCCGCCTCTACCGAAACGAATCGTGCCTCATGTCGGAGAAATCCTCAAAAATATCAGACCTTCAACCTAGAAAAAATACAACCTTAAGAACTTAATCTATAACAAACAACCAATATCAACACAAAATAAGAATCTAAAACTTTACCTCAAACACCAAAGGCCTCATGTGGCTATCGGCCCAATGCCGCTGTCTGTCTTGCGCCACCAGAAGTCTATCTCTGATGAGCTTAACCTTCTCCGCTGCATCCACCACTATCTCTGGACCTAGCAAATCTCTTTCTCCAATATCGTCCCAGGACAAGGGAGTGCAACATCTCCGACCGTACAGAGCCTCAAATGGTGATATCTCTATACTGGACTGGTAGCTGTTGTTGTAAGAAAACTCTACCAAATGGAGATGATCCTCCCAAGAACCCCCAAAATATAGTACACAGGTGTAACATATCCTCGAGAGTCTGAATGGTCCTCTCTGGCTACTTATCCGTCTAGGGTGATATGTAGTACTAAACTTGAGCTGGGTGCCCAAGCTCGCCTACAAACTCCTCCAGAAATGAGAAGTAAAATGACTATCCCGATCCGAGACTATGATGATACGAACCCCAAGTATCCTGACGATCTGTCTCACATACAAATCTGCCAGCTTCTCCGTAGACAAACCTACCTTGAAATGCAAAAAGTGGGATGACTTGGTCAACATGTCAACGATGACCCAAATCGTGTCTTTTTTTCGTGGAGATCGTGGAAGTCCGGACACAAAATCCATAGAAATGTGCTCCCACTTTCACTCTGGAATGGGTAATGGCTGAAGCAAACCACCTGGCCTCTGCCTCTCGGCTTTCACCTGCTGGCACACCAGGTATCTGGATACAAACTGTGCCACCTCCATTTTTGTGCTATGCCACCACACACTCTCTCGCATATCCATATACAACTTGTTAGCACCTTGATGTATGGAATACAGAGAGTGATGTGCTTCTTGCAATACCTTCTCACGCAGCCCTCTATTAAGCACACATAATCTAGTTCCATGCCTCAAAGAACCATCCTCAGCAATGGTGAAGTCATCCTCCAATCCTGCTCTCACCGGAGCTCTGATTCTCCTCAGAGACACATCATCATACTGGACTGCCTTGATCATGTCAATCAATTCTGAATGTATCTACAAACTCCACATCTGCATCGCAAAACCTGGAACTATTACCTCAATAGCCAGGCTCTCCAGATCCTCCAACAAATGTTGGTCCCTCATCACAAACATAGCTACCGAATACCTGCTCAAGGCATCGGCAACCACATTGGCCTTCCCTGGGTGATACTGTAAGGATATATCAAAATCCTTCATCAGTTCCAGCTATCGACGTTGCCTCATGTTCAGCTCCTTCTGAATGAAAACATACTTCAAGCGTTTGCGGTCCGTGAAGATCTCCACATACTCTCCGTATATATAATATTTCCATAATTTCAAGGCAAAGATGACTGATGCCAACTTCAAATCGTGGGTAGGATAGATCTTCTCATGAGGACACAATTGCTTGGATGCATAGGCAATCACTTTTCCATTCTGCTGTAGAACACAACCCAGCCCTTTCCTCGATGCATCACTACAGATAGTGAAACCTCCAAACCCTGATGGCAATGTCAAAATAGGAGCATACGTCAACCTCGTCTTCAATTCCTTAAAAGCAGCCTGGCACTTCTCTGTCTAAACAAACTCTGCGTCCTTCCTTCCTGATGAGTCTAGGCATCGGCTCAGCAATCCCCAAAAAATCTTGCATAAACTTTCTGTAGTAGCCTGTCAGACCCAAGAAACTCTGGATCTCTGCCACTGAACTCGGGGTCTTCCAAGACTCCACTCTTGCGATCTTTTTCGGGTCCACTTAAATCCCATCACCTGTCACAACATGCCCTAAGAACTCAACCTTATCCAGGAAGAACTCACACTTAGACAACTTCCCATATAACTTCTCCTTCATCAATACATCCAACACAATCCGTAGATGCTCCTTGTACTCATCTGGCATCATCGAGTATATGAGAATGTCATTAATGAATACCACCACAAACTTGTCAAGGTACTGGTGGAACACCTTGTTCATCAAATTCAATAACACCGTTGGGGCGTTATTAAACCCAAATGGCATCACCATGAACTTTTACTGGCCATACCGAGTCTGAAAAGCAGTCTTCGAAATGTCCTCCGGCTTCACTTTCACCTGGTGGTAGCCTGATCTCAAGTCTATCTTCGAGAACACCTTGGCGCCACTCAACTGATTGAACAAATCATCAATCCATAGCAACAGGTATTTTTCTTGATAGTGAGATTATTTAATGCCCTGTAATCGGTGCACATATGCACCGATCCATTCTTTTTTTGTACAAATAATACCGGGCTCCCCATGGTGAAGAACTGGATTTGATAAACCCCTTATCCTGCAGTTCATCCACTTGCTTCTTTAGCTCGACTAGCTCATGGTTGTTCACTCTATAGACATGCTGTAAAATTGGCTCCACACCTGGCACTAAGTCTATAGAGAACTCAACATCTCGATCTGGCAGCAACCTTGCCAATTCTGCAGAAAACACATTCAAGAACTCTGCTATCAAAGGATGCAGCAACTTCTTGCCTTCTACAATAGCTCCACAGATAATGCCTTCTCTCTGCTCTAAAGCTCCTCTAGCAAACTCAAACTCTGGCTCCCTCAATAAATACTCCATGAATTAGCTCAGCCTACCAAATTATGCGGCGTACTCCTCCACGGACATGCTCCCCTGAGTAAGGCCCTCAAACTGCCTCCCCAAGTCCAATATGTCTGTCCAAGCAAAGAACTTTCTCTTGAAGAGGTCCTTGAATACCTTCCAATGTAATACCCCATTCCCCCTATTCAGGGAGCGTGGCCAAGAAATACTTACGACCGTTCGATCGGGACAGATTGAATCAAGATCCTTTCCTCGTTATGGATTGGTTTCTTCGGAATCAGGTTCCATATTCAACGGATCATGCCTCAAGGAAGGACTCGGTGGCAGAGTCGAGAGGGGCCTTTCCATTGCGCTGGTTTCCTTGCCCGTTTTCGTGCCACTTAGTTTCTTTCTTGTTGGTTTTATGACTTGCGTTTTCTTGAACGGTTTTGATGGATTTCATTGCTTTCGTTCTTAGGATCTCATATTTTCATATCGAACCTCGGGGACCGAAGCAGGAGATATTGATCATCTGTTGGTGCATGCGGGTGATCGAGTAGACGACGCACGCACGAAATCTTGAACTTCTCCCTTTTCTCTCCTAGTTCTCTAACTTGTGAGTGGATTTATTTCGATTAGCACCCTTCTGTCAAGTCTTCACTCTAAATAATAATTGACTAATTATGCATCTCGTTCCAACGATATCATAATAAGAATAAAACTGAGTCAAAAAAAAGATGAGTTAGACTTAAAATGCTTGTCACTTAGAATTCTCAAACGATCACTTTGATGCGTGCTTGTCCATTATGCATATATATATATTCATATTTTAGTTGTAGTTAGAATTATTCTATATAACTGTACAGATGTATTGTGTAAACTATATTGAAATAGAATCACTTGGACAGGAAGACTATGCCAAATGCACTATGCTAAAGTAGATGTACACATTCTTGTGGTTTGAATGCTTTATTTATTAATTTAGGTCAATGCGTAGTTTGGTCGGACAACTTGTGCACAAGGTTTAGTTCCTGCGAATGGCGCCCGGGGTACTGGGGCCGATTCTTCCCTGCGAACTCGGATAGCTACGCTAGCAAGACTAGCACGGGTAAGGCGGGGAAGGCCGTGTAGCGGGGCTTGCTACCCGAGCTGCAAGAGTCACCGCTTACTGTAGCTATTGTCAACGGTGGCAATGATATGCCATGACCCAATGTACATATATTTCTGTATTACTTGCTCAAACTAATGGTGTCTTCGTGGCTGGAAAGAATATGGTAAGTGTTATACAGGCAGTTCAGACGGGAAGGTAAAAGTTACCTAACGGTAGTACGTTTGTTCTGTAAATCGAATATTCAATATTTGCATGTAAATTGAACTAAGGCAAGATAGAAAGACCACAATAATATTTCATGTTTCATATCAACAAACTTTGATTTGGTTAGTTGGGTTAGCTCGCCCTCACCAGTACTTTTCATCGTACTGACCCTCGTTGCAGCAGGTTCTCCGAGCCCGAACGAAGCGGCGAGGAGCTGAAGCTTCTTCCTTCTCCAACCAGTCCAGTATCCGACGCATTTCGCTCATGACTTTTAAAGCTTGTACAAAGCACTTAGAGCAAGTGCAACCCTTATATATGGCTCTGTGGCAAGGCGATAGCTTCGCCAGCAGGTGTCTATATTATTTTGAAGTTTTAGTAAAAGAATATGATGTATGGGAATGGCTATCTTATTTTGTATCCAAGTTGTAAGCCCGTGTGGCATCCTTCTTATTTTGGGTCAAGAGTCTGTAAATAGATGTTCATTATAAATAAAAAGGAAACTTTTTTATGCCTCAATGTGTGTTATCTTATTTGCGTACTCTATTGCATATGTTCAAAAGATCATCATTATGCCTAGGCCTTGTGCACGCCCGTCCTACGCATGCACGGTATCACGCCCGAGGGACGATTATCGATTGGGCAAAATTGTAGCATGACATAGTGGTATCAGAGCAAAGCTTCAGATCCTTTGATCTCGAGTCAGAAAGTTTTCCTAAGATGACCATGTCCCGTCCGAGTTAACTCTTGAAATCAATTGGTGGAAAATGATATGCGTTCCATACAGTGAGTCCGTAATACTCTATGAGACTGATATAAATTATTTGTTTTTGCAGGAATGGCTCAAACCCAAGCAACAAGCCAAGTTGATGCAAGTACTTCAGGTACTTCGGCTAGTTCCGAGAGCCAGCGACCTGCGCCCTCTGTCGATCCGGTCGAACGAATGATGCAAATGCTAGAAGCACAACAGAGAAGGGATGAGGCCCGACAGGACAAGTTTGAGAAAAATCTAGAAGCACGATTTGAGATCCAGCAGAAGCAGGTGGACGCTCTGCAACAAATTGTTCAGACCTTGGCTTCTAACCAATCCGCAGCAACAATAGCAGAATCGGTGGAGCCAGCGACAGATGAAGTCATAGTACCCCAAAACGCAAGGAAAAAGGATATGACTGCCTTCAAATTTGTTAACTTCAAAAAGGTCTAAAATATGTCCTTCCAAGGGACAGAGGATCTTGTTGTTGCGCTAGATTGGCTGGTCGAGTTGGAAGATCACTTTAAACTTTTAGAAGTACCCGATGACAAACGAGTCGCCTGCGCCCAACTCCAGCTTCGGATGAACGCACACGATTGGTGGGATATACACCGCAGATCTCTCTCCACTGGTGATGATGGAGAGAAGATTCCTTGGTCCACCTTCCGTGGCACATTCGAAGAAGAATTTATCCCCCCACCCATTCGTCATCAGAAAGAGAACGATTTCGTGCGTCTGTAACAAGGAACGATAAAAGTGAAACAGTATGCCACAGAATTCAATCGGTTGGCGAAGTTTGCTAGTTCTTAAATGCCCAATGCAGCAAGCCGAGCCAGACGATTTGAGGGAGGCCTGCGACCTTCCATTCACGCGCACGTAGTCGCTCCACAATATGAGATAATGAGGGAAGTCCTTAACCATGCCCTGGTCTTCGAGCCGCAATATCCTTCCAGTACCACATGCGCTGTACAATATTCTCATCACAAGCGCCAAGGTAATAAAGGAGGAAGCAATGCTAACAAGCATCCAAATCATGGCAGCAACCAAGGCAACAATCAGCAGGGAAACCAAGGGCAGCGCTGTGCAAAATGCAACAGGGAACCAGGCTAGCGAATGTCGAAATCAGGGATGCTTCAATTATGGTCGGTTGGGCCATTATGCTCGTGACTGTCTTGATCGCCCCAACCGAGTCCCTCAGCGCCGTGCAGAGCAGGAAAATTTAGTTCAGGGACCCCAAGCGAATCGGGCTGCGCAATAACAAGAGCGTCATCCGAACACTGGGGGGCAGGTCTATGCCTTGACGAGGGACGAGGCGCTTGCCTCGAACATCGTAGTGTCAGGTATGTTGCTATTCAATAATGTACCTGCACGAGTGTTATTTGATTCAGGTGCTACATACTGTTTTGTGTCATCAAACTTTGCTAGAGAACACAGATTTATTCAAAACCCGTTAGACCTAAGGCTTAGCGTCAGTACTCCGTCAGGCACGAGCTTGCCTGCCGATTCAGTTTGTCGTAACGGGTATATTTGCATCGGAGGAAGAAAATTGTCACTTGATGCGATAGTTCTATACATTGGGGACTACGACATCATTCTGGGAATGGATTGGCTTGGCACTTGCTCAGCTACAATCGATTGCACGGAGAAGAAAGTCGTATTTCATCTTCCTGACGAGATCAAATTTTGCTATTCGTGCAGTACACAGTTGAAAGCGTCGAATGCCTGCATGGTGATATCAGCAATGTCTGCTCGACGAATGATTCACTCCGGCTGTGTAAGGTACCTGGCTTCCGTTTGAGACACTCGGCAAGATTGTGCAAACGTTGAATCCATTCCCATTGTGGCAGATTTTCCTGACGTGTTTTCAGACGAGTTGCCTGGTGTGGCGCCCGATCGAGAGGCAGAGTTCACTATCGACACATTTCCAGGAACCCAACCCATTTCCAAATCTCCGTATCGAATAGCATCGGCAGAACTAAAAGAGTTAAAAATTCAACTACAGGAACTGCTTGATCGTGGGTATATTCGTCCTAGTGTGTCTCCGTGGGGTGCACCGATACTGTTCTTTAAGAAGAAGGATGGCTCGATGCGACTCTGCATCGACTATCGAGAATTAAACAAAACAACTGTTCGAAACAAATATCCCCTTCCCAGGATAGACGATCTTTTTGATCAGTTACAAGCTGCAACAGTATTCTCGAAAATTGATCTCCGTTCCGGTTACCATCAGCTCAAGATTAAGCCGGACGATGTGCCAAAGTTAGTCTTTCGCACTCGCTACGGCCATTATGAGTTTTTGGTAATGTCGTTCGGTTTGACCAATGCCCCTGCCGCCTTTATGGGTTTGATGAACCAAGTGTTCCGGCCATATCTCGACAGCTTCGTAGTAGTGTTTATTGATGATATCTTGGTATATTCGAAGAATGGGGCGAAGCATGCAGAGCACTTGCGGACCGTCCTACAAACCCTTCGAGACAACAAGTTATATGCAAAACTGGGTAAGTATGAATTCTGGCTGAGCAGTGTATCTTTTCTTGGGCACATCATTTCTGCGGGAGGCATTTCAGTCGATCCAAAGAAGGTGGAGGCCATTGTCAAGTAGAAGCGACCTATATCCGTTAGTGAAATTCAAAGCTTTCTTGGGCTAGTGGGCTACTACAGGCGGTTCGTAAAGGATTTTTCTAAACTAGCATTGCCTCTGACTTGCCTCACATAGAAGGGAGTCGCGTTTGAGTGATCCGCCGACTGCGAAACTTTGTTTCAAGAGTTAAAGCATCGCCTAACCTCTGCCCCATTACTTGCACTACCGGATGAGACTTCGGGATTCCAAATCTTTAGCGACGCATCAGGGCAGGGCTTAGGGTGTGTACTTATGCAGCAAGACGGGGTGATAGCCTATGCATCTAGACAGCTGAAAAAGCATGAAAAGAATTATCCTATGCATGATCTGGAACTGGCAACAATTATGTTCGGGTTAAAGTTGTGGCGACACTATCTTTACGGAGTGCCTTGCTGAATTTATACCGACCACAAAAGTTTGAAGTACTTGTTCACCCAGGCGGATCTGAACCTACGACAGTGACGTTGGCTAGAATTGATAAAGGATTATGACTTGACGATAGACTACATACCTGGCAAGGGGAGTGTTGTAGCAGATGCATTAAGTCGGGTCTTTGCAGGATCTCTGTCCGTCGATCGCAGGTTACAAAAGGAGTTAGAAGAAATGGGCATCGGACTAAGGATTCGTTATCGCGGTGCGCGGGTTGCTCAGATGCGATTTGTACCTAACCTGATAGAGAGAGTCACATCTACTCAAAGAGAAGACCCATTCCTCCGGAAAATGTGGGAGCGGGATCAAGCGGGGAAGGCAAAAGACTTTACAGTAGATGAGAATGGGGCATTGCGAGTGAAGGAAAGTCTATGCGTCCCCAATGATTCAGAACTCAAAAAGGAAATCCTTACGGAAGCACATTATATAGCCTATACTATCCATCCCGGGAGCACAAAAATGTATAATAACCTTCACACTGTCTTCTAGTGGCACGGCATGAAGAAAGAAGTAGCACTCTTTGTGTCGCAATGCATAACCTGTCAGAGGGTGAAAGCAGAACATCAGAGGCCGGGCAGAGAAATATAGAATCTTGCTATCCCAGAATAGAAGTGGGAGCACATCAGCATGGACATGAACGACGCAATTTGGGTCATCGTCGATCGGTTAACCAAGTCTGCATACTTTATCTCCATCAAAAGTACTTGGGGCGCCGATCGTCTAGCTCAGACCTACCTTGACGAGATTGTCCGGCTGCACGGAGTGACAATTTCCATAGTATCAGATCGGGATAGGCAGTTCATCTCATGTTTCTGGGCAAGCCTTCAATCGTCGATGGGGACCAAGTTAAAATTCAGCTCAGCCTACCATCCTCAAACAGATGGCCAGACAAAACGGGTGAATCAGGTACTAGAAGACATGTTGCGCCTGTCACGACCCGCACAAGGATATTCGGACACGAGTGCGTGGGTACGTCCAGTCTACGCCGCAGAGTCGGCGGTAGTACGCTGTCTAGGTCATGTTCACAGTTAAATAAAATCTAGCTCATTCACAATAATTAAATAGGCAAGGATAAATAACAGGAAAAGGAATGCTAAGATTTTATAAACAGAATATGATAATCAGATCCAGAGTTATTACAGAACCAGAAATTAAATCGGGGACAAACCCGATTACTAGGATGAAAGGAAATAAATAACTACTACTAACTACTCCGCAGGAGTAGTCTCCTGTGTGGTAACCGGCTCCGCAACTGTATCACCTGCTACCTCATAGGGGCCATAATAGGTAGGGGCAAAGTTCTCATCATCGCCTAAATCAACGGATCCAGTCAGGAAAGGAGCAAAGTACACAATGCACAACAAGAGTTAAACTAAATATTTGTGACAGGTAGAAAAGAACTGACTAAGCATCATGTTGAGAATATACATAAATAAGTAATGAAATTAACTGAGAAATAATGCTATAAATCAGGAATATGAGTAAAACAGGACTAAAATGTGACAGGAAATGTAACTGTAACAAGACAACAAGAACTGCAACACGACAAGAAACTATGTGCGTGAACTTTTGTATTTAGAATACATAGTTGGCATGTAGGGGTTTATAAGGCTAATAAGGCAAGCCATAGGCGGCTAGCAGTCAGGAATAACAAGTATAAGGCTGAGGGTACAATCGCGTACCAACAGCTAGCAGTCACGACAAGGGAAGGGTAAACTACATGCCTCCTAGTATTCTTCCACCCGACACAAAAAGCAAGACATGAAATCCCAAAATCTAACACTAAGTATAATCATCAATGGTACTAGTAAAGTAAGGAATTAATTATCATAATATAAAGATTAAACTTGAAGTGCAGGTACTTGCCTGATGTTTGGATCCAATTACAGTTTTGTGTCTCGGGGAAATTTCCAAAATTGTGTCCAGATGCTGAAATAAACATTACCATCAGATCCAGAAAATATAAATCAGCTAGAAACGCCTGTCCTTGAGTCCAATTTGGAGATAAGGGCAAAAATAGTAATTTTGGGTCAAAACGGGGTCCGCATGTGGGCCCGCTTTGCACCGAAAAACGTGTCAGGGTCAAAGGTCTCCAATTTCACCAAACTTAGTGTCAACAAGTCAGGAACGATGATACGAACCCAACGGAACTTCCAGAATTGGATTCCGATGAGCCGATCACAAAATCGCCCGTCGAGTGTGGCCTATGGGGCCCACGACACGCGATTTCGTCAACGTTCTCAGAATCGAACCAAACTTGGGTCACAGGACCAGCGTATCGCTACGAGTCTGATGGCACAAGTTTCGTTTCGATCCGACGTGTGTACAAGAAGTTAGAGCGTGAAACAGAAAAGGTGGATACGGAGCGGTGGCCACGGATACGCGTTGATCTCGGTGTGCACGCACACCCGAATCGACTTCCGTAAAATCGTACACGTCCGTATCAACGCTGCCCACGTATCTGTGAAGACCGTGCACGACCAAGTCGTCCCGTTTGGCGGGGCGTACCCAATTTCGGGGTGAATCGGGTAGATGTTTTTCATATTTTTGGATCGCGGTGTGCGATCACCACCGACGCGATGCCCCGAGCGGTTTGTCCGGGCACCGAGAGGGTCATACAGGCTTCACAAGCAATTTACGGAATTGAAAATGGGGCAACGAGGAGAAAGTTACACATACCTGAACAGGGTCGGAAAAACCCGAATTTACCGTATCCGACACGTGTCCGACACAAAATTTGGGAATTAGGGTTAGGGTTAGGGTTTAGGATTTCGGCGAGGGGACGGCGGCTCTGCGGTCGGGCGGAGGTGGAGGGGACCGGGGCTGCTGTCGTCGGTGCACGGCGAGGTCGCTGAGGTGGCGCAGGGCGGCCTGAGGCGCTGCTGCAGCCGCTGCTGCTGTTGCTGGATGCTGTCGGGGCGGAGGTCGACGGTGGAGAGGAGGAGAGGAAGGAGGAGGCCGGGGGAGAGGCTGACGGCGCTGCGGTGGTGGTCGACGGAGGGCGCAGCGGGCGGCGGCGGAGTGGGGCTCGTCGAGGGTGGTGGCCGGAGAAGAGAACGGGGGAGGGGGAGATTTAAAGGAGCTGGGGAGGTGGCTGGGGGCCGAGAGAGGCGGAAGAATGGCGGAGAAGGCGGAGGCGAGTTTTGGGCGAGCGAGGCGGGCGGCCGGCCGGGCTGAGCGGCGCTGGAAGTGGGCACCGCCGGAGTTGGCGGGGAAGAGGGAGAGAGGGGAGACGGGTTGCGGGCGGGTCGGGTGGCGGGCAGACCCGACCCGACCCGGTAGGGTGAGCGAGCTGGGCCCGTAGGCCGGGCTGGGCTGGGGGAATGGGCCGGGCTTTAGTTTAGGGAAATAATAATAATAATTAATAAAATCATTAAACAATTAATAAATAATTAATTAATTAATAAATTGATTTAGGTGGTTTAAAATAGGTCCGGGGCCCAATAAATTCCAAAAAAATTGCCCTAAGTCCAGTTTTTTATTTTACACTCAAAAATATTATTTTCATAATATTTTAATATTATTTATTATCAAATAAAAATTATTTAAAAATTAAAACCTTGATTTTAATTATAGAAAATTCCAGAAAATTGTGAAAAATTCTAATTTAAAATTCTTGCAAAATCTGGGGGTTTACAGCGCCTCTGCGTGATCGATTCTAAGTCAAGTTGGGACGTCAACCTGCCGCTAGCCGAATTTGCTTACAACAACAGTTATTAGTCCAACATCTAGATGGCTCCGTATGAGGCGCTGTATGGGCGGAAGTGTAGGTCACCGATCTGCTAGGATAAAGTTGGGGAGAGGCAAATCCTTGGGCCGGAATTGGTTGAACAAACAGTCCAGAAGGTTCGGCTGATTCGAGAATAGTTAAAAGTAGCACAAAGTCGGCAAAAGATCTATGCCGATGTTCGTCGTCGCCCCTTGAATTCTAAGAGAGGGACCATGTGTTCCTAAAAGTCTCACCCATGCGTGGTATTACGAGATTCGGGATAAAGGATAAGTTAAGTCCGAGATTTGTTGGCCCGTTCGAAATTCTCAGACGAGTGACTTCAGTTGCTTACCAAATTGCCTTGCCGCCAGTATTATCAGATATGTACGATATTTTTCATGTATCTCAGCTAAGAAAGTATGTGCATGACCCGAACCACGTGGTAGACTTTGGTCAGTTGGATCCACAAGCAAACTTTTACGTCGAAGAACCCGTACATATCTTGGTGCGTAAGGAAAAGCAGTTACGAAATCGGGCAGTATCGCTAGTGCGCGTCCTTTGGCAAAACCACACGGTCGAAGAATCGACGTGGGAACTCGAATCTGATATGAGGGAAAGGTTTTCCTCATTATTCCTTAGGGGTAGGTTCTATTCCTAAGTTTCGGGATAAAACTTTTTTTTGGATGGTTATGATGTAATGCCCTGTTCCCCCTATTCGGGGAGCGTGGCCAAGAAATACTTACGACCGTTCGATCGGGACAGATTATATCAAGATCCTTTCCTCGTTATGGATTGGTTTCTTCGGAATCAGGTCCCATATTCAACGGATTGTGCCTCAAGGAAGGACTTGGCGGCAGAGTCGAGAGGGGCATTTTCGTTGCGCTAGTTTCCTTGCCCGTTTTTGTGTCGCTTAGTTGCTTTCTTGTTGGTTTTATGACTTGCATTTTCTTGAACGGTTTTGATAGATTTCATTGCTTTTATTCTTAGGATCTTGCATTTTTATATCGAACCTCGGAGACCAAAGCAGGATATATTGATCATCTGTTTATGCGTGCTGGTGATCGGGTAGACAACGCACGCACGGAGTCTTAAAGTTCTCCCTTTTCTTTCCTAGTTCTCCAACTGGTGAGTGGCTTTATTTCGATTAGCACCCTTCTGCCAAGTCTTCACTCTAAATAATAATTGACTCATTATGCATCCCTCTCCAACGATATCATAATAAGAATAAAACTGAGTCAAAAGGGAGATGAGTTAGACTTAAAATACTTGAAATGCTTGTCACTTAGAATTCTCAAACGATCACTTTGATGTATGCTTGTCCGCTATGCATATATATATTCATGTTTCAGTTGTAGCTAGAATTATTCTATATAACTGTACAGATGTATTATGCAAACTATATTAAAACGCAATCACTTGGATAGGAAGACTATGCCAAATGCACTATGCTAAAGTAGATGTATACATTCTTGTGGTTTGAATGCTTTATCTATTAATTTAGGTCAATGCGTAGTTCGGTCGGATAACTTGTGCACAAGGTTTTGTTCCTGCGAACGGCGCCCGGGGCACTGGGACCGATTCGTTCCGGGTGGAACTCGGATAGCTACGCTAGCAAGACTAGCACGGGTAAGGCGGGGGAGGCCTTGTAGCGGGGCTTGCTACCCGAGTTGTAAGGGTCACCGCTTACTGTAGCTATTATCCACGGTAGCAATGATATGCCATGACCCAATGTACATATATTTTTGCATTACTTGCTCAAACTAATGGTGTCTTCGTGGTAGGGAAGAATATGGTAAGTGTTATGCAGGCAGTTCAGACGGGAAGGTAAAAGTTACCAAACGATAGCACGTTTGTTCTGTACATCGAATATTCAATGCTTGCATGTAAATTAAACTAAGACAAGATAGAAAGACCACAATAATATTGCATGTTTCATATGAGCAAACTTGGATTTGGTTAGTTGGGTTAGCTCGCCCTCACCAGTACTTTTCATAGTACTGACCCTCGTTGCAGCAAGTTCCCCGAGCCCGAGCGACACGACGAGGAGCTGAAGTTTATTCCTTCTCCAACCAGTCCTGTATCTGACGCATTCCGTTCATGACTTTTGAAGCTTGTACAAAGCACTTGCAGCAAGCACAACCTTTATATGCGGCTCCGTGGAAAGGTGATAGCTTCGCCAGCAGGTGTCTATATTGTTTTAAAGTTTTAGTAAAAGGATATGATGTAAGGGAACGGCTATCTCATTTTGTATCCAAGTTGTAAGCCCGTGTGGCATCCTTCTCATTTTGGGTCAAGAGTCTGTAAATAGATGTTCATTATAAATAAAAAGAAAACTTTTCTATGCCTCAATGTGTGTTATCTTATTTGCGTACTCTGTTGCATATGTTCAAAAGATCATCATTATGCCTAGGCCTTGGGCACGCGCGCCCTACGCGTGCACGGCATCATGCCCGGGGTACGATTATTGATTGAGCAAAATTGGGGTGTGACACCCAAGACTGTCCCGCATCAGTAAGAAGTGGCTCATTCATAAACCAAGTACGGGCAATGTCGAACAACTAAAGTTCCATTACCTCAACCTTCAGATCCCCAGTAAGATGGTACACCCTCATGACATGCTCGATATCCACGAGCCAATCATCAGCATAAATGATGCCCTCGATCCCCTTGAAGACCCGGGTTTCCAGCTTCTTAAAGTCCTAGATGTTACCCGGCCGAAATTGGGCAACCTGCGGAGCAACCTGCTGCTGGATCGGAGCTTCTCTCTCTACTACAGCAAGGGCAAGATGATTATCACTCTTAATACCCTCTCATAATATGTCGGCTGCCTCTGGTGAGCCTCTGGCTGGGCCCTCTGAGCCTCCATCATCTCGCAAAACAATTCGAACACCTGAGTCACATCTGTCGGCATGGAAGGTTGAGGCGGAAGTCCCTCAAACACAGTTGGGACAACCCTCTGTACTGGAGGTTCCCTCCCTCCCGAACATAGATGTTAAGCCAATAACTGGAGAAGTGACTTGTGTAGGCTCATAGGAAGTCGCAGATCTCTCAGAAGATGCTCCTCCCTGTTGTTTATCGAGTCTTGGGCGGCATCCTGGGGCAAAGCGAAAGAAAAGAATCAATATGATACAAGATAGAATATTTTCAAAGAAGGACAATTAAAGCTTAATTTATCAATATCAAGGAAGAATAATTGAATTCAATAATAAATTTTTTTCTAGTTGTGATTGAGTATTCTCAACCTATAGCCTATATCATATAACCTGAAATAGGCTCGTAATAGCACTCAATTCAGAGCACTACTATGAATCACAATATTTGCGACCTCGAAGACCTACATGGGCTACCACTAAAAATGTGTCACAACCCACACCCGGTGTAGGGGCACGAGTAGTGAACAACGTCCAGCCTATGCCGCGGTATCAACGGTAGAACGATATTTGGGTAAACTATGCTATCTAGCAATAATGATCATCAAGACATCTAATGCCACCAATGAAATATAAATATTCATTCACAGAACTATAAATATTCAATCACAGAACTATAAGATGGAACAACACACAAATATGATATAAGGAACTAAAGAGTCAAGATACATCTCATAAGACAGAAATAATATCCAAAGAGTCACCAAAAATATAATGCTAGCAGTCAAAGATGGAGACAAATCCAGTACAAAAATAAATAACCTATCTACTGAAATATAGGTAAGGTATCCTTTGTCTCAATTGGAAGGAGTCCCTCCTGAGATACAGTCTCTAGCTCTAAACCAACTACGTCCTGAGGCCCATAATGAGTGGGATACCACTCCCCAGTGTCATCTGGGAAAAATATATCCCGTCAGGATTGGAGCAAAGTATACCTCTAATAGCAGTTCCAAAAAATAATAAAAACTAGGTATAAGTAAATAGAGAGCAGATACAAGATGGATAAAGCATAAAAGGAATATATAGGAACAAGGAAATATAAGAAATACGTACAGGAAATATGAACATCATATTTGGAATAAAGAGATACGACTATCTAAGTGAGTGAGTACCAGTGATAACATGTGATCGGCTTAGGAACTTGCACAAGAATATGGCATGGTTAATCATACGTGAGGTGTATGATTAAAACTCACAAAAAATACATAAAATGCATTGGGAGGGTATGATCACATATCTATACTAGCACTCTCCATCCCCGACTGGTATAGTGGATCCAACCATGACACGATAAGATATATGAATCACAGAGCAGGGGGCCAACCTTCTCAGGAACAGTACCTCATCCATTCACAGGAATCACAAAAATAATAACATCTCATGACAGGATCCAAAAATACCAATCTATGTAACCAAGTGTCAGGAATCAAGGATATATGCACTAAATACAAGAAACATAGAGGATATCATGTACGAGATACTATCAGATAATGTACTGACCTAAAATCCAGTAAACAGTACCGAAGATGTCCGAAATAGTATCTCAAAGACCTAAATATGAAATATTACATCAATACAAGGTTTTGGAATGAAACAAGTCAAACTAGTTCAAATCTAGGTCAAAATGTCAATTCTAGGTCAAAACGGTCAAACTAGGTCAACACTAGGTAAAAGTAGTCAAACTTGGTCAAACTAGCTACTTTAGGTTGTATGAGTCAATCTCCAGGATGTTGGGTCCATACGCTATGTATCTAGACTATATTAGCTATGTTGGGATACTAGTACTATATCGTATCTTAAGATATATATATATATATATATGAAAATACTATATAAGTTATGCAAATATACTATATACTAGTATTTCTAGTTAAACTAGTACTAATGGATACCTTGGCTCTGAGCCAACCCGGTATCACACTATCTAACCCATCTTGACCTAATACATTGAGTCAACTCCATTACCTTACCTTACTTTACCTTGGTAACACAAGGTAATTATAACCTACACTTGCTCAAAATATAATACTAACTAAGTATAATAACATGTACTATACACTACACCAATATCTAATATATCATAGCTCACATTTAAGAGTTAACCTATAGATACATAACACACTTACCTATAACTAACTCATATCAAATATATAACCTATAGATACATAACACACTTACCTATAACTAACTCATATCAAATATATAACCTATAGATAGATAACACACTTACCTATAACTAACTCATATCAAATATACCACTTAACATGTATTACCAATAACTAACACATACCCACATCTAGCATATAACTTACAAAACAACATATAACCATATATCAAATACTAACTTCTTACTAATATCTAACTCCAATCACTAACACACATAAACTTATCTAACATAAACTCTAACTAACATACACTTATCACCAACTAACAACTAAATTAAATAATAACTACACAACTCCAACCTACAAAACCGGACCCCTTACCATGGTTGCTGCTACTACTAGTAGCCTTGCTGGTGCTGCTGCCCCTGGCAGCACTGATGTTGTTGTACTTGTCATCCTTAATTTTTTCAATCAAGGGTAGTTTGATAATTGACATGGGTACTTCTATTTTAAGATCTATTGTATTTGAGTATTGTCCATGTGGATTAATTAATTATTGTATTATTTATTTATTATTAGATGCTAGATTATTTTAGACTTGTGTAGTGGATCTAAACATTTAATTAAATGCATGAACCCAATATTTTAGTTTAGTTTAGATTGAGCCCAAGAATTAGGCCCATGGATTAGGAGGATGAATTAATTAGTAAAACCATTAGACTAGAATCTTCCCTCCTTAATTAATTTATTCATGAGAGGCCCCAAGGGGTATTTTGGATATTTCACATGGCATGGAGAGGGGTATATGGCCGGCCACATGCAAGGAGAAGAGAAAATTAATTTTTACTTCACAATTTTTATTTCCTTTAGATCTATATTTTTTCTGTCCAATTTTTTTTATTCCCTCATCATTTCCTCACCAATTTCTTCACAAATTCCTTCCCTAAACTTCAATTAAGGATACTACGACAAGGATCTATAAGAAGGAATCAAGGATCTATAAGGAGGTGGCCAAGATCTACAAGAAGAGGAGCTATATTTTAATTTGGAGATTTTTATTGAGAATCCATCTCCCAATAGGTACATTTTAGTTTTTCCTCTTCTAGTAGACTCTAAATCTGAGATTTAACCATGAGAAACCAACATACATGCATAGGCTACCCATAGAAATTGGTTTTAGGTTCATAGGAGACCTATGGTAGAAGTTGTGTATATTTTGGTGCCAATTTTGGAAGAATTCCGAGATTGGCACATGTGGTGTTTGTCATTTGGTCAAATAGATCAATATAACATCTGATTGTTTGTTTGTAGCTAGTGTCGTATCCAAAATTGGATACGTCTAGGCCGTATCTTGTCAATTTGACGATACAGGTTTATTTTGGGGGGTTTTCTCTGACACGGAGACTTGTGCATATCACACCTTGACACGGACACATAGTTGATCTAATTATTACACGTATTGTTCATATTTAGTATATTAGACTTGCTCGTGTCCTTCGGGATATGTTTGGTTATGTGGTGGAGCCGTGTCGCAAGCGTATCATAGAATTAGTGTGATACGGGTGCGGTGCACTCCACGTGTTTGATTTTTGGTCCTCAATTATGTGTTCTTGTGTATTTATATATGTAAGTTATGTTATATGGTATTTGTATGTATATGAGTATGTTATATAATATTATGATATCTAATTGTACATATATATATATATATATATATATATATATATATATATAGGTATGTGTGAATGTTTATATGTATATACATTAGGTGTACGTGTATGTTATATATATGTATGTTTATAGGTGATTATATATATATATATATATATATATATATATATATATATATATATAGTAGTGAGAGTGTATATAGATATATAACTATTGATAAACATAGAGGTGTATATATAAATGTGTGTGTGAGTGTGCTATGTAAGTGTCGTGTTTGTGTGTGTGAGTGTATGAGATTGTGAGTGAGAGTTAGCAGTGGCAACTGAGAGGAAGCAGTATCGAGCAGTATCAACAAGGGGGAGCTCGTGCACTCGGGGAGCTTCACACTGCAGTATGCAGTGCAGCCACCTACAGGTAGTTCAACAACTGAAGGGGAAGTCGAGCAGTAGCTAACTGCAGTAGCAGTAACTGAAGGGGATGCAAAGTTCAACAGTAGCAGTAGCAGCTTCAGCAGGCCTGGCTGGCAGTGCAGCCACTCATGCAGTCAACTGAGAACAGCGGGGTGCACCAACTGCTCGAGCCAGAGTAGTGCAGCAAGGTGCATATTCGTGCACAGTTCTGCAGGAAGGCATCGGGCATTGACATCAAGTCAAGGACACAACAACTGTGAAGTGCAAACAGAGCAAGAGCAGTAACATCCTTATGCAGTCTCAGTTCAGCAATCCAACAACAGGGAAGCTGCAGGAGGAGTCTTCACTGTGCAGAGGAGGTGCAAAGTATCAGTGTTCAGTGCCAGTATCAGTGGGTAGTGTTCAGTCCAAGGTTTTGGGTTAGATGAGTATGTATTTTAGTTTATAATTAGTTTAGTATACTAGTTAGTAATAGATAGTTTAATAGTTAGTATAATAGATAGTTAGTTATATATACTTGATTATGATAGATAGTTAGTTATGTATGCATATATATATATATATATATATATATATATATATATATATATGGATTGGGTAATGTCTAGTGTAGTATATATATACTAATATGTAATGTATGTTAATAGTTAGCTATATGTAGATATGTATGTATGGTATTGATATCTATTATAGTAATTAGTATATGCTAGCATATAGGGTATTGGGGGTTTCTATTTGTATTAGCTATTTGTTAAGGGTTTTGAATTACCCTGGGATACCAAGGTAATATCAAGGTATTGGGTGGATACTCAAGGTATTGGGTTTGGGTATCGAGATAGGTAGTGCGATACGCATTGGTGCAAGGCCAAGGTATCCTATATTCATTGATTAGTTAAGTAATATATATATTGACTTGTATATCTATACAAATTACTATTTTCTTATATTAAACTTGTGTATCTTAATATCGACATTTTGGTAAGTTTCATAGTATCATAGATTAGCTAGTATAGCTTAGTTTCATAGTATCTTAGTTTTAGACTCTTGCAACCTAGAATTAGTCGGTTTGACTTAAAAATGACTTTATAACCTAGCATTGCATCAATTTAACTTATTTTCATTCATGAACCTTGTATTGATGCAACATACCATATATAGGTCTGTGTGACACTAGCTTGAGCATCGAGAGACACACCTTGATCAGGACTTCAGGCAAGTATATTTCTCTGATAGTTTTTAATTCATAATAGTATATATATGCATGTTCTAGAATAGTATACTTGATTTCGACATAGTGATTCCACAGACTCGTACTATATGGATCCCGTCAGGAGATGTTATCCCCTACCATATTCAGTGGGTACTCGTGTACATGTATTTTATCGTGTATATTGGGTATTGATTTACATTTTGTGTTCACATACTGCTCGTGTTCAGTGTGCTTATTCGTGTACACCCACTGCTCGTGTTCAGTGGTCATATGCGTGTTCGTAGCGTGTCGTGATTGGATCCATTGGTATTAGTTAGGGATGGGAGAGTATGAGTTGATTATGTGATCAAAGCACCATTGTTCATCATGTATATTCTGATTACATACCTCACTTGTAATCATCTTACCTTATTGATCATGTTCACCCAAACCGATCACATAATAAACTTGTATTCTGAGGCACATTAATTAGATTGTCGTTATTTTATCATATTGCAGATATTCATATTGTTGTTCTATATTCTCGTACATTACCTGTATACCTATTGTTCATTTATTCATATGTTTAGTGATCTTGTATTACATTTCTATTATCCATTTTATATGCTCGATTATGTTATTGAAACTACTTTCAGAGGTATGTACTTTGCTCCAATCCTGACTGGATATATTTTTTCAGATAATTGGCTTTTAAAGTAGTGTCCCATATTCTATAGGCCGCAGGACGGTGTAACTATAGTGGATACTCCTATAGACCAGGAGAACTTAGTTGCAAAGTCCGAGGAGGTCTAGTTATTTGTGTTGGATTGTATTAGACTATTTGTGAAGATTCACAGTTTGTATATTATTTCAGATTGTGGATTGTATCTTATTATTTCCTTCGCTATTCTATTCGTACTTTATCTTCCTTAGTTTATTTTGTGATTGAGATTGGTTATACTTGTGAGATACCATATTGTTCCTCCGTTTGGAGTTGAGATGATTGACAGGTACCATATTTTATTGTTGAGATGTTAGATAGTTAGAAATATCCCAGACAGCGTTCTACTGCCGATGTTGTGGCGTAGGCTGGGCGTAACCACGTACTCGTACCCAAATATCCGGGTGTGGATCATTATATGTTTTTAGTGGTAGCCCACGTAGCTCTAGATTTACAAGTAATACGATATCATAGTGGTGCTCGCCTAGAGTACTGCTACGAGCCTGTTTTAGGAAATAGGATTTAGGTTGAGAGTTTACTCAATCATAACTAGAAAATATTCCAATATCTATTTTGCAAATCCTTATCTATTGAATATTTGCTTTACTTTGAATAAAATTATGTCCTTCTTTGATGATATCGTATCATATTCAATATTGATTCCTTATTTCAATCTATCTTCAGGATGCCGCCGAAGATGCGTTCCCAGCGCTCAGGTACCACGACGGCACAATCAGTCACTTCATCACCCATGAGGGCAGCACCCTCAGACGATGGTCTAGCACCTATATTCAGGTGGTCAGCTTCACCAGTCCAGGTGTACGTATCTGCAGCAGCTTTCGAAGGTACTCTACCTCCAGTACCGAGGACAGCGTAGACAGTTTTTGGGGATCTTCTACCCCTACCACCTGCAGTTGATCAGATACAGATATTCATGCTTCTGTAGCAGATGATGGAGGCACAACAGCGTCAGTCCGAGGTCCTGCGACAGAGCATGGAGAATGCTCACCAGATCGTACTTGCAGCAGTTGAAAGAGCTTCCATAGTCCAGCCACAGATGGCACCACCTCAGTTTATCCTACAGCAGCCAAGGTCGGGGACCATCATAGACTTCAAGAGGATGGGCCTAAAGGACTTTAGAGAAAGAGAGGGGATCCTTTATACGTATGATTGTATCGAGGACATCGAGCGAAACCTGTGGCTGCCGTAGATTCTAGGGATTTTACAGATAGAGGCAGCGTGGTGCTTGATGTTCGACATTGCTATAACATGGTTCCGGACAGACCCTAGGATTGTAGTACCAGGGCTCACTTAGAAAGCATTCAAAGAGCTTTTCAAGGAAAAGTTATTCCCAGACGTGGCTCTGACATCTTTGGAGAGCCAATTCTAGTACCTCGTCCAGGGAGGTATGTCGGTGGACGAGTATGCAGCAGAGTATTGCCGACTAGGTCACTTCGTGGAGGGGCAGAACCATAGAGGTAGAGCCAGGAAGTTCAGAAAGGACATGAACCAGGAGGTCAAATCCCACACGAACGGAGATCCTACCGCTACCTTCGAGAAGATTCTCAGACAGGCACAACGAGCTGAGGATGACGTAGAGCTTGGCTTTAAGAGGCTTAGGGACACAGGAGGAACCAGTACCAATACGGGTCCAGCAAAGAGGCCTCATTTCCAGTAGCAGCATCAGCACCAGAGGCACTACCAATATCAGAGGCAGCAGTATCACGGCCCAGCTAGAGTGCCACCACAGCAGATGCACCAGATCCAGAGGGCAGCTGTTCCTTGCACTTTCTGTAAGAAGCAAGGACAGGATGGGATACATGCAGGATGAGACTAGGCCAATGCTTATTCTGCAGATCGGGAGATCATCAGTTAAGAGCTTGTCCTAAAGTCCCAACTCGTCCAGTTCAGGACGGAGGTCAGGCACAGAGAGCACCCGCTAGACCTCCTGCGGGACAGCAGAGAGGACCTCTACCATCACGGCAGCAGCAATTTGCTCATAATCAGAAGCAGAGAGGTGCTCATCGATAGGGGTGAGCTTTTGCCTTAACTGTCGAGGAGGAGGAGCCGGTTGGCAATGTTATCTTTGGTTCATTTTATCTCGATTCCTTTCTAGCTCATATTTATTCGATTCTGATGCTTCTCATAGTTTTGTATCTATATCTTTTGCTATGAGACATCGTCTTGAGTCTGAACCATTGGCGAGGACTTGCAAGATCATGACCGGGGGTGGCATTATCCTGGTCAATAAAGTTTACAAGAACCAGAGATTTTATTTGGGAGGCCAAGAGTTGATCGTATGTTTACTCGTAATACCACTTCTGAGTTACAATATAGTACTCGGGATGGATTGGTTGAGTAGACATCATGCTAGTATCAATTATCGTGGAGACAGAGTTTTATTTTAGTCGCCAGGAGAGCCAGAGTTTGAGTTCGTCAGAGGAGAAGCAAGACAGAGCGAAGGTAATTTCTTTGGAGCTTTGGTAGAAGAGCAGGAGCCGCCACATCTGTTAATTATAGAGTTTATAGATGTCTTTCTCGGGGAGTTATCGGGGTTGCCACCGAACAGAGATATGTAATTCTCTATAGATTTGTTGCCAGGCGCAGAGCCAATATCTCAGCACGTCTATAGAGTAAACAACAGCAAACTAGCAGAGTTAAAGAAGCAAGTTGATGAGTTACAAGACATGGGCTTTATCCGTTCCAATTCATCACCATGGGGTACTCCAGTACTTTTTGTATCAAAAAAAGATGGGTTGATACGTATGTGTATCAATTACAGGGCACTTAACAGCCTCACTATCAAGAAGAAATACCTATTGTCGTGGATTAATGATTTGTTCTACCAGTTGAGCGGAGTGAAGGTATTCTTAAAGATAGACTTGAGGTCAGGGTACCACTAGGTGAAAGTGAATAAGGAAGACATCCTGAAGACAGATTTCAGGACTCATTATGGGCAGTTTGAGTTCTTGGTTATGTTGTTTGGGTTGACCAATGCCCTGGCAGTATTCATAAACCTGATGAACAAGGTATTTCACCAGTACCTGGATCAGTTTGTTGTAGTCTTCATTGATGATATTCTGATATATTTGAAGACTCCAGAGGAGCATGAGTAGCACTTGAGGATAGTTCTGGAGACCCTCTGGAAGGCAAAGCTGTATGGCAAGCTATCAAAGTGTGAGTTCTTCCTTGATAAGGTTGAATTCCTCGGGCATGTTATTACAGGAGATGGAATCTCAGTAGACCCGAAGAAGATTTTAGCAGTTGATTCGTGGTCTACCCTGAGTTCAATAGCAGAGATCAGGAGTTTCCTTGGATTGGCAGACTACTATCGGAGGTTTATTCAGGACTTTTCCAGACTTGCAGTGCCGATGACTAGACTAAGCAGAAAGGATGTGGAGTTCGTATGGACTGAGAATTATCAGTCAGCATTTGAGAATATGAAGAATAGGTTAACTACAGCTCCAATATTGACATTGTCATCAGGAGCTGGAGGATTTTCCAAATACAGTGATGCATTGGGTAAGGGTTTGGGTTGTGTGTTGCAGCAGCATGGGAAGGTGATTGCCTATGCTTCCAGACAATTATGCCCGCATGAGAAGAACTACCCTACCCATGACTTGGAGTTGGCAGTTATCTTTGCTCTTAAATTGTGGAAACACTACTTGTATGGAAAGAAAGTGGAGATCTTCATAGACCACAAGAGCTTGAAGTATGTGTTTACACAAAAAGAGCTCACCATAAGACAGCGATGATGGTTGGATTTGATAAAAGACTTTGGCATTTCTTTGTAGTACCATCCAGGGAAGGCCAACGTAGTCGCAGATGCCTTGAGTAGGTATCCCGTGGCTATGTACTTGACGAGAGACAGACATTTATTGGCCGATCTTGACAGATTGGGCATTTAGGTATTAGTTCCTAGAGTCGCAGTACAGTTGTGGGGATTTTAGGTACAGTCAGAGCTGATGGACCGGATCAGAGTCGGACAGTACGAGGATGAGTCTCAGAGGAGCATCAGAGCACAGGTCCAGATCGGGTTTACAGAAGTCTTCAGTATCGTAGATGATGGATTATTGCGATATGGTACCAGATTGTATGTCGAATGGAGCATTGCGCGAGGAGATTCTGCAGGAGGCACATCGATCTCAGTACTCTATGCATCTAGGTGCCAACAAGATATATAAAGACATGAGAGAGCATGTATGGTGGTATGGTATGAAGAGGGAGGTAGCTAGCTTCATATCCAGATGCTTGGTTTGCCAACAGATTATGGTTTTGTTTCAGGACTTTCCCTTCTCCAGGAGTTAAAGATGCGATTTAGGTCATCGTGGTCAGGTTGACCAAATCAGCCCACTTTCTGCCATTCAAAGTGGGTACATCTACGGAGAAGCTCACGGAGATCTTTGTGCGCCAGATAGTCAGATTGCATAGTATTCCAGTGAGCTTAGTCTCAGATCGGGATAGTCGCTTTATGTCCCACTTCTAGAGGAGTTTGCAGGCTAGCTTGGACACTCAGCTCAAGTTCAGTACCGCATATCACCCTCAGACTAACGGGCAGTCGGAGAGGACTATTCAGACTCTAGAGAATATGCTAAGTACATATGTTTTGGATCTTGGAGGTTCTTTGGAGGATCATCTTCACTTGGTAGAGTTTTCATACAACAACAGCTACCAAGCCAGTATCGAGATATCACCGTTTGAGGCATTGTATGGACGGAGATGTCGTACTCCGTTATCATGGGATAATGTTGGTGAGAAAGCTTTCTTGGAACCAGAGATGGTAGTGGATGCAGCTGAGAAGGTAAAGCTCATCAGGGATAGACTTCGAGTGGCACATGATAGATAGTGGCATTGGGCCAATAGCCATCGGAGACCTTTGGAGTTTGAGGTATAGATTTTTATTTTGCATTGTGTGTGATTATTTGTTTTGTTAGAGTGCTAAGGTTGTGTTTCGTGCTAGGTTGGCAGTCTGGTTTTCTTGAGGATTTCTCCCACACATGGCACGATTCATTTCGGTGGAGGCGAAAAGCTTAGTCCACGATTCATTAGACCTTTCAGTATTCTGGAGAGGGTCGGTGCAGTTGCATACAGACTAGACTTACCACCTATATTGTAGGGAGTGCACAACGTGTTTTACGTATCGTAGTTAAGACAGTATATGGCAGATCCCAGTCATGTGTTGGATTACTCGGAGATAGAGGTAGATCTTACTCTTAGCTATCCAGAGAAGCCAGTGGAGATTCTGGATCGGAGAGAGAAGGTGCTGAGGAACCAGACAATTCTTTTGGTGCACGTCACGTGGAGGCATCACTCGCCAGGAGAGAGTATCGGGGAGCGAGAGGCCGAGATACGCGAGCAATATCCATATCTATTCGAGCCGTGAGGTATAATTCTTTATTGCATTGTATTGTTTGTTTTTGGTAGTTAGTTTCTTCCTTAATTTTGAGAAAAAAAATTTTCTAAGGTGGGTAGGATTGTCACCCTCATATTTTCAATCAAGGGTATTTTGGTAATTGACATGGATATTTCTATTTTAGGATTTATTGTATTTAAATATTGTGCATGTGGATTAACTAATTATTGTTTTATTTATTTATTGTTAGATGCTAGATTATTTCAGACGTGTATAGTGGACCTAAACATTTAATTAAATGCATGAACCCAATATTTTAGTTTAGTTTAGATTGAGCCCAAGAATTAGGCCCATGGATTATGAGGATGAATTAATTAGTGAAACCATTAGACTAGAACCTTTCCTTCTTAATTAATTTCTTTATGAGAGGCCCCAAGGGGTATTTTGGATATTTTATATAGCATGGAGAGGGGTATATTGCCGGCCACATGCAAGGAGGAGAGAGAAATTATTTTTACTTCACAATTTTTATTTCCTTCAGTTCTACATTTTTCTTTTCCAATATTCTTCATTTCCTCATCATTTCCTAACCAATTTCTTCACAAATTCCTTTCCTCAACTTTAATTGAGGCTACTAAAATAAGGATCTATAAGAAAGAAGCAAGGATCTACAAGAAGGAGGCCAAGATCTACAAGAAGATGAGCTACATTTCAATTTGGAGATTTTTATTAGGAATCCATCTCCCAATAGGTATATTTCAGTTTTTCCTCTTCTAGTAGACTCTAAATATAAGATTTAACCATGAGAAACCAACCCACATACATAAGCTACCCATAGGAATTGGTTTTAGGTTCATAGGAGACCTATGGTGGAAGTTGTGTGTGTTTTGGTGCCAATTTTGGAGGAATTTCGAGATTGGCACATGTAGTATTTGTCATTTGGTCAAATAGATCAATATGACATATGATTGTTTATTTGTGGCTAGTGTCGTATCCATAATTAGATATGTGTAGGCCGTATCTTGTCAATTTTACGATACGGGTTAATTTTGGAAGTTTTCCTCCGACACGGGGACTTGTACATATCATACCTTGACACGGACACGTAGTTGATCTAATTATTATACGTATTGTTCATATTTAGTATATTAGACTTGCTCGTATCCTTGGGAGGCATTTGGTTGTGTGGTGGAGCCGTGTCTCAAGCGTATCATAGAATTAGTGTGATACGGGTGCGGTGCACTCCACGTGTTTGGTTTTTGGTCCTCAATTTTATGTGTGCTTGTGTATTTATATATGTAAGTTATATTATAGGGTATTTGTATGTATATGAGTATGTTATATAATATTGTGATATCTAAGTGTACATAGCTATACATAGCTATATATATATATATATATATATATATATATATATATATATATATATATATATATATATATATATATATATATAGGTATGTGTGAATGTTTATATGTATATACATTAGATGTACGTGTATGTTATATATATATATATAGGTATGTGTGAATGTTTATATGTATATACATTAGGTGTACGTGTATGTTATATATATATGTATGTTTATAGGTGATTGTATATATATATATATATATATATATATATATATATATATATTTAGTAGTGAGATGTATATATAGATATATAACTATTGATATACATAGAGGTATATATATGAGTGTGTGTGTGAGTATGCTATGTAAGTGTCGTGTTTATGTGTGTGAGTGTGTGAGCTTGTGAGTGAGAGTTAGCAGTGGAAACTGAGAGGAAACAGTATCGAGCAGTATCAGCAAGGGGGAAGCTCATGCACTGGGGGAGCTACTCACTGCAGTGTGCAGTGCAGCCAGCTACAGGTAGTTCAACAACTGAAGGAGAAGTCGAGCAGTAGCTTACTACAGTAGCAGCAACTGAAGGGGATGCAAAGTTCAACAGTAAAAGTAGCAGCTTCAGCAGGCCTGGCTGGTAATGCAGCCACTCGTGCAGTCAACTGATAGCAGTGGGGTATACCAACAGCTCGAGCCAGAGTAGTGCAGCAAGGTGCATATTCATGCATAGTTCTGCAGCAAGCTATCGGGCATTGACAGCAAGTCAAGGACACAGCAATTGTACAGTGCAAACAGAGCAAGAGCAGTAGCTACCTTGTGCAGTCTCAGTTCAGCAATCCAACAACAGGGAACCTACAGGAGGAGTCTTCACTGTTCAGAGGAGGTGCACAGTATCAGTGTTCAGTCCAAGGTTTTGGGTTAGATGAGTATGTGTTTTAGTTTACAGTTATTTTAGTATACTAGTTAGTAATAGATAGTTTAATAGTTAGTATAATAGATAGTTAGTTATATATACTTGATTATGATAGATAGTTATTTATGTATGCATATATATATATATATATATATATATATATATATATATATATATATATATATATATATATATATATGGATTGGGTAATGGCTAGTGTAGTATATATATTAATAGTTATTGTGTGTTAATAGTTAGCTATATGTAGATATGTATGTATTGTATTAATATCTATTATAGTAATTAGTATATGCTAGCATATAGGGTATTGGGGGTTTCTATGTGCATTAGCTATATGTTAAGGGTTTTGAATTACATTGGGATACCAAGGTAATATCAAGGTATTGGGTCGATACTAAAGGTATTGGATTTGGGTATCGAGATAGGTAGTGCGATACGCATTGGTGCAAGGCCAAGGTATCCTATATTCATTGATTAGTTAAGTACTATACATATTGACTTGTATATCTATACAAATTACTATTTTCTTATATTAAACTTGCGTATCTTGAGATACGATATTTTGGTGAGTTTTATGGTATCATATATTAGCTAGTATAGGTTAGTTTAATAGTGTATCGACCTAGTGTCTTAGTATTAGACTCTTGCAACCTAAAATTAGTCGGTTTGACTTAGAAATGACTTTATGACCTAGCATTGCATCAATTTAACTTATTTTCATTCATGAACCTTGTATTGGTGCACATACCATATATAGGTCTGTGTGACACCAGCTTTGGCATCGAGAAACACACCTTGCTCAGGACTTCAGGTGAGTACATTTCTCTGATATTTTTCAATTCATAATAGTGTATATATGCATGTTCTAGAATTGTATACTTGATTTTGACATAATGATTTCATGGACTCATACTATATGGATCCCGTCAGGAGATGTTATCCCCTAGCGTGTTCAGCGGGTACTCGTGTACATGTATTTTATCATGTATATTGGGTATTGATTTATATTTTGTGTTCACACACTGCTCGTATTCAGTGTGCTTATTCGTGTATATCCACTGCTCGTGTTCAGTGGTTATTATATTTGTGTACACCCACTACTCGTGTTCAGTCGTCATATTCGTTTTCATAGCGTATCGTGATTGGATCCACTGGTATTAGTTGGGGCTGGGAGAGTATGTATTGATTATGTGATCAAAGCCCCATTGTTCATCGTGTACATTCTGATTACATACCTCACTTGTAATTGTCTTACCTTATTGATCATGTTTACCCAAACCGATCACATAATAAACTTGTATTCTGAGGCACATTAGTTAGATTGTAGTTATTTTATCATATTACAGATATTCATATTGTTGTTCTATATTCTCGTACATTACCTGTATACCTATTGTTCATTCATTCATATGTTTAGTGATCTTGTATTTCATTTCTATTATATGTTTTATATGCTCGATTATGTTATTGAAACTGCTTTTAGAGGTATATACTTCGCTCCAATCCTGACTGGATATAATTTTTAGATGATTGGCTTTTAGAGCAGTATCCCACAATCTACGGGCCGCAGGACGGTGTATCTATAGAGGATACTCCTATAGACCAGGAGGACTTAGTTGCATATCCCGATGATGTATAGTTATTTGTGTTAGCTTGTATTAGACTATTTATAGAGATTCACAGTTTGTATATTATTTCAGATTGTGGATTGTACCTTATTCTTTCCTTCGCTATTGCATTCGTGCTTTATCTTCCTTAGTTTGTTTTGTGATTGAGATTGGTTATACTTGTGAGATACCATATTGTTCCTCCATTTCAAGTTGAGATGATTGAAAGGTAACATATTATATTGTTGAGATGTTAGATAGTTAGAAATGACCTAGATAACGTTCTACAGTCGATGTTGCGGCGTAGGCTGGGCGTAACCACGTACTCATACCCGAATATCTGGGTGCAGGTCATGACTGTTCTCACTCCTACTTCTGTGTACTTGAGTGCATTGCCTTACCCTCTCCTCACTGCTGACAAGCAGTGGCAGCTCCCTACTGCCTAGTTGCGCACACTTGTGTGCTCAGCCCGATCACTCAACCTGCAGTACTCGACTGTGCACTCTGATCATAGTCCCCTCCTCCATCATACCTATAACTCATAGTGACCCAAACGTACTGCAACCTATTATAAAATAGTCATTGAATTCCAAAATAATTGGTACACCCACCATCAACCCACACATCCAAATCAGTCCGTATACAACTAATACATATAACTAACACTGCAATTAACAAGCTATATCATAGATATATATAAAACTAATACATATATATATATAACATATATATAACTCAAGTCAATATCCAATTAGCTATAGACAAGTCTAAAAGAATTAGAAAGCATAGTATCAAACACGTGGATTGCACCGCACCCGTATCACACTCAATCTATGATACGCTTGTGATATGGCTCCACCATACCCCCAAACGTATCCCGAAGAACATGAGCAATTCTAGAATCATAATTTGAAGTACTACGTAGAGCTAACTACTCATCTATGTGTCCGTGTCAAAATGTGAAATGTGTATCACCCGTATCAAAGGATAAAAACCCTAAATTAACATATATTACCAAATTGTTGAGATACGACCTACATGTATCCATTTGTTGATATGACACTAGTCGCACACAACCAAACATATGTCAATTTGGTCTAAATGACCTATTGACAAACACATGAAGTGCCAAACTCAGAATTCTCGCAAAATTGGCACAAAATACATCATAACTTTCTCCATGGGCCTCCTATGAACCTAATTATTCTTCCTATGGGTAGTCCTATTACATGGGAGGGTTCCTAATGATTAGAAATAGAGTCTAATTAGAAGAAAAATTATGAATTAAATATATTAGGAGATGGATTCCTAATGCAAGTCTACAAATGAGTGTCAAGAGCCTTCAACTTGTCCTCCTTCCTCCTCCTTGTAGATCCCAGCCTCCTTCTTGTTTTAATAGCCTCTAATAGTGAGTAGAGAAGGAATTAGAAGAGAATTTTGGTAGAAATTGGTGTAGGGATGAAGAAATTTGGAAGAGGAAAATTCTAGATATAGAATTGAAATGAAATAAAATGAATGAAGAGAGAGAGAAAGTCTCTCCTCTTCCCCCTTATGGCCGGCCCCTTTCCCCTCTTCTAAGAAATGTACGGGCTTGTCATGAAGAAAAGGATTAAAGAGGAAAGCTTATATTCCTAATGGTTTGACTAAGTAAATCATCAACTTAATGAATTGGACTTGTTTGTTGGGCTCAAGTTTAACTAGAAATAATGTTCGTCTATGAGTCTAATCCAAACTAGTTAGGTCCACTAACACAAGTCTAAATTATCATGTAGCCTACTAACAATAAATAAATAATGCAAGAAATAAATATTAACATGCACAATAAATTATTAAATTATAAAAATGACCAAGTTACCCTTCCTAGAAAATATGGTAGTGACACCCAGCCTATCACGACCCGCACCCTGATTTGGGCATGAGTCGTGGGTACGTCCAGCCTATGTCGTAGCATCGGCGGTAGAACACTTTTTAGGTCTCTACAATATACTAAACATAACTCACAACCTGTCAATGATATCAACTTCATAAGGAGTACAATAAAATAAACATCTCTCAACATCTCATAATGTATACTCAATCATAATAGCTATAAGAATATAAATGGCACGATAAAAGATAAGAAAGAAAGACATAGTCAAACACAATGTCTCAAAATAGAGAAACCATAGTCTAGCTGTCCTACATAAAAAGAACGTCTCCATAAGTATTAAATTAAACTCCACATAAGTCTCAACATAACTAAAATAAACCTTAAAATAAGTCTCAAATGCATAAGATAAATGATGTCTAAACAGCTGCAGGTAGTGTCTCCTCTAATGGAATAGACTCATTTAATATCTCTGGTGTGTAGTCTGCGTCTATGCCTGGTCCATAATGTGTAGGACAGAAGTCCTCAAGATCCTCTGAAAAAAATAACCAGTCAGGATTGGAGCGAAGTACAAGCACTAACAGCAGTTCCATGTATATTGACAAAAACTATAATACAGTGTAAAGAAATACAAGATGGATATAAATACTGGCAATAAACAATACTGGAATAATAAAATACTAGAAATAAGAAATTTTGGAGCATATCATCATCAATGGTATAACTAGCAATAAACAGAAATACAGGTGCATGCTAGAACAATGAATTGGAATATAAGTGAATACTAGAACAATAACTAGAATATAAGGAAATGCTAGATAAATAAACTTGAGATACATGTATTGACTATCTAACTAAGTGTGTGAAACATCAGCATATCATGTGATTGGCTTAGGACTGATCAGGCTTGTTACATATGATTAGCTATGATTCATGTAAGGTCAGGCTAACCATCACGAGCAATAGTCAGGATAATCATATGTAACAGGCTATGAGGCATGTAATGGTCAAGCTGTACCGACGTGAGGTGTAGGTGAGCTATGATGCATGTAGAGTTGGGTATGATCACATAAACTACTAATATCTCCCCGTGACTCCTCGTGATCAGTCTCGATGATGCCAACTCATGTATAAATAGTATCAGAATCATGTACGCTATACAACTAGAATCATAGAGATAATCAATATAATAAAAATTATCAGAGAATGTACTCGTCTGTGGTCCTCTACTGGCAATACCAATGTCTTATTTCCGAGGTCTTGTCTGAATAATCCAATAGTCCTATAGACATTATTTAATAATAATACAGAATCAGTCGATACACTAACATACATACAATCATAAGTACACTGAACTCAGAGATTACGCTGGGGGTGCTACTAGTCATCTAACAGGGTCAAGTGTGCATATAGCTGCACGGGTGTCACATCCTCAAATATTGTGCAAACAAACAGTCAAATACTAACATATGTCTCGCCAGTACGTCAGTGTACACAAGGCAGTCAACTCACAATATCAAGGTCACATGGTCAATGCAAATATGGGATCTCCATAATTAACACTAGGGGCATACAGTACATATAAAAATATATTCATAACTAGTATTAGTATTTAATTACTTATATATATATATCCATATATTTATATATATATCAATAAGATTATAATACTCATACCGTACGTATACGCATACGAGTTCGGTTTACTTGCATAACGTCTAGAAATCAATATCTAATGAACACGCTAAACCCTAATATTTTACACGTACATATACACAAACATGAAGAGAATAACTCGAACCTGCACGCACGTGAACGAGGGGGTATTCGACGTTGAGGTGGGCTGCTGTCGTCGAGTCGTCGAGGGGAGTCGGGTTCAGCGGACTGTCGTGTTGTCTATGGCAGCATTCAGTCGATCAGTCGGAAGGAGGTTTGTCCGTCGAGGAGGAGAAGGTTCAGCGATGTTCAGTCGGACGGAGGACTGCTCGGTGCAGTCGGGTTCAGGCGGGTCGTCGACGGGAGGAGGGTGCTGCTGTCGAGTCGAAGGAGGGGACGTTCAGGTAAATGGCAACGCTCAGTCAGGCGGAGGAGGAGGATTCAGTCGTCCAGGCGAGGGATGCCCGGGCTCCGGTCGGTGGTGAAGTACAGGCGGTTGGGTTCTGTCAATGGGTTAAGGGGGAATGGTGGTATTGATGATGATGATCGGAGACGTCGGGTTCAGGCATCCAGCGGTTCAGCGCTGTCGGGTCTCGGTGGTGATGGCATGCAGGCAGCTGGCACTGCCGGTCTCCGGTGGTCTACTTTGGCGAGTGTGGAGGAAGGGGTGGCGGACACGGGCTGCTCCGGTCGATGGCGAACAGGGAAGAAGGAGAGGGTGATGTCGACTGCTACTTGGTTTTAGGGTGTTGGGTTGAGGAATAAGTAAGGAAAATAAATTTTATATATATGTTAAGGAAGGTTTGGAGGTTGACCTAGAAAGTTAGGCCTGGTCAATATCCTCCTTAGAAAAGGGCTTGGATTCTTCATATAGATATTTGGAGGGATAGGATTGCATTGTCTCAAAATGGAGGGCTAATGTTTAATGAGTGTTGAAGTTGAGTGTTACACACTCCAAAAATTTATGGAGAAAATTCATATGACCAATCAATGAAGGAAAAATGGGGTTTCTTCATGTATTGGTTCAATGGGATGTGGACACCTCAATACACTTTTGCATAAAAGTGCCCAACAATTGGAAAATTACACAAGGTAGGATTTTTGATTAATTTAACTAAAATTAATAAAATTGGCATTCTAAAATTAATTAGAAGTACATAGGGCTAGAATTAGGTGGGACACAAGTGTCATGGACGTAGAGGACACAGAATAGAATATTATCATAATTTGGGTTGCCCAAAAAGGGTCAAGATTGTGTCTCCAATTTCGATTGGAACGCACAAGGATGTAAAGTTAGATTTATACAGAATCAATATAATCGTTTGCGACGAATGTTGTGCGACTAAAATGAAGCATAAAAGGGCATAGTTATAAGTTATACAAGGATCAAAATAGAAGACTGGCACGTCTAGGACAATGGTGTAAAATTTGTTGTAAGGCAAAAGCTAGCGTAGAGCTCCAATTATCAAAGCAACGGTAAGGTACAACAATCAATTAAAATCACAGTAATTAATATAAATAAATATCATGCAATATTAACATATTAAATTAATAAATGAAAAGAAAAAAATACCCCTATTCTGGAATGTGGTAGTGACAAGTCAACCCTCCTTAAAAGAATTTCGTCCTCAAAATTAAAATAAACTGGCCCAAGAACAAACAATCAAACAAGAAATTATATCTCAATTCTTGATGAGATACAAATACTGCTCGCGTATTTCGTCCTCTCTCTCCCAGGTTGACTCGCCTAGAGAATGATGTCTCCATGTAACACGAACTAAGGGAATAGTCTGGTTTCGTAATACCTTCTCTCTTTGATCTAAGATCCCTATGGGTTATTCAAGATAGCTGAGAGTCGGTCCAAACTCGATCTCCGAGTGATCTAGTATGTGACTAGGATCTGCCACGTACCGTCTCAGCTGTGACACATAGAATACGTCATGTACTCCATCTCGAGCAAGCGGCAAGTCCAGTCTATAGGCCACTGCACCGACCTTTGCAAGAATACCGAAAGGTCCAATGTATCATGGACTAAGCTTTTTGCCTTTACCAAAATGAATCATGCCCCGTGTTAGAGAAATTCGTAGGAATACCAAATCGCCAACCTAGAATAAACAGTCTTAACACGCAATCTAAAATAAAACAATCACAACCCAAAATAACAAAACCTATACCTGAAACTCTAGGGGTCTACGGTGGCTATCGGATGCCGCTGTCTGTCCTGCGCCACTCGCAGTCTGTCTCTAATGAGTTTTACTTTTTTTGCTGCATCCACGACCATTTCTGGTCCTAACAAATCTCTTTCTCCAACATCATCCCAAGATAACGGTGTACGACACCTTCGTCCATATAAAGCCTCGAATGGTGACATCTCAATGCTGGCCTGGTAGCTGTTGTTGTAAGCAAACTCTACTAGGTGTAGATGATCCTCCCAAGAACCTCCAAGATCCAAAATGCAAGTGCGTAGCATATCTTCAAGAGTCTGAATAGTCCTTTCAGACTTCTTGTCTGTAAACCCCCTCGTCAAAAGTAGGATTTATTTGAGTATTTTAATTTGAGATCAACCGCACCCCAAATTCCAAGTATCCAAATTAGGGTATCAGTCTACACCAAGCCGTTATGCCACGACTCCTGTGTACCACTCAAAAATCTAGTTCCCTATATTTTCAATATATTAGGAATTACCTAGTTAAGTTTGTAATTTAATTTTAATTAAGGCTAATTTCACCTCAAGCAACACTTAGACCGGCCCACCTCAATGAGCCCAGATAGGCCCAAGCCGAGGCTAGCCCACAACTTCAATACACATATATATATATGAAGCCTCTCCCTTAAAACCCTAAGAAAACCATCACAAACCTCTCCAAGCCCTAGTCGACCCCCACCTAAACAACCCTTCCTGTCGGCCGGACCCCTCAACTCCGACCACCTCCCTGACCGACTGCTTCCGCCGCCGCCCCCTGACCGACTGCTCCAGCCGCTCCCAGCCGACTGCTTCCCCCAACCGGCTGCTGCCCAGCCGACTGCTTCCCCCGACCGGCTGCTGCCCAGCCGACTGCTTCCCCCGACCGGCTGCTGCCCAGCCGACTGCTTCCCCAGACCGGCTGCGCTGCCAGCCGACTACTTCCCCCGACCGGCTGTACTGTCCAGCCTGACTGCTCCCCCGACCGGAGCACTGCTCTCCAGCCCGACTGCTTCCCCCGACCGGCTGCTGCCCAGCCGACTGCTTCCCCAGACCGGCTGCGCTGCCAGCCGACTACTTCCCCCGACCGGCTGTACTGTCCAGCCTGACTGCTCCCCCGACCGGAGCACTGCTCTCCAGCCCGACTGCTCCCCCGAACGGAGTACTGCTCCCTAGCCGACTGCCCCGACCGGAGTACTGCCCGACCCCGACTGTCCCACCACTCGCGAGGTGACCCATCCACGTTGCCGGAGACACCATCGTCGAAGGAGCAGACGCCCCACGTCCTATCGAACAGGTACTCGTCCTCCAGCAGTTCCTTTCTTGTGTTCCAACTATCTCACCACGTATCGTATCCATGAATGATTGTTGGGTCTGTGTGTCGAGAATCATAGTTGAAACACAACCTTTCTAACCCTAATTAAAATGATGATGGCTTAATGATTAACCAGAATATAATTTGTTAATAAATAGAAAATTCCTTAACCAGGATACCTGTCATAAAAGACTTTAGTTAATTTAACGTCTGGTCATTAATTTAACGTCTGGTCATAAACCATGTGCACTGAATATAGAAACCAAAGACAGATGTTCGCATAGAACATAAATCATTAATAACCGTAACTGGATAATTATTGTCCCGAGGCACCTATTAACCGTAGACAACACCCGTGTACACCCTAGCTAAGTGCACACGTGATGCTGTACTCGAGCAACAGAGAACTCGCGACAAGTATTCAAGATTAGCGTCTTAACAGTACGTAGATAAGGCGTAGTATCTGATGCCTGTATTATTGTGTTATATTATTGTCTAGGGTCTTTGGATCAACCAGGAGACGCTACCGGAATAGACTTTTGGCATTCATCTCTCGAAGACTCAGGCAAGATACCTTGCTATATTTACTGTCTAAATTAAATTATGCAAATGCTGTATTGTATGCTTGTTGTTCTGTCTTATACAACTATGCGCGTCCGAGATTGTCTCGGGTGCATTCGACGGATACGTCGAAGATTGGTATGCAATAACTTAGTCATTAGTAGACTCACCCTATGGTAGGATATCCTGTATTCTTCCAAGACCTGACACTGTTACACGTATTCATAGTAATAAATCTCATGTTGGGATGCGTGTTCGGGTGATCGACTAGTTATTGCCGCGTATGACGTGCATCAAGGTTAGCAAGCAATATAGGACTATTTTAGTTTAGAGACTTGGCATTTAGATAAGGAATATGTGTGTCAATTATTTGACGCGTATATCTATATTGGGAGGGGAGGACGACTGGTAGGCATATGGGACACCCCACTCCTTTACACTGATACCGCACTCGACGGAGTGATACGAACGTATTTATATATATCACTGATACCACGTTCTGAAGAGTTTGGGACGTTACTTGATGACATTGCAGATACCACGCTCTATAGAATGTTGGACGTTACTGTATTCATGCGCCTATGTTATAGGGGACATGTGTGGCATATACTATCCGGTTGTCACGACTGGTGAATTACGTTAGCATATGTTTAGCCTACACCTTCTCATATACTCACAATTGTTCTCACATTACATTCACTTAGATTGGCTAGCACACCCTTTATTGTATTTATTTTATTCGGTATTTATATATGGCTTGTCTCTTTGTATCTTGTTACGCCTCTCTGAAGACCTGGTTTTCTTCCAGATTTAGACGAGGCTTTCTACCGCACCGTATATGGCCCCGGACAGGAGACGAGATTCGCTACAGCCGAGGAGTTAGAGGTGCAGCCGTCAGAGTTTCCATGATCAGTTGGTAGGCCTTCAGCCTAGATTGAGTATATCATTATCTAGTCAGCCGATGCCCTAATCATTACTTTTATATCTCTTTCCAGTACTTTATTTCGTCATAGTAGTGGGTTTGTTCCCACCAGACTTCACTGATTGTACTATGATATCTTGAGACTGGTATTTATTATCCAGCAGTTTATTTAGTACTTCTTGCTCTTTATATTATGGATGAGATTAGATTACCTGTTATTGACTGATATTGGACATGTTAGTATTTTAGGACAGCATAGCACTCTTCGTGGATCCATTAAATTAGGATATCCTCGAAGACGTGTCAGCTGGCTATTGCCACATGGCCTGGTCCCGTGTATTTTGGGACTGGGGCGTGACATAGTTTTAGTTGTGGCCCATACAGGTCTTCTTTTTTGCTTGTGGTATGGTAACATGCCCAGCGAGCCTGCAATAGGATAGAAATTACTAGGTCTCATCCACTTTTTGATTCGCCTTTGAACTTCCTTCATATTGCTTCTAAATACCTGCATCCTATTTGTTGTCCTCGTACCCTTTTAATGAAATCCATCTCTTGCAGCAAGAAGAATTTGAGCAGTGGATGAGGAGCACCCCGTGCCTCAATGCCAGATAACACCACTCAAGGAGAAGAGGTACCCCAAGGGCAACCCCCGCTACAGACCCCACTAATACATTGGCACGAGACATCGCAGGGCGATCCTACACCGCAGCCTGAGGGACAGACTTCCCAGACAATCCCCACGCAACACTGTGAGGGCCAGATTTAGGAGCTACACCGATGCCGCAGACTGAGAGGCCGACATCTGAGGAGACGCCTACCGCACAGCCAGAGATTCCACTACCACCGCCTCCACCTTATCTACCCCAGATGCCACAGCCAGATGGACAACCACAGATGCTTCAGTTCTTCCAGGCGATGATGCAAGAACAGTAGCATCAGACAGAGATATTGAGACAGAGTTTGATGGCAGTACTAGAGATGACACCTGTCCCAGCACCAGTACCAGCACCTCCACCAGCCCAGACAGGTGGCACTGTTAGATGGTTACGACAGATGGGACCAAATACTTTCTCGGACAATGAGACTGCAGAACAAATCTTCGACTGGGTCACCAACACGGAGATGCTATTAGAGGCTTCATAACTGCACCCTGACCTTTGGATGACCGCAGTGAGGACCCAGCTAAAAGGCAACGCCCACCACTGGTGGATTCTATTAAGCGCAGTGTAGGGAAGAACCTGACTTGGAAACAGTTCCTAGAACATTTCAATACAAAGTATTTCCTAGCTACAATAAGAAATGCCCTGTACTCCCAGTTCCTACATCTAGAACAGGAAAATATGACTGTTGACGCCTATGACGCAGAGTTCAGCCGCCTTAGCAGATTTGGTGCAGTCCTGATACCCATCGATCTTGAGAAAGCCCAGAGATTTCACCATGGACTCAATTTTGAGCTACAGAGGCATACCACCACACAGGCAAGGATTTCTTATGAAGAGGTTCTTGTGGAGGCGAGAATCCAGAAGGCCATCGTCCGAGGAGCTAGATGTTCCAGCATGACTACACCAGCCAGAGCACAGCCCAGAGCAGGAGGACCGATCCATCGTCCAGGAGCACAGACACAACAGAGGGCAGCGCCATATCCATAGCAAGAGCTTCCGACTTGTCACCATTGTGGCAAGAAGGGACACATCATTAAGGATTGTCGGAAGAAGTTAGGATTATGCATGATATGCGGGTCCAATCAGCACCTTGTCAGAGATTGCCTGCAGCGCAGAGAAGCAGCACTACAGACAGGCCAGAGGCCAGCAGCACAAGTCCAGAGGATACTACCCCCACCAGGAGGCCAGCGTCCACCAGCCCCCGGAGGATTTCAGAGAGGACCACCCTTGGCCCCACAGCAGGCACAGTTTGAGCGAGCTCGTCAACAGACCGGAGGACAGAGGCAGGGACAAGCCTTTGCATTAGCAGCTACCGAAGAAGAAACAGAAAGGCTATCATAGGTACCATTTTAGTTGCATCATTACCTGCAACTGCATTGTTTGATTCTGGAGCTACATTATCATTTATATTTAGTAGATTTATAGCAATGCATAGAGTAGCGACTTCCCCCTTACCTAAGAGTTGGAAGATTCTTATCAGAGGAGGTATCGTGTCGGTTACCAGCACTATCAGAACGTGCTCGGTAGTTGTATGTTGTAGAAAGATGAGAGCGCGATTCTTGGTATTGCCCATGCCGTACTTTGATGTTGTGTTTTGTATGGACTGGCTAAGCCAGTATAATGCCGTACTGAACTGCCGGAAGGGTAGCATCACCTTTAGACTGCCAGATCAGCCGGAGTTCGAGTACATACGAGGAACCGTCAAGCAAGGAGTAGGACAGATGGCAGGAACTTGCATGGCTATGGAGATTACACCCCCACCAATAGTTGCAGAATTTAAAAATGTATTCTCCGAAGAACTGCCAGGCTTACCGCCAGATAGAGACATGGAGTTCACCATCGAGTTAGTACCCGGAGCAGCGCCGGTATCTTCTAATGTATACCGATTAGCGAAGAAGGAACTAGATGAGCTGAAGCTATAATTAGAGGAGTTGCAGGGCAAAGAATTTATTCGTCCTAGTGCATCAGCTTGGGGAGCACCAGTGTTATTCGTACCTAAGAAGGATGGAACAATACGCATGTGCATTGATTACAGAGCCGTTAATGCTCTGACTATCAAGAACAAGTACCCCCTGCTGCGGATCAATGATTTATTTGACCAGTTAACAGGAGCAGTAGTGTTCACCAAGATTGACTTGAGAACGGGTTATCATCAAGTAAAGGTGCAAAGGGAAGACATTCAAAAGACAGCATTCAGGACTCGTTATGGTCACTACGAGTTCTTAGTAATGCCATTTGGACTGACGAATGCGCCAGCTGTATTTATGAACTTGATGAACAGAGTATTCCACCAATACTTAGACCAGTTCGTGGTGGTCTTCATCAACGACATCTTGGTGTATTCAAAGAGCTATGAGGAGCACGAAGAACACTTGAGACTAGTGTTAGAGACGCTGGGGAGAGAGAGGCTTTATGCCAAGCTGAGCAAATATGAGTTTCTCCTAGATCGTGTCGCTTTTCTTGGACACGTTATCTCAGGAGATGGCATCTCAGTAGATCCGGCAAAGATTTCATCTATAGAGACATGGCCAACCCCTACCAATGTCTCAGAAGTGAGGAGTTTTCTAGTACTTGTCGGATATTACCGGAGGTTCGTAGAGAACTTTGCAAAGATCGCAGAGCCTATGACCCGCTTGACCCGTAAGGAGCAGGAGTTCACCTGGACAGAGGAGTGTCAGAAGGCATTCGATGAACTGAAGAAGCGTTTGACTACAACACCTATCTTGACCATACCTTCTGGACCCGGAGGATTCGTGATCTATAGCGATGCATTCGAGAAAGGATTAGGATGTGTCTTGATGCAGCATGGGAAGGTTGTAGCTTATGCTTCTAGACAGTTGAGGACACATGAGAAGAACTATCCCACCCATGACCTGGAGCTTGCAGCAGTAATCTTTGCCTTGAAACTTTAGAGGTACTATCTATATGGAGAGAGAGTAAAGATATTTACTGACCATAAGAGCCTTAAGTACGTCTACACCCAGAAGGATCTGAATCAGAGGCAGAGACGTTGGCTCTAGGTGATGACAGACTTCGAGATCGAGCTACAATACCACCCGGGAAAGACCAACGTAGTAGCTGACGCATTGAGCAGAAGACCCATGGCATTCTTCATGACCACCCAACCACCCTGTTGAGAGAGCTAGAACAGATGGGTATAGAGGTCATTATGTCCGGAGTAGATGGACAGTTGTCGAGCTTCCAGTTACAATCGACATTAGTGGAGAGAATCACGGCTGCCTTACCGACAGACACCAGATTTTAGAGGCTTAGACAGAGGACAGAGGCTGGAATACAGACAGGGCTGAGAATACATGAAGATGGGACTTTGAGATACGGAGATCGTCTCTATGTTCCAAATAGAGAACTTCGTCAAGAGTTAATGGCAGAGGCACACAGTTTAACCTATTCTATTCATCCAGGAGGCACGAAGATGTACAGGGACTTGAGACAGTACTACTGGTGGCACAGAATGAAGAGGGAGATAGCATATTTTGTGGCCAAGTGCCTGGTGTGTCAGCAAGTCAAGGCTGAGCATCAAAGATCTGCAGGATTGCTTCAACCGCTTCCTATACCGGAGTGGAAATAGGAGCATATCACTATGGACTTCGTTACGGGCTTCCCGAGGAGTCCTAGTGGGCGCAATACAGTATGGGTAATTATGGATAGATCTACCAAGTCCGCACACTTTTTACCCTTCAGAGTTGGGCAATCAACGGAGGCCTTAGCAGATATGTACATGAGAGAGGTGGTACGCCTACATGGAGTGCCAGTTAGCATCGTGTCTGACAGGGATACGAGGTTTACTTCTTACTTTTGGAGGAGTATGCAAGAGAGCCTTGGTACTCGCCTAAAGTTTAGCACAGCATATCACCCACAGACAGATGGCCAGTCGGAGCGTACCATTCAGACGCTAGAAGACATGTTGAGAGCGTGCATGCTTGACTTCGGAGGATCATAGGAGGACCATTTACATCTGGTCGAGTTTTCCTACAACAACAGCTACCAGGCGAGCATCCAGATGGCTCCCTATGAAGCATTGTATGGAAGGAAATGTCGTTCTCCAGTATGCTGGAGTGATATAGGTGAGCGACAGATTCTCGGACCAGAGTTGGTTGTTCGTACGGTAGAAAAGGTGAAGAAGATCCAAGGGCACCTTCGAGCAGCACAAGACCGACAGAAGCATTGGGCGAATGCGCATCGTCGACCCTTAGAGTTTCAGGTTGGAGATCACGTATTTTTAAAGATCTTGCCTACTCGAGGGACTATCAGATTCGGAGGCAGAGGAAAGCTGAGTCCGAGGTACATCGGGCCATTCGACATATTAGAACGCGTCGGAGAGGTTGCTTACAGATTAGCATTACCACAGACATTAGAAGGAGTTTACGACGTCTTCCATATATCTCAATTGAGGAGGTACATACCGGATCCTAGTCACGTACTTGACCACTCGGAGATCATAGTTGGCCCGAGTCTATCATACCAAGAGGAGCCCGTCAATATTCTTGAGAGGAGTGAGAAAGTATTATGAGGGCAGACCATCCCCCTAGTTCGTATCGCATGGAGGCATCATGCACCAGGCGAGTCGACCTGGGAACGCAAGGAGGACATTCGACAACGTTATCCCCACCTCTTCGAAGGACTAGGTACGTTCTAGTATTTTCTTTAGTCTTTAGTTCTTACACATGCGTGTGTTTAAATTTCGAGGACGAAATGCTCTAAGGAGGGTAGATTGTAAACACCCTCGTCAAAAGTATGATTTATTTAAGTATTTTAATTTGAGATCAACCGCATCCAAAATTCTAAGTACCCAAATTAGGGTATCAGTCTACACCAAGCCGTTATGCCACGACTCCTGTGTACCACTCAAAAATCTAGTTCCCTATGTTTTCAATACATTAGGAATTACCTAGTTAAGTTTATAATTTAATTTTAATTAAGGCTAATTTCACCTCAAGCAACACTTAGACCAGCCCACCTCAATGAGCCCAGATAGGACCAAGCCGAGGCTAGCCCACAACTTCTACACACACATATATATATATGAAGCCTCTCCCTTAAAACCCTAAGAAAACCATCACAAACCTCTCCAAGCCCTAGCCGACCCCCACCTAAACAACCCTCCCTGTCGGTCAGACCCCTCAACCCCGACCACTTCCCTGACCGACTGCTCCCGCCGCCGCCCCCTGACCGACTGCTCCAGCCGCTCCCAGCCGACTGCTTCCTCCGACCGGCTGCTGCCCAGACGACTGCTTTCCCCGACCGGCTGCACTGCCCAGCCTGACTGCTCCCTCAACCGGAGCACTGCTCCCCAGCCCAACTACTCCCCCGACCGAAGCACTGCTCCCTAGCCGACTGCCCCGACCAGAGTACTGCCCGACCCCGACTGTCCCACCACCCGCGATGCAACCCATCCACACTGCCGGAGATACCCTCGTCGAAGGAGCAGACGCCCCACGTCCTATCGAACAGGTACTCGTCCTCCAGCAGTTCCTTTCTTGTTTTCCAACCATCTCACCACGTATCGTGTCCATAAATGATTATTGGGTCTGTGTATCGAGAATCATAGTTGAAACACAACCTTTCTAACTGTAATTAAAATGATGATGGCTTAATGATTAACCAGAATAGAATTTGTTAATAAATAGAAAATTCCTTAACCACGATACCTGTCATAAAGGACTTTAGTTAATTTAACGTTTGGTCATAAACCACGTGCACTGAATATAGAAACCAAAGACAGATGTTCGCATAGAACATAAATTATGGATAACCATAACTGGATAATTATTATCCCGAGGCACCTGTTAACCGAAGACAACACCCGTATATACCCTTGCTAAGTGCGCACGTGATGCTGTACTCGAGCAACAGAGAACTCGCAACATGTATTCAAGATTAGCGTCTTAACAGTACGTAGATAAGGCGTAGTATCTGATGCCTGTATTATTGTGTTATATTATTGTCTAGGGTCTTTGGATCAGCCAGAAGATGCTACCGGAATAGGCTTTTGGCATTCATCTCTCGAAGACTCAGGCAAGATACCTTACTATATTTACTATCTAAATTAAATTATGCAAATGCTGTATTGTATGATTATTGTTCTGTCTTATACAACTGTGCACGTTCGAGATTGTCTCGGGTGCATTCGACGGATACGTCGAAGATTGGTATGCATTAACTTAGTCATTAGTAGACTCACCCTATGGGAGGATATCATGTATTCTTCTAAGACCTGACACTGTTACACGTATTCATTCTGATAAATCTTATGTTGGGATACGTGTTCGCGTGATCGACTAGCTATCGCCGCGTGTGACGTGCATTACGGTTAGCAAGCAATATAGGACTATTTCAGTTTAGAGACTTGGCATTTAGATAAGGGATATGCGTGTCAATTATTTGACGGGTATATCTACATTGGGAGGGGAGGACGACTGGTAGGCATATGGAACACCCTACTCCTTTATACTGATACCGCACTCGACGGAGTGATACAGACGTATTTATATATATCACTGATACCATGTTCTGTAGAGTGTGGGACGTTACTTGATGATATTGCAGATACCACGCTCTATAGAATGTTGGACGTTACTGTATTTCTGCGCCCATGTTATAGGGGACATGTGTGGCATATACTAGCCGGTCATCACGACTGGTGAATTACGTCAGCATATGTTTAGCCTACACCTTCTCATATACTCACAGTTGTTCTCACATTGCATTCACTTAGATTGGCTAGCACACCCTTTATTGTATTTATTTTATTCAGTATTTATATATGGCTTGTCTTTTTGTATCTTGTTACGTCCCTCTGAGGACCTGGTTCCCTTCCAGATTTAGACGAGGCTTTCTACCCCACCGTATACGGCCCCGAACAGGAGACGAGATTCGCTACAGCCGAGGAGTTAGAGGTGCAGCCGTCAGAGTTTCCGTGATTAGTTGGTAGGCCTTCAGCCTAGATTGGGTGCATCATTATCTAGTCAGTCGATGCCAGAATCATTATTTTATATCTCATTCCAGTACTTTATTTCGTCATAGTAGTGGGTTTGTTCCCACCAGACTTCACTGATTGTACTATGATATCTTGAGACTGGTATATATTATCCAGCAGTTTATTTAGTACTTCTTGCTCTTTATATTGTGGATGAGATTAGATTACCTGTTATTAACTGATATTGGACATGTTAGTATTTTAGGACAGCGTAGCACTCTTCGTGGATCCATTAAATTGGGATATCCTCGAAGACGTGTCAGCTGGCTATTGCCACGTGGCCTAGTCCCGTATATTTTGGGACTAGGGCATGACATTGTCCGTCTGGGGTGATACGCGATACTGAACTTGAGCTGAGTGCCCAAGCTAGCCTGCAGACTCCTCCAGAAATGGGAAGTGAAACAACTATCTCGATCTGAGACGATACTCACAGGAACTCCATGTAATCTGACAATCTACCGCCCGTACATCTCTGCTAGCCTCTTTTTTGATGTACCCACTTTGAATAGTAAGAAGTGGGCTAATTTGGTCAATCTATCCACGATGACCTAAATTGCGTCATTTCTTCCTAGAGAACGTGGAAGCCCTGAAACGAAGTCCATAGTCACATGCTCCCACTTTCACTCTAGAATAGGTAAAGGTTGAAGCAATCCACCTTGCCTCTGTCGATCTGCCTTTACCTGCTGACACACTAAATATCGGGATACAAAGCATGCTACCTCGTGCTTCATACCATACCACCATACGTGCTCCCTCAGATCTCGATACATCTTGTTGGCACCGGGATGCATCGAGTACTGAGAGCGATGTGCCTCCTGCAAAACCTTTTTGTGCAGCTCTCCACTTGGAATACACATCCTCGTGCCATGCCTTAAAGATCTATCATCTACAATAGTGAAGTCGTCTGTCAATCCGGTCCGAACTTGTGCCCTGACACTCCTTAGAGTCTCATTATTATATTGTGCAGCTCTAATTCTGTCCATCAGCTCTGATTGTATCTGCAATCCCCATATCTGAATCTCAATACCTGGAACTAGCACTTTAATTCTCAAGTTTTCACGCCCCAGTTCCAAAATACCGAGGGACCGGACGCGTGGCAATGGCCAGCAGTACGCACCGATGGACAAACCCAATTTAATGGATCCATCAGGGTGTACTTAAGCTGTAAAAAAAAAAGTCTACGACAACATGGCACAACTAATCTCATCCACACAAGATATAAAATATGATCCACAGATATAAGAAATATAAATCATCAAACAGTCTCACAAAGTGCTTCGGGTAACAACCCGATAAAATCTAAGACAATGGCTCAACTGACCAGAATAAATGACTAAAATAAATAAATAAATGCTGAGCATGAACATGGATGCTCAGGAGAAGTCTTCGGCTAACACCTCATCCTCGGAAGGCGGTAAAGCTCCTGGATCAGCTTCTGCTCCGGTCCCGTATACCTCGGGATAGATCTCGTCCTCAAATCCTGGGGACATAATCCGGATCCAGGTCCTCAGGGGACATAGCAAGGTACAAGAAAGCTCATGCCAAAATAAATACAGTACAAAAAATAAATGGAATAAATAGGGCAAGTAAGTAACCATCTAAGTGATAATACAAGTGAGAGCATCACGAGTACTCAGGCTGAGCCACTACCAGCTCTGTTTCGGGGAGCCGGTAGCGGTAATAACCGGTAGTGGGTCTAGCTCTGCTCCGAGAGTCTACGACCTCTCAATAATAGTGGATGTATATATATATGGAACAGCCTGTAGCCTGTGTGTCTCTCTCCACCCAATGTAACCACGCATATCATAACCACAATGTCTCATGTCCATGTCAAGCGGGATCATAGCTAATGCAACCAGTCATACTATATCTAATAACATAATATCCATGTCCTGTATCCTATACAGAATCACCACGAATATCTCGAGAAAATCCTATCTCATGAGTAATGTCAAGTGTCCTGGGTCAAAGTGTACTTGGTAAAACCAGTACGAGAATATAAAGTGTCACGTATGTCCATCTCTAGCTGACCGTACCCAACACCGCGTACAGTGTTGGCACCCGACTGATAATTGGACGCTAAGTACGTCACACGGTCCTAGGTTAAGCATGCACAGCAATATAATGAAGCAAGGAAAATATATAACAATACTGCAGAGTTTGGCAAGGTACACTTGCCTGGTGTTTGAATATCAACAGTCGTCCCAGTATCAACGGATCCTGTGGGTACTCCTCCAAAAGCTATAATAAACATCACCAACTGTCTCAGAAGATGCCAAATAGCTAAAAACGCCTATCCTTACGTCCAATTTGGACACAGGGGCAAAAAGGTCATATCCGGGCCAAAGCGGGGTCCACATGTGGGCCACTTTGCACCGAAAAGTGCGCCAGGGTCAAGGGTCTCCAAATCTGTCCAACTTAGTGTCAACAGGTCAGGAACGATGAAACAAACCCAACGAAACTTCCAGAAATGGATTCCGATGAGCCGTTCTCAAAATCGCCCGTCAAGTGGAGCCTGTGGGGCCCACGATACACGATTTTGTCAACGTTCTCAGAATCAGACCAAACTTGGGTCAAAGAACCAGCGTATTGCTACGAGTCCGATGGCGCAAGTTTCGTCTCGATCCAACGTCTGTACACAAAGTTACAGTATGTTCCAGAAGGGACGGATACGGGGTGTCGGCGGCGGATACGCGTTGTTTCCGGTGTGCACGCACATCCGAATCGACTTCAGCAAAATCCCACACGACCGTATCAACGTCGCGCACGGTTTGGTAAAGACTGCGTGCGACCAAGTCGTCCCGTTTGGTGGGGCATACTCAGTTCCGGGTGAAATGGAGCATTGTTTTTCCTGTTTTTGGATCGCGGTGTACGATCACCACAGGACGCGATGCACCGAGCGAGTTGCACGGCCACCGAGAGGGTTATACTGTCTACGTGTAGCAACTGACAGAAACTAAAACAGAGTTACGAGGTGAGAGAAATTGGTACCTAAACAGGGCTCCGTGAATGCTGAATTCCAAGTGTCCGAGCGTCAACTCCGTGTCCTGCGTATCAAGTTGTTGCGTCCAGTGCTAGGGTTCAGATTGTGTCCGATGGCGCGAGCAGCCGGAGATGGCTAGGGTTCGCTGTGGCCGGCCGGAGGGGATCGCTGCACCGATGGGGTCGGGGACGCACAACTGGAGTTGGGGTCGGGGACTCACAGCCGGTCGGTCAGGGCTGCGTCGCGGTGGGGGATCGGTCGGTCCGGCGAGGTGGTCTTGTGGCGTTGGCAGCAGGCGGGGGGGAAACTCAGAGTCGGCTGCGACGTCGGGCCGGAGGTCGATCCCGTCACCGGGGAAGAGGGTGGCGCGGATTGGTTTGGTGGAGAGGAACCGAGCAGAGGGTGATAGGCCGGAGCGGGAAAAAGGGGGCGGCTGATGGGGTTCGATCCGGCGGCGACGACGAGTGAAAGAGGGTAGCGCCGACGTCGAGGCGGCCTCTTATAGGCTGCTACAGTACTCTGCGGCTAGGGTTCCCATCTGACTTCGGGTCCGGGTCCGGTTTGGCTCGGATCCGACCTGACCCGACCCATCAAGTTGGTTTGGTTCAGGGTTGGTTCAACTTGGGTCTGGTTCACTCTCCCAATAGTTTTTAAGGCTTAAAACAAGTCTCCGGTGTCCAATAAATATACCGAAAAATACCACATGTCCGGATTTCCATTTTACACCACATAATATTATTTTCATCATATTTTAACACCAATAAACTATATTTAAAAATCCTTAAATATCTTGGTTCCTTTCTAGAAATTACAAAAAATCCGGGAATATTATTTTCAAAATTTTATTCTGAAAATCAGGGTGTTTACACAAGCTCTCAAGATCGGCCAATAAATGTTTATCTGTTATCAAGTACATAGCCATCGGATACCTGCTCAAGGCATCAGCGACTACGTTAGCCTTTCCGGGGTGGTACTGTAATGAGATGTCAAAGTCTTTCATCAACTCTAACTACCTCCTCTGCCTCATGTTCAACTCCTTTTGTGTAAACATGTACTTCAAGCTCTTATGGTCTGTGAAGATCTCCACTCGCTTTCCGTACAGATAGTGTTTCCACATATTTAGAGCGAAGATAACTACCGCTAACTCTAAATCGTGAGTGGGGTAGTTCTTTTCATGAAGGCGTAATTGTCTTGAAGCATAGAAAATTACTTTCCCTTGCTGCTGAAGAACGCAACCCAAACCTTTCCCTAAAGCATCACTGTAGATAGTGAATCCACCTGTCCCTGATAGCAACGTCAAAACTGGGGCTATCGTCAATCTCTTCTTCAGCTCATCAAACGCGGCTTGACATTCCTCTATCTAGACAAAATCTACATCTTTCTTAGTCAGCCTAGTCGTCGGTTCTGCAATCTTGGAGAAGTCTTGTATAAATCTTCTATAGTATCCTACTAGTCCGAGAAAGCCCTGATCTCAGCTACCGAACTGGAGGTAGCCCATGACTCCACTACTTCGATCTTCTTTGAGTTAACTGAAATTCCGTCACCCGTTACCATATGTCCAAGAAATTCAACCTTGTCAAGGAAGAACTCACACTTTGAAAGCTTCTAATACAACTCTTCCTTTCTGAGGGTCTCCAAGACCATCCTCAGGTGCTCTTCATGCTCCTCTGCGGTCTTCGAATACACAAGAATGTCCTCGATGAACACTACTACAAACTTGTCAAGGTACTGGTGGAATACCTTGTTCATCAAGTTCATGAATACTGCTGATGCATTGGTTAAACCAAACAGCAATACCATGAATTCAAACTGGCCATATATGGTCCAAAAAACTGTCTTCGGTATGTCTTCTCTCTTCACCTTCACCTGGTGATAGCCTGACCTCAAGTCTATCTTTGAAAATACCTTCGCTCCGTTCAGCTAATCGAAAAGATCATTTATCCTCGGCAGCGAGTATTTGTTCTTGATAGTGAGGTTGCTTAGAGCTCTATAATTGATACACATGAGTATCGTGTCTTCCTTCTTCGGTACAAACAATATCGGAGCTCCCCATGGCGATAAACTGGATCTATTGAAAACTTTGTCCTGCAGCTCCTCAATTTGTTTTTTCAGTTCTACCAACTCACTGTTGTTGACTCTATAGACGTGTTGTGAAATGGGCTCTACTTCTGGTACCAAGTCTATAGAGAATTCAACATCTCTATCTGGCGGCAAACCTGGCAACTCCTCTGGAAATACATCCAAGAACTCCGCTATTAGAGGATGTGGTATCTCTTTTTCTTCCTTTCTAGCTCCATAAAAAGTGCCTCTGCTCTGCTTTGCTGCTCCTCTGGCGACCTCAAACTTTGGTTCTCCTGGCGGTCAAAATATTACTCTACCTCCGTAACAATCTATAGTGGCATGATGTCGACTCAAGCAGTCCATTCCGAGTACAATATCGTATCCCGGAAGTGGCATAACGAGTAAACTAACGCTCAACTCTCGGCCTCCAAATGATACTCTCTGATCCTTGCAATAATTACAGACTAGGATAATGCCTCCCAATGATACTCTCCGATCCTTGCAATAATCACGGACTAGGATAATGCCTCCTGCTATCGTGATCTTGCAAGTCCTATCTAATGGTTCCATTTCTAAATGATGCTTAAGAGCATAAGATACAGATACGAAACTATAGGAAGCGCCAAAATCAAATAATGCAAGTGTTGGAATAGAATCAAGAGAAACTGAACCTGAAATCACGTCTCCAGCTGGCTCGGCTTCCTCAATCATCATGGCGTATGTGCATCCCTGTGGTGCTCCTCTCTGCTGCTGCTAGTGCTGAGCAAACCTCTGCTACTATGGTGGAAGTGGAGGTCCCCTCTGCTGGCCTCCTGGTACAGTAGGTACTCGGCTGGTCCTCTCTTAGCGGTTGGTCCTCTCTGAGTGGTTGTTCTACCCTGAAGAGTCTGAATAGATGGACAGTCCCTCAGCTAATGCGCTGACGATCCACAGGATAAGAATGTACCCAACCTCTTCCTGCAGATGTCTCTGGTATGTCCCATCTTCCCGTAATACGCACACTGGGCAACGGGCTAATTTTGTCTCTATGGTTGCTGCTGCTGGATGTATCCTCGAACTGGTGCCTGGTGCTGCTGATGCTGCTGCAGGTACGGCCTCTATTGTTGTTGAAAGTGTGGGTGCTAGGCCGGTCCTATACTACCACTAGTTCCTCTAGAAGTATCGCGTCCTCTCTTGGGCCTGAGGTCTAAGTCATCTTCAGCAATCTGGACATCCATCAGAATACCCTCAAATATAGCAGGGCGTCATCCCCAAGTACGAGACTTGATCTCTCTATTCAACCCCTTCCTAATTTTTTGTGCTCTGTCTCTTGGGTCTCGAATCATCGATGACACAAATTGACTCAAACGGCCAAACTCCGCGGTGTATTCGTCAACTGACATGCTTCCTTGGACCAAGTCATGAAACTGACTGTCCAATGCTCCCAAAGATACGTCTGGAAAGAACTTCTCCTTGAAGAGCTCCTTGAAGGCCTCCCAAGTAAGTCCTTATTCAGCTAGTCTCGGTTCCGTACGATACTATGTCAGCGCGATATCAAATATCTGCCTGCCGGCGGCCTCGATATGAAGAATCTCCGAAATCTGTGCCAAACGCATGTTCCTCTCTATATTCTCTAGCCAGTCGTCCGCGTAGAGTATCCCCTCACTGCCTTTGAGCTCTCGATGCATCATCCTCTTGAAGTCCACTATAGTACCTGGCCTTTGGTACTGCTGGCCAGGATGTTGCTGGTGCTTTGCTACTCTCTCCACAGCCTGGAGAGCCACCTGATGAGCATTCTTTATGCTCTCTCTCTCATTAGCTCTGTCATGGCCTGGTGTGCCTCTGCTTGCACCCTCTGAGCTATAGCTTGAACACGCTGAGCTTCTGTTGTCACTCTCTGGGTTTCTAACATGCCTTGGATAAGTGTGAATATCTGTGCCCCATCAGTGGGCACACCTCAGAGAATCAGAGTCGGTGGTGGTGGAAGGCTGTCCGTCACAGCTGGGGCAATCCTCTGAACAGGTGGAGAAGGAATCCCAACAGCTATAGATACTCCCACATAAATAAGAGATATAGAAGGAACTCCAGATGTCTGTTCGTCAGGTCGAGAGGTGGCATACCTCTCTGAAGCTGCTGCTCCCAATCTCAGAGACCTAGTCTTCGGCTGCATCATGAAGACAGATCAAAAAGAATCAATTAAGGTAATAGATACGATATCATCAAGGAAGGACAGTAAAATTCTAAAGGAAGTAATCACTCAGAATAGCATTGTAAGATCAGAATTCCTAGTTGTGATTGAGCATACTCTTATCCTAAATCATATTTCCTATATCCTATCACAGGCTCGCATTAGTATAACTAAGTTGTGGCACTACCACGATATCGCACAACTTGCGAAGCTAGACCTGCATAGGCCACCACTAAAAATATGTCACGACCCACACCCGAAATTTGGACATGAGTCTTGGGTACGTCCAGCCTACGCCGCAGCATCGGCGGTAGAACGCTGTCTAGGTCTCTACAATATACAAAACACAACTCACAACTTGTCAATGATATCAACTCCATAAGGAGTACAATGAAATAAATATCTCTCAACATCTCATAATGTATACTCAATCATAATAGCTATAAGAATATAAATGGCACGATAAAAAATAAGAAAGAATAACATAGTCAAACACAATGTCTCAAAATAGAGATTAACCACAGTCTAGTTGTCCAATATAAAAAGAAAGTCTCTACAAGTCTCAAATTAAACTCCACATAAGTCTCAACATAACTAAAATAAACCTCAAAATAAGTCTCAAATGCATAAGATAAATGTTGTCTAAACAGCTGCAGGTAGTGTCTCCTATAATGGAATAGACTCCTCTAATATCTCTAGTGTGTAGTCTGCGTCTATGCCTGGTCTATATGTGTAGGACAGAAGTTCTCAAGATCCTCTAGAAAAATATCCAGTCAGGATTGGAGCAAAGTACAGGCACTAACAACAGTTCCATGTATAATGACAAAAACTATAATATAGTGTAAACAAATACAAGATGGATATAAATACTGGCAATAAACAATACCGGAATAATGAAATACTAGAAATAAGAAATAATAAAAGTACCTGGTACCAATGTCTACATGGAAAAGCAACTTAAATCAGCAACACCAGGCAGGCTCCACAATGATCTATGCTGCAAAACTGACAAGGGACCAGGTCCTCAGAGGTAGGTAACATGGTACAAGAAACAGCATGTTAAAGTAAAATAGTATAATGCCATATACACAAGGATAAACTACTGCAACCATCTAAGTGATATACACATGAGAACATCACTCGTACTCAGGCTAAAACCACTACAGGCTCTGTGTCGGGGAGACCATAACTGCAAGTAATATCTCGTAGGGCCAATAAATGTGCCAAAGATCTGGGATAGAGTCTAAGGCACCTCCAGTAACATAGCATATATATATAAACATAATCAGCCTATAGTATGGTGTGTCTCTCCCCACCAAATGTAACCTCACGTCTCATGTCCATAACGTCTCATGTCCATAACACGCAAGATCATGACCTCTAGCTAGTACAACGAGTCATAATGATATATGTATATAATATGAAAGTCTCACACCACGAGTCATGTAATCCTATACAGAATTACCATGAATACCTTAAGAATGATTATGTCATATGAAATAGTGTCAAGTGTCCTACGGTCTGTCGTGCAAGGATACAAGCACGTGAAATAGGATTATGGTATTAACTCTCTAAGTGACGTTACTTGACTCCGCGTACGGCATCGACACCCGAATGTTGTTCGGACGCTAAGTAACGTCTTATGGCCCTAGGATAAAACACACATCAACCCTATCAAATAACTTTAATAACTAAATAAGATAATTAAGATAAGGAACTATGATACATCATGGCAAGGTACACTCGCCTGCTGCCTTTGGCTGTGATATTGTCTATCCGACGTCCTCTGTTGGAAGGGTAGCAGATCCAAGATTCCCTTTTAAATATATTCTAATCAATAACCATATACGCTAACTACTCTAGGACAACACGAAAGATCGTTGCACAACCTTAACTTTCAGTTGAAGTTCTTATCCAACAATCAAATAGTTGCGTAGCATTGAACAATGTACCAAAATACACATGCCATGCCACTCTCAAAATACATTGTGAGGGTGTCTTACATCGATTACCACACATACTTATAGGAACTTACATGTATTTGGCTACACGTAGTCCTATATATACGTAGGAACGTATCGATGTCGCAAAACTTGCACCATTGCAATCATATTCATCTAACATACATGGAACCTCTTAATCATGTATTTTAACATCATTTATTACTGAATTAATCATAATTAATATTCTAAAATTATTTTTAAATAATCAAAAATAACCAAACATCGGCACTGCATGTCATTATTTGCTTCGGATGACAACTAGTCATTCTAACCAACTACGGCACGTAGCCTTGACATACAACCTTCATGTTGGCATACAAATATGATTAAATAAGAAATCAATACATTAAATATTCTAGAATTAATATACATTAATTTCTGGAATTTATTTACTTCAGTAAAATATAACAACTATCAAAGAACTATAACTAGTCTTGATGCGACGTGTCCGTGTAAAGGTTGTTCATTGGTTTGGGGTAGATTTTGTACATAAAAATATAGATCTAATGCATGGAACTAATTTTAAGTAATATTTATAATTAATATAAATTTACACAAGATTTTATTCATGAAAAAATAGGAAAAGAAACAAAGTTGTAAAACTTACGCGATTGCGATTGCGATTACGGCGGGGACCATTTTCGCGACTACAGCCAAACGGAGTACGAAACGAACTCCAAAACTCACGAAACTTGAGGAGGCTCTTGGGGACTTCAAGTATGATGTAAATATAGAATTTTTAGGTTTTTTCTATTATGGAGGGGTCTGAACTGCTGCTGCAACTAGCAGCCAATATTTAGCCAAAAGGGGTTCGGTTGGAGTTTTTGTGGAGTTGTGGCCTGTGGGGATGGAGAGAGGAAGAGGGAAAGAAGTAAAAGAGGGAGAGAATGTGAGGAAGGAGTTTTTTTTCTTCGTGAGGGAGAGAAAAAGGGGGCCGAACCTAATAATTAGGTTTAAGTGTTGGGTAGTTGATAAATATATGTAGTTTAAATATGTGGGTGGTTAGGATTTGATTTAATATTTAAAAATATGTTGGTAGAATTTTGTGGAATCTTAATATGTTAAGGGACTGAAATTTAAATTAGGGTATTGTAACAAAAATATTCACTTAGAATTTGGTTTGATCCAAAGATATATGCAACAAACTAGAGGTTTCCTAATTTTAAAAAGTGGCATTTAAATCTTTAATTGATTTGTTCATATTTTGTGGATATATTTTATATGTGGGATATGTTGTGAAATAGGAAAAAGGTGTTAGGATTTTTTTTTTAGGATTGGGATTTGGTTGGTTTTGATCTTGGGTAGTTAGGTAGTTAGGCCAACTATGATGACACCTATGGCACTTTCTATAAATAAAAATTCTATAAATAGAAACAAATTAATTTAAATATAATATAATATATATATATATATATATATATATATATATATATATATATATATATATATATATGGGAGTATTTGGGTGCACTACATGCCTACATGTGTTTGGATTTGGTTAGGTTCAAATTCTAGTCAAAAGGAAGCAGTTTTATGGTAATCGTGGTTCTAGATGTTTGTTAATAGTTTTTGAGCATGAGGGAGATCAAAAAATGCAACATCCATTTTCCAAATATATTATGTACAATCAAAATTAGTAATATGAATTTTTTTGGAAGAAAAAAAGTTGTGCATTGCTCCAAATATCCAAACCATGGCAAAGTGGCATATATAAAAAAAGATTTTATAAATTAATAAATTTAAAATATTAAATTAAATAAAATAAATTGAAAGTATAAAATTACTCCTATTCCAAAATGAGAGGGCTTACAATCTACCCACCTTAAAAGAATTGTGTCCTCGTAATTTAAAATTTTTAATAATACACTTTTTTTCAATGGGGTCAAATCCTTTATTGTGATTTTGCAAAGCCCTCAATATTAACTTTATTTTTCATACTTAAAATAAAATTTTAAGTCCTCCAAAATTTAACCACTTCAAGAATTAAACTCCTCAAATTTAAATTAAATTAAATTCTCACTTTTAAATTTATCATTCTTCTACTCGATCAATTTTTTTATCTTTTCAACAATTAATCTATGAGATTCCAAGTCCTCAACATTTTCAAAACTTGAGTTTATTTCCCATCTTCAAAATAATTTTTAAAAAAAACATTTTACATCGACACTTGTAGTCCAAGGACTATAATGTAAATCTTCTTAAATTCCTCAAAATTATAAATTAATAACACAATACTCAAAAATTTTAATCAAATCCTCAAAGTTCTATCTTCCAAATTTAAATTCTACTAATTTACTCTTCTAGAGTTAGACCCTTCAAATCCAAAGAAAATTTAAATCTTGAATATCATGATCTTTCCAAAAATTAATATTTCACTATTACCACATAATACATTTTAAATTCCATCCTCAAAGTTATCAAACTTCAAAATTTTAAATTCAATTCTTAAAATAGTCTTCTCCTCAATCCCTCCAATTATTGAATTTTTGTTCTTTCGAATCCATAATACCCATATTTAATCAATTTACCCTCTATCATTAAATCTAGAAATCATAAATTTACCCAACAAAAATTGGTATATGGCATATCCATCCTAGTCAATCTCTTAAGATCAAATCAAATCCTCATAATTTTTAATACATCTTTATCTCCTCAAAATCTTAAAATTTAATTTAATTTCATCTATTCATAATATTTGAATCCAATTACAGATTTTAAAATATTCTCATTTAAAATTTGAATTCCAAAAAAAATTTTTATCAAACTTACTCCTCCATTTTTTTTCAATTACTAAGACGATAATAATTAACTTTACAAAATTATCAAATTTGAATTCACCAACTATCATGTCCCAAAATCCTCTAATTTAAAGTCCAAGTTTAGTCTTATCATTATCTCCTCGTCCTTCTTCAAAATTTTAAATTTTAATTAACACAATAATAATTTCAGTTTATTTGCAACTAACAAAAATCTTTCGAGGGCTGCTAGCCATCTTCAATCCAACCAATCTTTCCTTCATTTAACCTCAAAATCTAATACTTGAATTCAATCTTCAAAAAAAAAATTAAATTTTTTTAATTCACATCTAGTTAAATTTCTCTAATATTGATAAATTGATTATCCTTAACAAATTCAACATTAGCATAGTCCAATATTTATTCAATTTTTTTTAAATCACATAGAAGTTTATGTCTTAAAGCACCAGAATTTGATAATTCTCATCTTCATCAATTGTATAACCTCTAAACCAAATTTGCTAGTGGAGAAGCCTACCCACCTTTGATCAAACCAACTCATCAAAACACAATATTATACCTCACATAAAATGATTCACATTCCTCCAAAAGGTTTATCTAATAGTAACCCATCACTTCTAATCTATGGCAATTGATAGAGTCCTTATTCTAGGTTCCTACTGCTAATGTCAATTATTATGTCTTTAATCTATTCTAACTTTATTATCTAAAAATCATCTACCATAATCTTTCCTACTCAAGTACCCCTCTTCTTACAAATATTCTACTAAATATGTCTTCTTCGTCTTGACAAGAATCTTCTAAAAAAATCACCACGCATGAGTGTTCATCTCTCCAATATAGGAAAAGATGAGAATCAATGAATAAGAGTTCAAAGGAAGTATGAATGTATATAATTTTGAGGTTCAATAACGAAATTAGAATTCAAAGGAAGTTCCAATAGCAATTGTGGATTGAGATCCTAACAAACTTATCATAACGCAGGCTCGCTCGGTACAGCAACGCAATCAAAACTATTTAATCAGGACCTACATGGGCCACCATAAAAATATATAAGGCCCCAGTCCCAAAATATGTAGGACTAGAAATATGTAACATGTGAGCTACACATTTGACCAGACTCTGGTCCGACTGGAATACGTATAAGCTGTATTATAATGGTCACTATCTAGATAATCCAGTAAATATAAATATGTATTCCTCAATCCATAATGAACATAATACAACAAGAATGAGCTACATGTGCTAAAGTTGGCCGCCCAGTAACACACAAGCTCGAATAGACTCGAGAAAGAAATATGAGTCTATAAAAAGTAGGCTACATCAGCAGATGAATAATTAATATAAATGAATAGTATAACTCTGGTAGAAATGATATAAGTACCTGGTACCAATGCCCACATGGCAAAGCAACCCAAATCAGTAACTCCAGGCAGGCGCGATAACGATCTATGCTGCAAAACTGGTACGGGACTAGGTCCTCAGAGGGACGTAACAAGGTACAAGAAATTGCATGCCAAAGTAAAATAGTATAATGCCACATACTCAAAGGTAAACTACTGTAACCATCTAAGTGATATGCACATGAGAACATCACTCGTACTCAGGCTGAAACCACTACAGGCTCTGTTTCGGGGAGCCCATAGCAGTAAGTAATATCTTGTAGGGCTAGTAAATATTCCAAAGATCTGGGACAGAGTCTAAGGCACCTCCAGTAACATAGTATATAAATATAAACATAATCAGCCTATAGTACGGTGTGTCTCTCCCCACCCAATATAACTTCACATCTCATGTCCACGACGTCTCATGTCCATAACACGCAAGATCAGGACCTCTAGCTAGTATAACGAGTTATAATAATATATGTATATAATATGCAAGTCTTATATCACGAGTCATGTAATCATATACAGAATTACCATAAATACCTCAAGAAGGATTATGTCACATCAAATAGTGTCAAGTGTCCTATGGTATGTCGTACAAGGATACAAGTACGTGAAATAGGATCGTGGTATTAACTCTCTAAGTGACGTTACTCGACTCCGTATACGGCATCGACACCCGAATCTTGTTCGAACGCTAAGCAATGTATCACGGTCCTAGGCTAAACACACACATCAACCATATCAAATAACTATAATAACTAAATAAGATAATTAAGGCAAGGAACTATGATACATCATGTCAAGGTACACTTGATTGTTGTCTGTCACTGCGATGTTGTTTTTCGACATCCTCTGCTGGAAGAGTAGCAGATCCAAGATGCCCTGTTAAATATATTCTAATCAATAACCATACACGCTAACTACTCTAGCACAACACGAAAGATCGTTGCACGACCTCAATTTTCAGTTGATGTTCTTGTCCAACAATGCAATAGTTACATAGCATTGAACAACGTGCCAAGATACACGTGCCATGCCTCTCAAAATACGTTTTGAGGGTGTCTGTAGGAACGTATCGATGTCGTAAAACTTGCACCTTTGCTATCCTATTCATCTAACATGCATGAAATATCTTAATCATGTATTTTAACATCATTTCTTACTGAATTAATCAAAATTAATATTCTAAAATTATTTTTAAATAATCAAAAATAACCAAACATCGACATTGTATGCCATTATTTGCTTCGGACGACAACTAGTCATTCTAATCAACTTCGGCACGTAGCCTTGACATACAACTTTCATGTTGGCATCCAAATATGATTAAATAAGAAATTAATAAAATTAATATTCTAAAATTAATATAAATTAATTTTTGGAATTTATTTACTTCAGTAAAATATAACAACTATCAAAGAACTATAACTAGTCTTGATGCGACGTGTCCGTGTTAAGGTTGTTCATTGGTTTAGAATAGTTTTTGTACATACAAATATAGATATAATGCATGGAAATAATTCTAAACATAATCTATCATTAATATAAATTTACACAAGATTTTATTCATTAAAATAAATAGGGAATGAAACAAAGTTGTAAAACTTACGCGATTACGATTACGGCGGGGACCTTTTTTGCTACTACGGCCAAACGGAGTACCAAATGAACTCCAAACCTCATGATACTTGACGAGACCCTTGGGGACTTCAAGTATGATATAAATATAGGATTTTTAGGAATTTTTTTCTCATGTGGAGGGGTCTGAAATGATGCTGCAACCAGCAGCCAATATTTGGCCAAAATGGGGTTTGGTTGAGGTTTTATGGAGTTGTGGCCTATGGGGATGGAGAGAGGAAGAGGGAAAGAAGTAGAAGAGGAAGAGAACATGAGGAAGGAATTTTTTCTTTGTGAGGCAGAAAAAAGGGGGGCCGAACCTAATAATTAGGTTTAAGTGTTGGGGAGTTGATAAATATATGTAGTTTAAGTAGGAGGTGGTTAGGATTTAATTTAATATTTAAAAATATGTCTGTAGGATTTTGTGGAGTCCAAATTTGGTAAGGGACTGAAATTTAAATTAGGGGATTGTCACAAAAATATTCACTTAGAATTTGGTTTGATCCAAAGATAGGAATATGCAACAAACTAGGGGTTTCCTAATTTGAAAATGTGGGAGTTAAATCTTTAATTGATTTGTTCAAACTTTGTGGATATATTTTATATGTGGGATGTGTTGTGGAATAGAAAAAATATATGGGGGTTGTTTGTTAGGATTAGGATTTGGTTGGTTAGGATCTTGGGTAGTTAAGTTGTTAGGCCAACTATGATGACACCTATGGCACTTTTTATAAATAAAAATTCTATAATTAGAAATAAATTAATTTAATTATAATATAATATTATATATATATATATATATATATATATATATATATGGGGGTATTTGGGTGCACTACATGCATACAAATGTTTGGGTTTGGTTTGGGTCCAGTTTTAGTCAAAAGGAAGCAGTTTTACGGTAACCGTGGTTCTATAAGTTTGTCAATATTTTTGGAGCATGGGGGATCCCGATCAAAAAAATACAACATACATATCCCAAATATATTAGGTACAATTAAGATTAGTAGTATTAATTTTTTTGGAAGGAAAAAATATTGTGCATTGCTCCAAATATCCAAGCCATTACAAAGTATCATATATAAAAGAAAAGATTTTATAAATTAATAAATATAAATTATTAAAATAAATAAAATAAATTAAAAAGTACCAAATTATTCCTATTCCAAAATGAGGGAGATTACACATCGAAATTTGTGTCAGAGGATTTTATGCGACCCCCTTGCTCTCTGGTCGTTTAGGCCGCATATGGGAACTACAAGGAGTCGAAGTCGCATGGGGCCAGGGACACATTTGACTCATAGAGTCTTGAACATATTGGGCCAGAGCCACATGGAGTCTATGACGCATTAGGCCAGAGATGTATTTGACGCATAGAGTCTGGAATGCATTAGGCCAGAGACGCATGAAATACATGGAGTCTGGAACGCATTAGGCCAAAGCCGCATGGAACACATGGATTCTGGACGCATTGGGCCAGGGACACATTTGACGCATAGAGTTTGGAACGCATTAGGCTTGAGACGCATGAAACACATGGAGTCTGGAATGCATTGGGCCAGAGCCTCATGGAACACATGGAGTTTGGGACGCATTGGGCGAGAGACGCATGGATCTTTTGTTGTTTTCTGTATTCGTGGCATTTGAAAAGCTGTAAACAGCCAAAAGTAATTATGATAAAACTGTCTGCACGGATTCCAATCAGCGGTGTAGGATTCGAGGCGATCAGAATAACTGTATGTTTTATTAGAGTCATAAATGTTCAGATATGACTTTAGAGACGATGCTCTGTCACTATCTTATTTTTTAGGAAAGGATATTTTAGTAATTTTATATTTAATTAAATATTGTGCACGAAAATAAATTATTATTGTATTATTTAATTGTTGTTAGATGTTAGTTATTTATTTTTGGACTTGTGTTAGTGGACCTAACTAATTTAGTCTAGACTCATGGACCAACATGTATTAATTGTTAGAATTGAGCCCATTTAGAAAGCCCATTGTTAAGGAGATAGATTAAAATTAATTAAACCATTAGACTAGAAGCTTCCCTCCTTAATTATTTCTTCATGAAAGACCCAAGGAGTATATTGGACAATTCATAGTAGCTTGAGGAAGGGGAAAGGGGGCCGGCCTATATAGAGGGGGGGAATTATTTCTCTCTCCTCTTTTCATTTGGAAACTAGATCTAGAATTTTCCTCAACCAAATTCCTTTATTCCCACTTCATTTTCCTACCAAATTTTATCCCATTTCCTTCCCAAATCACCATTGAAGACTAGTGGAGCAAGAATCTAGAAGAAGGAAGCAAGGATCTACAAAGAGGAGCAAGGATCTACAAGTTGGAGGCCAATTTCATCATATTTGGAGGTTGCATTGGGAATCCATCTCCTAATAGGTAAAATTCAATTTTTCCCCTTAAATTAGGTTCTAAATCTGAGATTTAACCATGAAAAATCAACCAATATGCATAGGCTACCTATAGGATTTGGTTTTGTGTTCATAGGAGGCCTATCGAGAAAGTTATGGTGCTTTTTGTGTCAATTTTGGAAGAATTTCGAGATTGACAATTGTTGTGTGTGTAAATTGATCTTATAGATCAATTTGGCATGTGCTTGTGTGTTTGGGGATAGTTTTGTGTCCACAATTGGGTACGTATAGGTCGTATCCCAACAATTTGGTGATATGTGTTGATTTGGAGGTTTTTTTTCTGACACGGGACTTTGAGCATGTCATATTTTGACACGGACACGTAGATTTGTATTTTACTCTTCGTATTATTCATAAATAATATATATGACTTGTTCGTGTCCTTCGGGGTACGTTTGGATGTGTGGTGGACTCGTGTCGCATGCGTATCCTAGATCTAGTGGGATACGGAGTGATACGTTCCATGCAATGTGTAATTTATTGGTAGATCTATTCTTTTGTGTTCTTAGTCGTGGAGAAGTGTAATTATATATATATATATATATATATATATATATATATATATATATATATATATATATATATATTTTGTTGTTACATATATTTATGCATTAGATCTATATGTATCTATGTATATACTATATGTGTATATATTGTTATGTAGCTATTCTTCTACATGTAAGTATAATTATATATTATAGTATGTATAGATATATATATATGTTCAGTAGATAATTATATGTTATTATATTTATATTTATATAAAGTGTGTTACATATTATTGTATGATTATATATATATGTATACATATATATATATATATATATATATATATATATATATATATATATATATATAACTATGTCTGTATGTGTATGTTACTATGTATTTATTATGTACATATTTTATATGGTTGTAGCTATGTATATATATGATACTATATTGTAATATATAATATTGTGTACACACACACACACACACACACACACACACACACACATATATATATATATATATATATATATATATATATATATATATATATATATATTATAAGTTGTAAGCTATATATATATAATTAGATATTGTGTGTTATATATACATATGTTACTATATATATATATATATATATATATAAATATGTATGTGAGGAGTATGTGTGTATGTATATTTATTAATAGTAGTTATGTACATATTTTTAGTATATATATATTAGGTGTTATGTATATATATATTATATATATATGGTGTATATATATATATATATATATATATATATATAAGAAAGGGAGAACTGGAGTTTTTAGCAACAACTTATAAGCGACAGCAGCCAACAGCAGCGACAGCAGAGGATTAATAGCAGCAGCGGCAGCAGCATTTAGCGACAACAGAGCAGAAAACTATCGTAGAAAAGCAGCAGTATCAGCAGCAGTAGCAGCACCTACAGCGACGGCAGCAGGGAAACCGTCGCAGTAGCATCAGTTCCTGCCAGCAGCAACAGCAATGGCTCTGGCAGCAACAGCCTACAGCGACACTTCTGCGGTTTTATTTGGTTTTTATATATATTAGATATATATATATATATATATAATATTTATACATATACGTATATATGTTCCTAAATTATAATTGTGCTTTAGTATACTATATGTATAATATTTAGTTGTTAATATATATATATTTATGGTTAGTTAATATAATCAAGGTATTTTGTATTACCTTGAGATACCAAGGTAAGTACCAAGGTAATTGGGGATACCCAAGGAATTGGGTTTGGGTATCAAGATTTTGAGTTATTGTTGTGATGCCAAGTTGGTTCGAAACCAAGACACCTATTTGATGTTATAATTAGGATTTCATATATATATTAATATTATTTGACATATATATGTAATGTTTTACCTATTGATTTACGTATCCGGAGATACGGTATCCTAATATCTTAAGATATAGTTTTGTGACCTAGACTTTAGTATTTGAACCAATATTTTGTGTAGACTTACGCAACCTAAAAATAGGTAGTTGACCATAATTGACCATAGTTTGACTATAGTTGACTATAGTTGACTTAGAGTTGACCTAGTTTAACTTTTGTCTAGTTTAATGTATTTTCTTCCCGGAATCTTGTATTAATGTTGTATTCCATATCTAGGTCTTCGAGGCACTATATCAGACATTTGTGAGACTATTCTTTGGACTTCAGGCCAGTACATTCTCTGATAGTTTCTTATTTATGATATCCTCTACGTTCATTGCATCTAGTTTAGATATCCATGTCCTCTTGAAACTATGGTTACAGGGATTGGAATATCCGGATCTCGTCATGAGATATTATTTCGTGGTATATGGTGTATATAGTGCAAGTATTGTTTCATTGGTTATCTTGTACATGTACAGACACTAATTCTCGGAAAGAGTCGCTATCTTCTTGGGGAATCTCGTGCCATAGCATACCGTGGTTGGATCTATTATACCAGTCGAGGGTGGCGAGTACTTTAGTGTAGATATGTGATCAATACCCCTATTGTATCAAGTACTGTTATTGAATAGTATTAATCATACACCGCACATATGATTAGCCATGCCATATATATTGTATCATGTTCCCAAGCTGATCATATGTTAAAGCTAGTACTCACACACTTAGTCATTAGTATTCTTGTTCATTGGCATATTGTTTATTATTGTATTTATTCCAGTATTTTCTTATTGTATATATCTCTCTTATCTATTGTGCATCTTATATATTCATATATATTTACTATTACATAGTTTTTATCATTGATTAGAACTGTTGTTAGAGATGTACTCTGCTCCTTTCCTGACTAGATATATTTTTCCCAGATGACACTGAGGAGTGGTACCCTACACATTATGGACCTCAGGATATTGTGGGCTTAGAGTCTGAGACCCTAGCTCAGGAGAGACTTATCCCAACTGAGACAGTTGACCCGGGTTTAGTAGTTCCTTAGTATTCTTTTGTACTGGATTTGTCTCCAGCTTATCTGTTAGCATTCTTTCAGACTCATTGATGTATTATTTTAGACTCACGAGTTGTATTATGACTATTCTATTCTTTATCTGATTCGTACTCATTTCTATCTTAGTTCTGTAATTAAGTATATTGTTATTGTTGGTGGCTCATTATATTATTAGATAGATTATCCAGACAGCGTTCTACCGCCGATTCTGTGGCGTAGGCTAGGCGTTGTTTTCGACTTGCATCCTTATATCGGGTGCGGGTCGTGACAGTGTCAAAGGGCGATATGCGTCTCGAGGTATCATGCGCCCACCGTTATTATGCGTCCACCACAGTTATGCGTACTATGCTTATTTATTGACTGTAAACTAGAGCACATGGAAGGATTTTCATGCTTCTACAAGTGATTACCGTGATATCTTCGTGATTATATAGACCGTGATTATAATGCATGATATTATAGACCGTGCATTATGATATACGTATTATAACGTGTCGTAATATGGATCCGTGTAAATATGTGATCATACCTTATAGCCCATGATATAGTATAGCCCATAATAGCTAGCAGATAATACAATTCACGTGTGGTCACGCTAGCTCCCATTTATTTATATAGCCCGTGTTAGGCCCAAGCCGATCGCATATTTTGCTAATATTTTAACGCACAAGTTATTATTTCATTTCTTCATTTCCAGTTTATTGCATTGATATTCCTTACATATGGTTCTTAGTTATTTTCAAATCTTGTCATGATATTTTCTTTCATGATGTTTATTATTTCAGTACTTTCTATCATTTATTTTCTTACTTTTACTGTTTCATAGTTTTTGTCAATTATTGGAACTGCTATTGGGTTATACTTTGCTCCAATCCTGATTGGATATTTTTTTTAGATGATTCATTAGAGGACTGGTGTCCTACTTATTACGGGCCGCAGGATGGGAAAGCAGTTGAGCCAGCACCCGTAGAGCCCCTTGAGATAGTACCACCAGCTAGAGAGACTTAGATTTTTTTATTATGAGTTGTATTTGATTTTAGTATACTTTATGGCATGTATCATTATTTTGAGACTTATGTTGAAATTAGACTTTATGGCATGTATCACTTATTTTGAGACTCCTGTATTTCTTTTACTTCTAATCCATAGCGTTCCATTCTTCCTCTAGTTTGATATTGTGATTAAGTATTGATTATTATTTATCACACATTATATTGTTCATCCAATTGGAGTTGAGACGACATGACAAGTACCTTTTATATATATATATTGTGTGAGATGTTAGATAGTTATGCTAACCCAGACATTGTTCAACCGTCGATGTTGTGGCGTAGGCTGGGCGTTGTTCACCACTTGTGCCCTTATTCTGGGTGCGGATCGTGACACATTTTTAGTGGTGGCCTATGCAGGTTTAAATCGCAATAAGTGCGATATCATAGTAGTACTCTAAGTTTGAGATACTGTTACGAGCCTGCTTTAGGATATAGGATATAGGTTGAGAGTATACTCAATCATAACTAGAAAATACTCAAAATTATTGCTTTGATATCCTTATCTATTAGAATGCTTGCTTTACTTTAAATAATTTTGTCCTTCCTTGATGATACCGTATCTTACTCAATATTGATTCCTTTGTTTCAATCTATCTTCAGGATGTCATCGAAGACGCGTTCCCACCGCTCAGGTGCAGTGTCAGCGAGATCAGTCACTTTGTCGCCTCTGAGGGCAGCACTAGCAGACACTGTTCTAGCCGCTTTAGTCCAGAGGTTCGCTTCACCGGTCCAAGTGGGTGTTTCCATAATAGATTTTGGGGGTGCTCCACCTCCGGTATAGAGGACAGTGTCGATAGTCTAAGAGGAGCTTCCATCTCCACCACCCACAGTTGATCAGACGCAGGTGTTTGCTCTCTTTTAGCAGATGATAGAGGCCCAGCAGCGCCAGTCAGAGGTTATGAGGTAGGGCATTGAGAATTCCCACCAGCTTGCACTCGTCGTAGTCGAGAGAGTTGCCATGTTCCAACCATAGGTAGCCCTACCTCAATTCACCCTGCAGCAGCCGAGGCTGGGGACTATCATATACTTCAAGATGATAGGGCCGAAGGACTTTAAAGGAACTAAGGGGATTATTTATGCTGATGATAGGATAGAAGACATTGAGAGGAACCTGCGGCTGGCACAGATACCAGAGAGGTTGCAGGTAGAGTCCGTCGGAAGCATAATTTTTGACATCGTACTGACTTGGTTCAGGACGGACCCCAGGATCTCAGCACCGGGACTTATATAGGAAGATTTTAAAAAGATTTTTTTGGCAAAGTTCTTCCCAAATGTAGCTCTGACATCTTTAGAGAGCCAGTTTTAGTACCTCGTCCAGGGAGGTTTGATAGTAGATGAGTATGAAGCGAAGTACTGTAGATTGGGTCACTTCGTGGAGGGGAAAAATCCCCAGGGGATGGCCCAAAAGTTCAGAAAAAGTCTTAACAGGGAGATTAAATCTCATACTAGTGGACACCGTACCACTACATTTGAGGAGATTCTAGCGGAGGTGCATCAGGCAGAGGATGATTTGGAGTTCGGCTCTAAGAGGATGAGAGATCATTCAAGGGCTGGTAGTAGTGCGGGCCCAGTAAAGCGACCTCGCTTTCAGCAGCAGTAGAGGCACTTTCACCAACTGCCGAGACAACAATTTCAAGCACCATTCCGGGCACCGGTAGAGCAGGCACATCAGACCCCGAGACCAACACAGCATGTCCCGCAATATACTCACTGTAAAAAGATGGGACATACACAGGAGGTCTACAGAAAGAGGCTTGAGGTGTGCCTCTATTGTGGGGAGGCAGGCCACCAGTTACGAGATTGTATTCTATCTCTTATTCGAGCAGGTCTATGCGGAGGCCAAACACAGAGGAGCACCCGCGAGACCACCAGCAAGACAGCAGAGGGTACCTCCGTTACTGCCACAGCAACAGCAGTTCGCTCAGCACCAACTGCAGCAGAGAGGTGGTCAGCGTCAGGGGTGAGCTTTTGCCATAACGGTCGAGGATGAGGAGCCAGTCAGAGATGTCATCTCAGGTTTAGTCTATCTTGATTCTTTTTCAGCTCATGCTTTATTTGATTATGGTGCTTCACATAGTTTTGTATCTGTATCTTTTGCTTTGAAGCTTCATCTTGATACTGAACCTTTGGCGATGACTTGTAAGATCACGACTGGGGGTGGCATTATCCTGGTCAGTGATGTTTGCAAAGATCGAAGAATTTCTCTGGGAGGCCGAGAGTTAAGCGTGTGTCTACTTGTAATGCCATCTCCAAGCTACGATATAGTACTCGGGATGGATTGGTTGAGTAGGCACCATGCTAGTATTGATTGTCTTGGAGGCAGAGTTTTATTTTAGATGCCAGGAGGACCAGAGTTTGATTTCCCCAGAGGAGCAGCAGAGCAGAGCGACGGAGTCTTCTGTGGAGCTTCGGTGGAAGAGCATGAGCCACCATATCCTTTATTACAGAATTTATGGATATCTTTTCGGAGGAATTTCGGGTTTGCCGCCAGACCGGGATATTGAGTTTTATATAGATTTGGTGCCAGGCGGAGAGCCGATATCACAGCACATCTATAGAGTTAACAACAGCAAATTGGCAAAGTTAAAGAAGCAGGTGGATGAGTTGCAGGACAAAGGCTTTATCTGGTCCAGTTCATCACGGTGGGGTACTCTGGTATTATTTGTACCGATGAAGGATGGATCGGTACATATGTGTATCGACTAAAGGGCTCTCAACAATCTCACTATCAAGAATAAATACTGTTGCCACAGATTGATGATCTGTTTGATCAGTTGAGCGGAGCGAAGGTATTCTCAAAGATAGACTTGTGGTCGGGGTACCATCAGGTAAAAGTGAATAAGGAAGATATTTCAAAGACAGCTTTCAGGACTCGGTATGGGCAGTTTGAGTTCTTAGTGATGTTGTTTGGGTTGACTAATGCCCCGACAGTATTCATGAATCTGATGAATAAGGTGTTTCATCAGTACCTTGATCAGTTTAAGGTGGTATTCATTGGTGATATATTTATATATTCGAAGACCCCGGAGGAGCACGAGGAACACCTGAGAATAGTTCTGGAGACCCTCAAGAAGAAGAAGCTTTATGGCAAGTTGTCAAAGTGTGAGTTCTTCCTTGATAAGGTTGAATTTCTCGGGCATGTGATTACAGGACACAAAATCTCAGTAGACCCGAAGAAGATATCAGCAGTCGAGTCGTGCTCTACCCCTAGTTCAGTGGCGGAGATCAGGAGCTTTCTTGGATTGGCAGGCTACTATCAAAGATTTATTCAAGACTTCTCCAAGATTGCAGATTCGATGACTAGGCTAACAAGAAAGGACGTAGAGTTCGTCTGGACAAACTAGTGTTAGGCAAAGAAGAGATTAACTACAGCTCCAGTATTGACATTGCCATCAGGGATATAAGGATTTTTTGTATATAGTGATACTTCGGGTAAGGGTTTGGGATGTGTGTTACAGTAGAACGGGAAGTTAATTGCCAACCCTTCCAGGCAGTTACGTTCGTATGAGAAAAATTACCCTACCCATGACTTAGAGTTGGCAGCAGTCATTTTTGCTCTAAAACTATGGAAATAATACTTGTATGAAGAGCGTGTACAGATATTTATAGACCACAAGAACTTGAAGTATGTGTTTACACAGAAGGAGCTCAATATAAGGCAGAGATGATGGTTGGAGTTGATGAAAGACTTTGATATTTTATTGCAGTACCATCCTGGGAAGGCCAACATAGTCGCGGATGCCTTGAGTAGGTATCCATTGGTTATGTAATTGACAAGGAACCAGACAATTATTGACCGGTCTTTATAGCTTGGGTATAGAGGTGCTAGTTCCTGGAGTTACGACACAAATATGGAGACTTCTGGTACAGTCGGAGATGATGGACCAGATTAGAGCTGCGCAATTCGAGGATGAGTATCTGAGGAGCATCAGAGCGTCGGTTCGAATGGGATTGGCAAAGGACTTCAATATTGCAGAGGATGGATCATTGCGGTACGGTACCCGATTGTGTGTGCCGAGTGGGGCTTTGTGCGAGAAGGTTCTTTAGGAGGCGCATCAATCTTACTACTCTATGCATCCAGGTGCCAACAAGATATATAGAGACATGAAAGAGCATATTTGGTAGTATGGTATGAAGCGAGAGGTGGCGAGCTTTGTATCGAGATGTCTGGTATGCCAACAAGTAAAGGTGGAGAGACAGAGACCAGATGGTTTGCTTCAGCCATTAACCATTCCATAATGGAAGTGGGAGCACGTGACGATGAATTTTGTATTAAGGCTTCCGCATTCTCCAGGTGGTAAAGACGCGATTTGGGTTATCGTAGACAGGTTGACCAAATCAGCCCACTTCTTGCCATTCAAGGTGGGTACGTCTACGGAGAAGCTCACGGAGATATTTGTGCGGCAGATAGTCAGATTGCATGGAGTTTCTGTGAGTATTATCTCATATCAGGATAGTCGCTTCATATCCCGCTTCTGGAGGAGTTTATAGGCTAGCTTAGGCACCCAGCTCAAGTTTAGTACCTCAAATCACCCTTGGACAGACGGGAAGTCGGAAAGGACTATTCAGACTCTCGAGGATATGTTACGCACTTCTATATTGGACTTAGGAGGCTCTTGGGTGGATCATCTTCACCAGGTGGAGTTTGCTTATAACAACAGCTACCAGGCCAGTATCTAGATGTCACCATTTTAGGCATTGTATGGACGAAGATGTCACACTCCATTATCATGGGATGATGTTGGTGAGTGTCATAACCCGCACCTAGAATTTGGGCCTGAGTCGTGGGTACGTCCAGCCTATGCCGCAACATCGACGGTAGAACGCTGTCTAGGTCTCAAGACTACTAAACATAACTCATAACCTGTCAAAGATCTTAACTCTATAAGGAGGACAATGAATAATACATTGATCAACAATTCAAAATATACTCAATCACAAAAAACTATAGGAAGTAACTGGCACGAGAAGATATAAGATAGGAAGTACTGACATAAGTCAAGCACAACAATACAAAATACAATAATAAACTAGAGTCTAGCTTTCCAACATAAATAGTCTCAACAATAGTCTCAACATAAATACAGTCCAAGTCCTCTAAGGAGAGGGACTCCTCGAAGATCTCTGGTACGTAGTCTCCCTCTACACCTGGGCCATAGTGAATAGGACAGAAGTCCTCAAGGTCCTTTAAAAAAATATTATCCAGTCAGGATTGGAGCAAAATACAAGCACTAAATAGCAGTTTTATTTATATTGACAAAAACTATAATACAGTGTAAGGAATTACAAGATGAAGATAAATACTGGAAATATAGAATACTGGAGAAATGTAATCTGCAATAGTACAGCTAGCAATGATCAGATATAAGTGAATGCTAGAACAAGTGAACTGGAATAAAGAAGTAGAATATCTAGCCAAGTGTTTGAGATATCAGTCTATTATGCGATCGGCTTGGGATGAGATCAGGCTTATTATATATGATTGGCTATGATACATGAGAGGTCAGGCTAACCATCTTGTTAGCTATGATGCAAGCAATAGTCAGGCTAATCATATATAACAGGCTGTGAGGCATGTAAATGACCAGGCTACACCCAACGTGATATGTGGGGTGAGCTATGATGCATGTAAAGTAGGGTATGATCACATAATCTACTAATATCTCCCTGTCTCCAGCTAGCACGATGGATTCCAATCGCGACTCCTCATGACAGGTATCTATGATGCTAACCCGTGTATTCATAGTATCAAAATCAAGTATACTATATAACTAGAATCATAGAAATGACCAACATAATGAAAATTGTCAGAGAATGTACTCGCCTGTGGTCCTGAGCTGGCACTACCAATATCCTGCTACAGAAGTCTCGCCCGAACGATCCAACGGTCCTATATATATAATATAATATAATAATATCAGTCGTTACACTAGTACGCACATAATTATAACTATACTGCACTTAGAAACTAACAAGTAGGGGTTATAATTGGTCAACTAGAAGGGTCGAGTGTGCACGTAGTTAAAATGTACAAGTGTCATATCCTCAAATACCGTACACAACAAGACAATGAGTTACCAAAATACTTTAATATATATATATATATAGTACCTTAATATTTTACTTAGTATTACCTACTACTTATATTTATACTAATACACACCTACCTCACACTGAAACCCCAGGATACTCAACATTACCCAAAAACTGAAACTAGCTAGGATATCCAGGATCTCTACAAACGTATAGGAATATGTGATACCCACAACTAACAACCTAATTTCCATAAAGTATATTAACACTAAATACTATTTCATACATGCACACATATACACTAGTTACTAGGGTTCACGAATCTATAGTGTCATGCAACAACAGAACATGAAGGAAAAGAGGACAAGTACAAACCTCGGTGTACTCATAACCGAGGAGGGGGTGAGCTCGTCCGTGACCTATGGAGGTCAGCCTCCGGCGGTGGTGCTCCGACGGGTGGACAGCAACGGCAGCAGCAACATTGTCAGCAGTAACAACGGGTCATGGTGGTGGAGATGTTGATGGTGGTGACCGGGTGATGGCCGGGGTGTGGCGGTGATGGTTGATCGACGGTGGGCTATGGTGATTGTCGCTGTGGCGAGGTGGTGGTGATGAAGAGAAGTCGGCTGTGGGTGGTTGAGGAAGTCGGATATGGTGGTATGATGGTGATGGAGATGATGATGAAGGCGGTGGTTGATCGAAGAAGGTGGTGGCTACATGGCGGTGACTGCTCGAAGAAGAAGAAGGAGAGTGGTGGTGACTGGTGGGGGTGTTGACGAAGTCGGGAAAGAGAAGTCGAGGGAGGAGATGAAGTCGGGGGTCGTCGACTGTGATTGGTTACTGCTCGGGGATGGCTGGAGTCGGGTATGGTCGGGAAAACGAGATGGTGGTTGTCTGTTATCGGGGTGTAGTCGTGGCGAGATGGTGATATGGTGGAGACGGTGGTTGCTCGGTGGTGGAAGGTCGTAGGTGGTCGAGGGTGGTTGCGGGTGAGGTGGTTGACGACGGTGGGGGCTGATGGTGATGATGATGGTGGCGGTGTGAAGTCGAGGAAGATGATGTGGTGGCGACTGGTTGTAAGGTGATGATGGAGATAATGGAACTGTGGTGGCGGTGGTGACTGGCTGCTCCGGCGGGTGGAGACCGGAGGGAAAGAATATAGTGATGGTTTAGGGTTTGGATTTGTAGGGGTTGATGAAGATGGCTGTGAAAAAATAGAGGGCGGAGAGAATGGTTTATGTAGGAGAGAGAGGAGGGGTGATGGCCTTGGGATTAGGGCCGGCTAAAAGCTTCCTAGGGATGGAGGAAGGTTTTACATGAAGGAAATGGGTGGCTAGGATGATGTAGGTTTTGAATGGATGTCTGGGATGATGTAGGGGGAAAGTTAGAGTGTATTACACTCAAAATGGAAGGAAAATCCATGTATGATCGGTCAACAATAAGAGGGGGTTTCTTCATGGCTTGGCACCAATGGGAGGTGGACATCTCATTGTATTTTTATACAAAAGCCCCTGATAATTAGAAAATTGCACAAACAATGGAGTTTGGAATTGGATGAGAAAAAATACCATGTTTGGTGTGATGTAGTGGGTTAAAAGGGTGTGTGGTGTTTAGTATGAACCTTGAGGGTGTGAGTGGGGTTTGGGTTGGTGTTGGGTCTAGTTTTGGGTTAGGTTGGGTCCTTACACTAATTTAATTAAAATTAGTGTAAATGGTGTTCTTAAATTAATTGGAAGTGCATAGGGTTAAAATTGGGTGGGACACAAGTATCATGGACTTAGAAGACTCAGAATAAAATATGTTATAATTTGGGTTGCACAAAATGGGTCGAGGTTGTGTCTCCAATTTCGACCGGAACGGACAAAGATACAAAGTTGGATTTATTTGGATTTAAAAATAAACGTTTGTAATGAGTATTGTGCAACTAAAATAAAGCACAAGAGAGGGTATTTATGAGTTACACAAAGGTCAGAATAGAAGACTGGCACGTCTAGGACAAGGGTATAAAATTTGTTGAAAGGCAAAAGCTAGTGTAGCGCTCCAAATATCGAAGCAACGGTAAGGTACAACAATTGAATAAAAATCACAATAGTGAATTATAACCCCAATAATTAATCCCGAATAATACTAATTTAATCAATAATCCTATATTTTGGTCAGGGATTTATCTAGTGGGTTTCTAGGTCTAGTCCACTAACCCATGCATTAATAAACACTATGTAATATGTATATTACATATCATGCAATCTATTAACACAAAAATTAATATGATAAAAGACAATTAAGTCCCTATTCTAGAAATGTGGTAGTGACAAGTCTACCCTCCTAAAAAAAATCGTCCTCGAAATTGAATTAAACTAGCACAAGAACATACAATCCGACAAAGAATTATACCTCAAGTCTCGAAGAAATACTGGTACTGCTCGCCATTCCATCCTCTCTCTCCCAGGTTGACTCGCCAGGAGAGTGATGTCTCCATGCAACACAAACTAAGGGAATAGTCTGGTTCCGTAATACCTTCTCTCTGCGATCCAAGATCTCTACGGGATGCTCGAAATAGCTGAGAGTCGGTCCAACCTAGATCTCCGAGTGATCTAGTAGGTGATTAGGATCTGCCATGTACCGTCTCAGTTGTGACACGTAGAACACGTCATGTACTCCCTCTAGTGCAGGCGACAAGTCTAGTCTATAGGCCACTGCACCGACCCTCGCAAGGATACCGAAAGTTTTGATGTATCGTGGACTAAGCTTCCCGCCTCCACCAAAGTGAGTCGTGCCTCGTGTCAGAGAAATCCGTAGGAACACCAGATCGCCACCCTAGAACAAAACATTTTTAACATGCAATCTAAAACAAAATATTCACAAGCCAATAATAACAAAACCTATACCTCAACTTATGCTCTGATGCTCAAATATTTACACAGGTTTGTGTTGTACTAGACCCACACTCTCAACTTATGGCATCAACTCAATTATCCCCAAACACCCTGATACATGTGATGCACTCAACACTCTGATATACTCAAACACTATGATATGCATCACCTGGACACACCTTTACCCTCTAACATATACATAACTCTGGCACATTCACTCACTAACTCCTATCCCTATACACTGATACCCATATCAACTAATCACTAGTTCACAAGATAACCATGGATACGTCCACATTGCATACACATGTCTATTGATACCAAAATCTGATACCAAGAACCTCTAACACAACCATAGGCTAAATGATGCATCCAAAGTTTGATGCCCCTATTCCTTTGGTACCACTGTTTCTAAGACAAGCACACCCACTGCTAGCTCTCTTACCTACTGTAATTATTTATACTAGTTGTTCTTATCACTCAAATGCACACCAAGTGTAACACACCACACTAAGTACTTCTCCCTCTAATACAACTCTAGATGGATACCCAAGTCAGTTTGCAGTGCCATCTCATTCATGCTCAAGCCAATAGATCCTTACACATGCACATCATCCACTCATATACTGATATACATTTCTTACCCACATCTATCTAAGTATACCTATATATACTCACAATCTCTAACACTCAAGGTACACACAAATACACCAATTGTCTACACCCCTAAACTGTGTACTGAAATTTGCACTGCCTGGATTACTTGTACTATAATTTCCAATGATTTTCTATCCATATTACTGATACACCAATCTAATATTATCATACTAGGTACTTACTGTTACTAGCACATTGCTCAACTAATCCTTGATATAGAAATACTAGCACTCTTGGTATAGTAACACTAGCTTCATCATTAGATTACCTCATCATACTGGCACTCATCATCACCCATTGTGCATCATGCACACAATTTTTAGACACTCTTCTATCTATTGCTTCCAACCCATCACTGGCCTTAATATCAGGTGATACATCCATCACTAGTCATATACCGGTACACTCATATCTACTCACATCAAGGCCCTACTTTTATCTGTAATACAAGTCATACTACTTAGCACAATGTATTCGTATTCCCACACAATCTCCTATAGACTTATGGGTACCCTCCTACTATGGCACACTCACTAATACCCTTTATGCATATACATTTTTTTACTCTTGACACACACAAGTATTAACCACCAAATTAAATATCATTCTCCATTAATTTTCAACACAATTTTCTTGATACTTAATTATTTACATATATCACCCAACTACATGAATTTATGACTATCCAGAACTGGCATGCTGACTCTGATACTAACTCCTGGAACCATCACTGATACGCTTTACTCTCCCTTCTACCTATAGTACCAATACTAACTATAATGATACCTATCATAGAATTATTGCTACAAGGTACTATGCGACGGATTATCTCTAGATTGATGCCTATTACTCACATGTCCAACCAAGAAACACTTACAGACTCACAAGCCACACTCCCAACAGTCAACACTGATACTCAAGACATAGACCTAATTGTAAGCCAACAAGTATCATACTAACAAGGAACTTTAATGGAATGAAGCTCTATAAGGAACTGGACTAAGGACTGAAGGTATCTCTACTGCTAGCAAAAAATGATGGAACAAAGTCCTATAATAACAGAAGTGGACAAGTATTGAGATAATACTTTAAGAACCAATTTAAGATACAATCTGATAATCATATACGTCTGTCCGAAATTATAACACTCAGAATCCTCGCCACGCCAGTAAACATAGCTGCGATAAACGATAGATTCTATAACTTAGGTATGCAACTCTACAATCATGTCGTCTAGAATCCTCGCTGTGCCGACTAGTATAGCTGCGAGAAATTCTAAATTTCATAACTAAGATATATATACATCCGAAGTAAGGTCCCTATGTTTCTGCCACGCCATCTAATATGGCTGCGATAAACTCTATGCTCCATAACTAAAGCAGACGTTTCATCTTTCTCACTGTCCTCGTCAACATATCTCATCAGATGATACCATAATTTTAGTCCGTAAAATTTATCAAATTTATCTCGATATGAAATCAAACTCAACAATGACACCAAGAATTAAATTTAACAACCGGTCAACAAGAATCAAATTCAATAACAACAAGTAAGAACGGATGAACCTTCTAGCCCATCACCTGCAGTATCGGTCTCCTCGACCGTCATCGTAAATGCTCCGCCCTACTGGGGTGGATCCCTCTGCGGGTGCTGAGAAATCTGATGTTCCACAGGTGGCCTAACTGGACCTCTTTGATTTGGAGCTGCGCGCTGGCCGGGAAGATAAGGAACTAGAAGAAAATCCTTCACTCGATGTCCCGCAGCGCTATAGTACAAACAAAGTCCTAGCCTCACCCTACAACACTTCCGAAGGTGACCTGGCTTCTGACAGAAATAACAAGCCTGTTGGGTCTGTCTCGGAGGCTATTGCTGATCCTGCGATCTGGTCTTCGGCGGCATCCTAGAGACGGATCAAAACCAGAAGAAGTCATTAAGGCACAATAATACGATATCATCAAGGAAGGACAAAATATTCAAGGAAAGCAATGCTAAGAGGGAATAACAATAGCAATAGATTGGAAGTGTTCCTAGTTGTGATCGAGTATTCGCTCTCATCCTACTATACTAGATCCTATCACAGGCTCATAGTAGTACAACTAAGACGTCGCACTACCACGACATAGCACTACTTGCGAAGCCTGACCTGCATGGGCCATCACTAAAATGTGTCATGACTCGCACCCAGAATTTGGGCATGAGCCAAGGGTACGTCCAGCCTACGTTGCAGCATCGACGGTAGAATGTTTTATAGGTCTAAAGATTACTAAACATAACTCATAACCTGTCAAATATCTCAACTCCATAAGGAGAATAATGAATAATACATTAATCTACAATTCATAATATACTCAATCACAAAAAATATAGGAAGTAACTGGTAAGATAAAATATAAGATAGGAAGTACTAACATAAGTCAAGCATAACAACACAAAATACAACAATAAACTAGAGTCTAGCTGTCCAACATAAATAGTCTCAACAATAGTCTCAACATAAATACAGTCCAAGTCTCAAGTTTTAGAACAAAAGATGCATAGATATAACTGACTAAAAGACTACAGGTGGTATCTCCTCTAAGGAGAGGGACTCCTCTAAGATCTCTGGTACGTAGTCTTCCTCTACACCTGGGCCATAGTGAGTAGGACAGAAGTACTCAAGGTCCTCTGGAAAAATATTATCCAATCAGGATTGGAGCGAAGTACAAGCACTAAACAGCAGTTTCATTTATATTGACAAAAACTATAATACAGGGTAAGAAATTACAAGATGAAGATAAATACTAGAAATATGGAATACTGGAGAAATATAATCAGCAATAGTACAACTAGCAATGATCAGATATAAGTGTATGCTAGAACAAGTGTACTGGAATAAAAAAAATAGAATGTCTAGCGAAGTGTTTGAGATATCAGTCTATTATACGATCGGCTTGGGACGAGATCAGGCTTGTTATATATGATTGGCTATGATACATGTAAGGTCAGGCTAACCATATGGTTAGCTATTATGCAAGCAATAGTCAGGCTAATCATATATAACAGGCTATAAGGCATGTAAATGGTCAGGCTATACCCAACGTGATATGTAGGGCAAGCTATGATGCATGTAAAGTGGGGTATGATCACACAATCTGCTAATATCTCCCTGTCCCCTGCTAGAACGATGGATTCCAATCACGACTCCTCATGACAGGTATCTATGATGCTAACTCGTGTATCTATAGTGTCAGAATCAAGTACACTATACAACTAAAATCATAGAAATGACCAACATAATAAAAACTGTCAGAGAATATACTCGCATGTGGTCCGAAGCTGGCAATAACAATATCCTGCTCCCGAAGTCTCGCCAGAACGATTCAACGGTCCTATATATATAATATAATATAATAACATCAGTCGTTATACTAGTACGCACATAATTACAACTGCATTGCACTTAGAAACTAACGCAAGTAGGGGTTATAACTGGTCAACTAGCAGGGTCGAGTGTGCACGTAGTTAAAATATACAAGTGTCATGTCCTCAAATACCATGCACAACAAGACAATGAGTTACCAAAATACTTTAATATATATAGTACCTTAATATTTTACTTAGTATTACCCACTACTTATATTTATACCAATACACCCTACCTCACACTAAAACCCCAGGATACTCAACATTACCCAAAAACTGAAACTAGCTAGGATATCCAGGATCTCTACAAACGTATAGGAATATGTGATACCCACAAATAATAACCTAATTTCCATGAAGTATACTAATACTAAATACTATTTTATACATGCACACATATACACTAGTTACTAGGGTTCACGAATCCACAGTGTCATGCAACAACAAAATATAAAGGAAAAGAGGCCAAGTACAAACATCTGTGTGCTCATAACCGAGGAGGGGTTGAGCTCGTCCATGACCCGTGGAGGTCAGCCTCCCGCGGTGGTGCTCCGGCGGGTGGACAGCGACGGCAGCAGCAACAGTGTCAGCAGTAACAGCGGGTCGTGTGGTATTTAGTATGAACCTTGAGGGTGTGTGGTGTTTAGTATGAACCTTGAGGGTGTGAGTGGGGTTTGGGTTGGTGTTGGGTCTAGTTTTGGGTTAGGTTGGGTCCTTAGAGCAATTTAATTAAAATTAGTGTAAATGGTGTTCTTAAATTAATTGGAAGTGCATAAGGTTAAAATTGGGTGCGACACAAGTGTCATGGACATAGAAGACTCCGAATAAAATATTATCATAATTTGGGTTGCATAAAATGGGTCGAGGTTGTGTCTCCAATTTCGATCAGAACCGACAAAGATGCAAATCTGGATTTATTTGGATTTAAAAATAAACGTTTGTAATAAATATTGTGCGACTAAAATGAAGCATAAGAGAGGATATTTATGAGTTACACAAAGGTCAGAATGAAAGATTGGCACATCTAGGATAAGGGTATAAAATTTGTTGGAAGGCAAAAGCTAGTATAGCGCTCCAAATATCAAAGCAACGGTAAGGTACAACAATTGAATAAAAATTATAGTAGTGAATTATAACCCCAATAATTAATCCCGAATAATACTAATTTAATCCATAATCCTATATTTTGGTCAGAGGTTTATCTAGTGGGTTTTTAGGTCTAGTCCACTAACCCATGCATTAATGAATACTATATAATATGTACATTACATATCATGCAATCTATTAACACACACACAAAATATAAATATGGTAAAAGACAATAAAGCCCATATTCTTGAAATGTGGTAGTGACAGTGAGAGAGCCTTATTGGGACCGAAGATAGACGTGGATGCAGCTGAGAAGGTGAAGCTTATCAGGGATAGACTTCGGGTGGGGCAGGACAAACAGCGGCATTGGGCCGTGTCACCCTCACTTTTTCAACTTGGGGTAGTTTGGTAATTTGGCATGGATATTTATTTTTAAAAATATAATATTGAATATTGTGTGATGATTATATATACTATTTAGTTAAGTTGAGCTATGATTGTTATGAATAGCATTAGTTAGTTATTTAGAGACTTGTGATTGATTAATTAATTAGAGAGACCAGACAATAATTAGACTTGTCACATATGGACCTAATTAAATTTGTCATGAAAAATAGTGAGCCCAACTTGGACCCAAGTCCAATTGGTCATTCCACTAATTAAATTAAGAAGGATTAGTGTAACTAAAATTAGTTAGAGACTTCCAAATATACCCATCCTTTATTATTCCTCATAATGAAATATGCAGGGGGTAACTTGGACTTTTGACGTTGCTTGGGGAAGGGAGAAGAGGCCGGCCACATGAAGAGAGGGTTCTCCTCTCTCTCTCTCTCTCTCTCTCTCTCTACTCATTTGTATTTTATTTTGTGTCCAAATTCTAGATCCCCAATTTCCCTCCATTGAATTTCCATACAATTTACCACAAATTCCTTCCCAGTTCATCATTCTTGGAGCTTTGAAGCTTGGAGAAGCAAGGTGCACAAGGAGAAGAAGCTTTGGAGCTAGAGATCGTGTCTGGATCGTGTCTAGTTGTATTTTCATTGGGAATCTATCTCCCAATTGGTAATTTCTAAATTTCTCTCTCATTATAAGCTTCTTAATCATGCATTTGACCATTAGGAATGACCCTATTGCATAAGACTACCTATAGGAACAATTTCTAGGCTATTTGACTTTGTATTATGAGATCTTTAAGGTAATTTGTGTCTATGTTGGAGGAATTACGAAATTGACACATCAATTATGTGTCATGCGGCCAATTAGATCTAATTAGACTTAGATCGGGTTATGGGACTAGGTACGTGTCCAAAAATGGATACATATAGGCCGTATCACAGTATTTTACGATACGGTGTGATGCGTGGCCATTTTTGGTGATTTACATGAATTCTCTTTATTATATGTTGTAATAATTTCTAATAGTTGTATTTATATATATATGACTTATAGAAATAATTAATTATGGGTATTGGAGCGTTTGGCATCTCAATGGTAGAGTATCATAGGTATCCTAGTTGATGCACTATAGGTATTTGTTTAATTGCCTCAACCAATGTGTGTGTGTGTGTGTCTGTGTGTGTGTGTGTGTGTTTATTTGTGTGTGTGTGTCTAAGTGTTGTGCAACATTGGTTGTGTTTTTTAGGTATTTGTGTGTGAGAGAGTGATGTTGGCAGTGTACTTTGGAAGAGGGGTGGTCGGGTTTGCAAGTAGCAGTGCATGCAGTGTGCACAGCTAGTATCAGAGCAACTGCAATGCATCAGCATGGCATGCTCGAGTGCATCAGTGTGCAGCTAGCACTGTAGTGCATCCAGCAGCAACTGCATCAGCATCAAGTACAGTAGAGTATCGAGCAACTGCAACTGCTAGCAATGCAGTATCAGAACAAATGTAGCAGCTAGCAATGCATCGAGCAGCAAGTGCAACAGAGTATCGAGCAACTGTAGCAGCATTAGCAAGTGCAGCATTAGAAGCAAAGAGCAGTCACAGCAAGAGCAGTATCAGCAGCTTGTAGTGCAAGTGCAGCAGCTTGCATTAGCAAGTGCAAACAGTCACAGCAAAACCAGTATCTGCAGCTATAAATGCTTTGGTGGATATAAAGAGGAGAGAGGAGCTATTACTGATTTGTAGGTGATTAGTTGTGTTATTTTAGATGATTAGTTCCATGTTAAGTAATGTATTATGAGGTAATAGTTGGTTAATTGTTAATAGGTTAGTTATGTATGTCATGAGTGAATGTTTAGAGTATTAGCTTTGATGTTAGATATTAGTAGTATGAGTTAGATGTTATATTGGTTAATAGTTAGTTGAGGGGTATGTTAGATGTTATTAGCTATATTAATAGTTGATATTAGTTGTTATAATTATAGTTAGTGTTAAGTGTGTTTTTAATGTATCAGTGCCTTGATATAATGTATAGGTGAGGGTTTTGGGTTTATATATAGGTATCGGGTTATGGTTATACATATAACTAGCTAAGGTATTGTTGATACTAGTATAGGTAATTGGTAAGCTAGTGTTTTAAGTTAGGTATATTATATTGATACTATAAGGTATCATAATATCTAGTATTAGCTAGTATAGCTTGTATCATTACGATACCAACCTAATAATTTAGATATATGCTCATACAACCTAAAAATAGCTAGTGTGAACTAGTTTGATAGTTTGGACCTAGAAATGGCCTAGAAATTCATAGTGGTGCATTTGAACTCATTTATCATCAATTACACCTAATTGACATTGATATGATATATATAGGATTGTGTGATACCAACTTGGGCATCAAGAGACACACCTTGCTCAGGACCTCAGGCGAGTATATTTCTCTGTTAGTTTTTATTTTATGATAGTGTATGTATCACATGTTCTAGAACTGTATACTTGATTCTGACGTAGTGCTTTCACGGACTGATACTACATGGATCCTGTCAGGAGATGTTATACCTTACCGTGCTCAGTGGGTACTCCTTCACATGTATTTCATCGTGTGTATCGGGTATTGATTTAGTATACTTCATGTTCAGTGTGCTTATATTCGTGTACACATACTGCTCGTGTTCAGTATGCCCATATTCGTGTCTGTAACGTGTCATGATTGGATCTATTGGTATTAGTTGGGGATGGGGGAGTAGGAGTTGATTATGTTATCAAGCCCCAGTGTATTCGTGTACATATCGATTACATACCTTACTTGTAATCGAGTTACCTTATTATATTCGTGTTCAACCTAAACCTATCATATAATGAATTTATATTCTATGGCACATTAGTTAGATTTCAGTTATTTTTATTATATTGCAGACATTCTGTTGTATGTTCTTCATTCCAGTACATTACCTGTTCACTCTAGTTCATTTCATTCTGTTGTTTAGTTATCTTGTATTATTTTCTATTGTCTGTTATATATGCTTGATTATGTATTTGAAACTGCTTTTAGAGGTATGTACTTCGGTCCAATCTTGACTCGATATATTTTTTAGATGATTGGCTTGTAGACCAGTGTCCCACATACTACGAACCACAGGATGGTGTTCCATTAGGGGATACTCCTGTAGACCAGGAGTACTTAGTACCAGATCCTGAGGAGGTTTAGTTTATTTTGGTGGACATGTATCAGACTTTTACTGTGATATTAGGCATGTATATTATTTCAGATTTGTGATTGTATTATGATTCTTTTCCTTCGTTATTCTATTCGTGCTCTATCTTTCCTTTGTTTGCATTATGATTGAGTATAGTTTACATTTATCAGATACCATATTGTTCCTCCATTTGGATTTGAGATGTTCGACAGGTACCATATATATAGTGTTGAGATGTTTAGTTAGTAGAGTTAACCCAGATAGCGTTCTACTATCGATGTTGCGATGTAGGCTGGACATACCCACGTACTCGTGCCCGAATATTCGGGTGCGGGTTGTGGCACATTTTTAGTGGTGGCACATGCAGGTCTTGAGTCACAAATAGAGCGATATCATTATAGTGCTCACTTAGAGTACTACTACGAGCCTGCTTTAGAAAATAGGATTTAGGCTGAGAGTATACTCAATCACTACTAGGAAACACTTTCCATTCTCAGTTTTGCTATCTTTATCTATTGAATGTTGCTTTACTTTGAATAAAATATGTACTTCATTGATGATATCGTATCTTACTCAATAATGGTTCTTTTGTTCAATCTATCTTCAGGATGCCGCCGAAGACGCGTTTCCAGCGCTCAGGCGCAATGTCAGCAAGGTCGGTCACTTTATCGCCTCTTAGGGCAGCACCATCAGACGTTATTCCAGCAGCTATATTCCAGAGGTCAGCTTCACCGATCCAGGTGGGCATTTCTGCAGTAGCTTTCGGAGGTGCTCCCCCTCCGGTACAGAGGAAAGCACCGACAGTTTCAGGGGATCTTCCACCCCCACCATCCGTAGTCGATCAGACGCAGATGTTTGCATTCTTTCAGCAGATGATGGAGGTGCAACAGCGCCAATCAGAGGTTATAAGCAGGGTATTGAGAATGCTCACCAGATTGCACTTGCAGCAGTCGTGAGAGTCGCATTAGTCCAACCACAGATGGCACCACCTCAGTTTATTCCGCAACAGCCGAGGCCAGGGACCATCATAGACTTCAAGAGGATGGGGCCGAAGGACTTTAAGGGCACTGAAGGGATCATATATGCTGATGATTGGGTAGAAGACATTAAGCGAAACCTGCAGCTGGCACAGATTCCATAGAGGTTGCAGATAGAGGCCACGGGGAGCATGATGTTCGATATTGCATTGACTTGGTTCAGGACAGACCCCATATCAGCACCAGGGCTTACTTGGAAAGCTTTCAAAGAGCTCTTCAAGGAAAAGTTTTTTCCAGATGTGACTCTAACATCTCTAGAGAGCCAATTCTAGTACCTCGTTCAGGGAGTTATGACGGTGGATGAGTATACAGCAGAGTATTGCAATTAGGCCCCTATGTGGAGGGGCAGAACCCTAAAAGAAGAGCCAGGAAGTTCAAGAAGGGCTTGAATCGGGAGATCAAATCACATACGAAGGGAGATCCCACCGCTACTTTTGAGAAGATTCTGAGGCAGGCACAGAGGGGAGAGGATGATCTAGAGCTTGACTCTAAGAGGCCGAGGGACATAGGAGGATCCAGTACCAACACAGGTCCAATAAAGCGGCCTCATTTTCAGTAGCTGCACCAGAGGCAATTCCAGCAGTCGAGGAGCAGTATCATGACCAGTTAGAGCGCCGATACAGCAGATGCACCAGATCCAGAGGGCAGTTATTTTTTGCACATTCTGTAAGAAGAAAGGACATGGATGGGATGCATGCAGGATGAGATTGGGCCAATACTTATTCTGCGGATCAGAAGACCATCAGTTGAGAGCTTGTCCTAAAGTTCCTCCTCGTCCAGCTCAGAGCGGAGCTCAGGCACAGAGAGCAGCCGCGAGACAACCAGCGGGACAACAGAGAGGACCTCCTCTACCACCACAACAGCAGCAGAGAGGTGCCCAGCGATAGGGGCAAGCTTTTGCCTTGACCGTCGAGGAGGAGGAGCCAGTCGGTGATGTTATCTCAGGTTCAGTCTATCTTGATTCTTTTTCGGCTCATGCTTTATTTGATTCCGGTGCTTCACATAGTTTTGTATCTGTATCTTTTGCTCTGAAATATCACCTTGAGACTGAACAGTTGGCGAGGACTTACAAGATCACGACAGGGGGTGACATTATCCCGGTTAGTGATATTTGTAAGGACCGGAGAGTTTCTTTGGGAGGCCGAGAGTTGAGTGTGTGTCTACTCGTAATGCCACTTCCGAGCTACGATATAGTACTCGGGATGGATTAGTTGAGTAGGCATCATGCTAGTATTGATTATCGAGGAGGCAAAGTTTTGTTCCAGATACCAGGAGAGCCAGAGTTTGAGTTCGTTAGAGGTATAGCAGAGAAGAGCGAAGGAGACTTTTGTGGAGCTTTGGTAAAACAGCAGGAGCTGCCACATCCATTGATTGCAGAGTATATGGACATCTTTTTGGAGGAGTTGCCAGGGTTTTCACCAGATAGAGATGTGAAGTTCTCTATAGACTTGGTACCAGGCGCAGAGCCAATATCATATCACGTCTATAGAGTGAACAACAGTGAATTGGCAGAGTTGAAGAAGTAGGTGGATAAGTTACAAGATAAGGGATTTGTCACACTCCAGTTCCAAAATGCGTAGGACTAGGAATACGTAACCATGCCAGCCGTATGAATATGGTACTCCAATATATGGAAACCATATCATACGTACGCTGTAATATGAATAACAATTCACGAGTGGTATAAATCATCATAAATCACAGGGTATAATCTAATCTCATCCACAAAAAATAAAATATAATGAATAACCAATATCTATAACCAGATCTTAATATGAAGTATCTAAAGATGACAATCGGATGGAAACAAACCCACTGCCGAACTAGAATGAAGAATAAACAAGACAAATAATATAAATACAACCTCTAATAATCACGAGGGTCGAAGAGTAGGCCTCTCGCAATATAAGTAGTCGATCTGGATCTGTGCTCCTGCAAATACTCATGAACAATACACCTAGAAAGGGACCAGGTCCTCAGAGGGATATAACAAGATACATAAAAGCATGCCATAAAGTAAATACTGTAAAACTCCAGGGTGACGTAACCATCTAAGTGAAATGCAACTTGAGCACAACCTTGAGAGTATGGAAAAGTATAGGCTAGACATATGCTGACGTAATTCACCAATCGTGACAACTGGCTAGTATATGCCATATATATCCCCATAGGAGGGCGCTCAGTAATAACGTCCATCTCCAAAGAGCATGGCATCTGTATAATATAACCTCCATATCACCCCGAAGAGTGTGGCAGCAGTGTAGTATATATCGTCCATATCGCTCCGAAGAATGTGGCAGCGGTATAGTATATATCATCCATATCACTCCGTCGAGTGTGGCAGCAGTGTAAAGGAAGTGGGTGTCCCACACGCCTACTAGTTGTCCTCCCCACCCAATGATCTAAGCATATTGTATTCGCAACACGCTTCAGCCACTACGCCGAGGCATCGCAACTCTGGCTCATAGTCTATCGTTAGAACACTAGCCCAACCTTCAACCAAACAAGGACAAGGATGGGACCATCGTACCACGATAGTCTATGATCCGCCTACCAATAACTGCTAAGTCTTCTAACATGCATCACTATTAGCAGTTATACCCTATCCGTCGCACGCCTACACGTTCAGGTGGCCAACCACATATGCAAGTCCGTGCCCTACATGAGACACACAACACGTGTAAGAAATGTGTCAAGGCCTGGGAGTCATACCAATAACTCCATAATTTTAGGTGGGTCTACTAGACACTAGGTCAGACACAAGTCCTAACGTCAATGCATTCATTGACTGCACCCGAGTCTCTCTCGGACGCGCACAGTTATATAATATAAACATGCAAATAATAATACAGAATTTAAACAGTTCAACAAGACAAGGTATACTTGCCTGGCAAGAGAGCTGCAGAGTAAAATATCCAGATGTCAAACACCAAGAGTCAGAAACTACGGCGTCAGAATGAACGTCTCCGGATGCTGAAATAAATTTCAATAATATTCCCAGAATAAGAAAAATAGCTAGAAAGCACTCCCCTTTCGTCCAATTTGGACACAGGGACAAAACGATAATTTTGGGCCAAAACGGGGTCCACCGGTTGGCCACGCTGCACCAAAAAGCGTGCCAAGGGAAACAGTCTCTAAATGGAACAAATTATAGGTCAAATAAACTCTAAATGTCAATATGAACTCAACGGTATGTCCAGATATGGATTCTGGTGAGCCGAACACAATTTTGCCCAAAAAGTCAACTTTGGAGCCCACCAATTGGCGACTTGGTCAACTGTCTCAGAATTGCGTGAAAATTGGGTCACAGGACCAACACGATACCACGAGTCCAGTGGCACAAGTTTCGTCATAATCTGACAAGCATGCATAAAATACGTACGACTTTCACAAAGGTTGCTACACGAGATTTGTCCGCGGATACGGGCTGATTTCGGTGCGCACACGCGTCCGAATCAGTTTTTGCAAACTCTCACATGTCTGGGTATACTGCGTACACCATTTGATACACTTGGTACACGACGAGCGGTCCCATTTGGAGGGGCGCGTTCCGTTTCAAAACTTTTGAAAATCTGAAAAAAGTGTGTTCACGGGGTTTTCCAACGAATTTTATTCTACCTACAGCAGTTAATAATCTAGGGTTATTTAACAGAAATTAAACTAGGTCAAGTGGTCTCCGTATACCAAAAAGAATCATCGAATTAGGATTTCTGTGGTGGGAGATACGAATTCGGGAACATGGGTTATCATCGCAGTTTTTTGCGATCCCAGAAATTGGTCTATTTTCACCAACTTTGGCGTTGTTTTCGCCTATGGTTACGCGTTGTTCGAGGTCTACTATCACACAGATACGGAAGAGGGTTAAGGGGTGAGAATACCGGTGAAGACGGGGTGGCGTTTGGTTGAGCGAGGCGACAGGAAACAACTCTGGAACACAGATACCTTGCTGCAGAAATCTGCAGTGCGCGGGGTCGCGGTCGTCAGGATTGGTTTGGACGGCCTGGCGGGGTTCTCCGGCTGCGGTGGCGGCGCTCTCTAGGTCTAGATGGGAAGAGGGAGAGTTTGGATGATTCTAGGGTTAGGGTTTTATTGAAATAATGAATATATATATGTATATAAGAGAGGAAGAGGGGGGCTCCGTTCAACGCGAGCCACGGAGGTGTGGTATTAAGCTCTGTTGCAAATTTGCAACTAAGGCTGCTGTTAAATAGCAAAAAAAGGGTAGCTCGCAAAGGGGCTGTGCTTACAAGGGGCAGCGGTTTTAGGATAGTTGGGTTGGTAGGTTAGTATAGTTAATAGTTATTAATAGTTTTCTTTTCTTTTTTTTTCTTTTCTTTTCTTTTATAATTCCCTTTAAATATATATGTTGATATATATATATATATATATATATATATATATATATATATATATAAAAAAATTCTAGAACTACACTAATACATACCATTAAGCTAGCAACTACTCAAGGGGTCTCCTACATGAAATAAATTCAGAAAAATTCCTAATGGCCCCATAAATCCCCTAAGTGCACCAACACCTAAAATAAAAATTAATAAAAGTCTATTTTTTCTAATTAGTCACTAATTACTTACAATTAAATTAATAATTAATAAAAAAGACCATATACGGTTTCTAGGAATAGGGGTTTTACATTCTACCCAACTTATAAAAATTCTGTCCTCGAAATTAAAATTAAGCCACGGTAGAAGTCAATGATGGTATAAGATTTGCATTGTTTAAAATACAATGATAGGTTTAAATGAGGGCGATGTTGCACATTGCACATCCCGAAAAATTATGAAAAAAATCCACATGAGCGAAAAATAGGTTTCTTCATGTGTCATGTCCAATGGTGTGGACACCTAAATGCTCTTTTGCATAAAAGCGCCCAATAATTGGAAAATTGCACAAAGATGAGAATTGGATGATGGGCACGTCTAGGATAAGGGTGTGGAATTTGTAGGAAGGCAGTGGCTAGTGTAGTGCTCCAATTATCGGAGCACGGTAAGGTGTGCTAGGTGATATAATTATTGCAAAATTAAATAAAAATATCGTGTTCTATCTTTAACTGACTCAATCTAATCTTAGTCTCACTATCTCCGCCAAGTAGGTCTAATTCTTGGATGGGGGTTTTACAATCCAGCCAACTTAAAAACAATTTCATCCTCGAAATTAAATAAGGCATAATTTGTTAATTCCTTCACGTTCGCCTATAAGGCAAGTCAATCACAATCTCTCCCAAGATTTAAAATATATTCTAATCCATCGCAATCACTTTAAGGTTAAGATAATCACTGTTCGAATCAAAATTCAATCTATTATAATCTTTTCTCACTTTTTCAAATTATCAATATCCAAATTTAAATTAATTCCATATAACATCTTCAAGAATTAAATACGCATATAAATTTTACATCACGATCTTCCATTATCATAATCTCCGCTAGAAAACAATTCTAGTCTAATATTATTCCTATTTTTTTTACTTATGAATTTTGTATTCTTCAAAATTTTAAATTCAACTCATATCCTCAATATTTTCAATAGGTAATCCGGCAATCAAAAATTAACTCTTAATTCAATCATCAAATTGTAAAAAATTTAAATTCAATCCACCAATGTTCAAGTCTGAAATTCTATATTTATCCTCAAAATTCAAATTGATGATTTACCTTCCATATTTAAAATTTAAATCATGTACTTAAAGTATAATTATTTGGTCCGTCATCTCGAGATTTCAGAATTCATTACATACTCATCATCTAACTCCTTCTTCTACAATTTTCTACATTTTAAAATGATTAAATCTCTCAATCTAATCCTACTTGATCACAATCTAAAAGGATTCCTCTTAAGTTAACAATGTAACTTCTACCCAACTAAGAATTTACTCACCTATCATATAAGACTGTACACTTAAGAAAAATATTTCCTCAACTTATTTAACCATGCTATTCGATCCTCAAAAGTTTGAACACCAATATTTTACCTTTGATATGTTCTTAATTTTACTTACTCATGTTACTCAATCCTCAAAACTTTAACACCAAATATATCACATATGATATGCCCTTATTTACAAAAGAATAATCCTCAAGTATGTGATCGGCCTATGGGGTATATCTAGTACTCTCTGTATATCAAACTTATACCAAGCACGAGGTTTCGTCTTTCCAAAATAAGGGAAGACGGAAACAATAATAAAGAGTTCAAGGAGGAGGTAAAAGAATAGAAGTATGGGGGTCAAGGCGTTAAGGAGTTCAAAAGGAATTGTCAAGGCAGTTGTGGATTAAAATTCTATTTGATAATTTCTTATTCACATGCTCGTATCAGTACCGTTATGTAACTGATACGATATGCTCAAGCATGTCTAGAGGACGAGTACATTCGTCTACTAGATACTACATATCTCAATCCACGTAAAGTAGTTATGCGAAGGGCGAACCGAGCGCACCAAGGTTAGCTAGACCTTAATACACTGATTCTGAAATATATTAGTGTATGCATCCACTAATACATATGTTGTGAACAAGCTCGATGAAATAATAAGCTTGCAAAACTAGGCTATAAAATAGCAGAATAAGTCAAGGTAGTATAAAAGGTAAATGCGCTAGATCATGATGAAATAAGGTACACATAATTCAAGTTCACAAACAAAACAAAATAAGACTCTACAGTCTCTACAGTTGTCGTGCTAACACCTTGTCCAAGTTGCTAGTCGACAAAATAGGGGTATGGGCCTTTAAGTCCTACCATCAGAATAAACACTTTCGTTTTATGCAAGCATATAGTTAATGTCGTTCAATTATACTACATTAATGGATCACAAGGACTATGTGATACTAGGTTACGAGGCATACTACCCAGATAATAATATAATACTATGACAGTCTTAAGGAAATCTACAAAATAATATTGTCCTTGTAAATAAAGCATAAACTCTTTTTGGGGTTTACGAGAAAATCATCCTATTATATTATATCGGTAATGGTCACCTTAAGTTTTAATCATAGTGCTCATAGAACAAGTGTCAATAGTAAGAATGGAAGAGCTATTGGTTCTTAAGTGAAAAGAGGATATACCTATTTTAGGTTATGGATACGGATTACGCGATTTAAAACTAAGGGTAATCATCAAGTTATAATCTACAAGAACAACTCAAAACTATCAAATTCTAACTATCAAGCATAATTTTTCAAAGTTTAACATTGACAACTATAATCCTAGCAAACTATATATCCTTAACATAAGAGAATTCACCTGGCCTACAATCAGAAGTGTCAGGTGGCACGAGTTGAAAGGTGAAGAAGAAAAATCATAATTAGTCGTCACACAATTAGCGAGTGCTAAGGTTGCAGAGAACAAGATATAGAATAAAAAAATAGGAAGACTCTAGATAAGATCATGGTTTTTCTAAGGTGAGGTGGTATGCTAACATATGTGTTCAAGGTATAATCAAGGGAAAAGTTAGATCCATTCCTCTAGGTTTCCTTAGGTGCTGTCTGCTAATACCAAGACAAGAATCTAAATTTATAGTTCTAATACTAACTTACTATAAGAGTTAAGTTTTGGGTCCTAATATTCAACCTTGGATTTCTATTGGTCTGGGTCAAACAATACGGTCAAATTCATAGCTAGCCCTAGTATTGCCTATTCTACTCTTAAGTCATCCCTAATTATATCAAGGTATAATAGTAAACCAATCTATAGATGAGGGATGCTAGGGTTCACTAGATATTCTAAACTTAGTGAGGTATCAATGTTCTAGTTGTATTCTTAATAGGAAGGTTACCTTACTCATCATCTAACAACAGGGACTTATATATATTCTAGGAGGGGGCTATACTCAAGGAACTAATAGAGAAGCACATGAATCAAGCAGGATGCAATTATTCAAATAGAACGGATTAGAAGAGATATGACTCACAGTCAATTGTGGATGAGATCCTATAATCTAATCCTATCTACAGGCCTGCTCGGTATTGTAACGTAACCGAGACAATATGTTCTTGACCTGCATGGGCCACCACAAAAACATGTCACGCCCCAGTCCCAAAATACGTAGGACTAGGAATACATAACCATGCCAGCCGTATGAATATGGCACTCCAATATATGGAAACCATATCACACGTACGCTGTAATATGAATAACAATTCACAAGTGGTATAAATCATCATAAATCACAAGGTATAATCTAATCTCATCCACGGAAAATCAAATATAATGAATAACCAATATCTATAACCAGATCTCAATATGAAGTATCTAAAGATGACAGTCGGATGGAAACAAATCCACTGCCGAACTAGAATAAAGAATAAACAAGACAAATAATATAAATACAACCTCTAACAATCACGAGGCTCGAAGAGTAGGCCTCTCGCAATATAAGTAGCCGGTCCAGATCTGCGCTCCTGCAAATACTCATGAACAATACTCCTGGAAAGGGACCAGGTCCTCAGAGGGACATAACAAGATACATAAAAGCATGCCATTAAGTAATTACTGTAAAACTCCAGGGTGACGTAACCATCTAAGTAAAATGCAACTTGAGGACAACCTTGAGAGTATGGGAAAGTGTAGGCTAGACATATGCTGACGTAATTTACCAATCGTGACAACTGGCTAGTATATACCACATATGCCCCCATAGGAGGGCGCTCAGTAATAACGTCCATCTCCGAAGAGCATGGCATCTGTATAATATAACGTCCATATCACCCCGAAGAGTATGGCAGCAGTGTAGTATATATCCTCCATATCGATCTGAAGAACGTGGCAGCAATATAGTATATATTGTCCATATCACTCCTTCGAGTATGGCAGCAGTGTAAAGGAAGTGGGTATCCCATACGCCTACTAGTTGTCCTCCCCGCCCAATGATCTAAGCATGTTATATCCACAACACGCTTCAGCCACTACGCCGAGGCGTCGTAACTCTGGTTCATAGTCTATCCTTAGAACAACAGCCTAACCTTCAACCAAACAAGGACAAGGATGGGACCATCGTACCACGATAGTCTATGCTCCGCCTACCAATAACTGCTAAGTCTTCTAACATGTATCACTATTAGCAGTTATACACTATCCGTTGTACGCCTACACGTACAGGTGGCCAACCACATACGCAAGTCCGTGCCCTACATGAGACTCACAACACAGGTAAGAAATGTGTCAAGGCCTGGGAGTTATACCAATAACTCCACAATTTTAGGTGGGTCTACAGACACTAGGTCAGACACAAGTTCTAACGTCAATGCATTCATTGACTGCACCCGAGTCTCTCTCGGATGCGCACAGTTATATAATATAAATATGCAAATAATAATACATAATTTAAACAGTACAACAAGGCAAGGTATACGTGCTTGGCAAGAGAGCTGCAGAGTGAAATGTCCAGATGTCAAATACCAAGAGTCAGAAACTACGGCGTCAGAATGAACGTCTTCGGATACTGAAATAAATATCACTAATGTTTCCATAATAAGCAAAATTGCTAGAAAGCACTCTCCTTTCGTCCAATTTGGACACAGGGGCAAAACAGTAATTTCGGGTCAATGTGGGGTCCACTAGTGGGCCACTTTGCACCGAAAAATGTGCCAAGGGTAACAGTCTCTAAATAGAATAAATTATAGGTCAAACAAACTCTAAATGTCAATATGAACTCAACGGTATGTCCAGATGTGGATTCCGATGAGTCGAACACAATTTTGCCCAAAAAGTCAACTATGGGGCCCGCCAATTGGCGACTTGATCAACTATCTCAGAATTGTGTGAAAATTGGGTCACAGGACCAGCACGATACCACAAGTCCAGTGGCGCAAGTTTCGTCGTAATCTGACGAGCGTGTACAAAATATGCGTAACTTTCGTAAAGGTTGCGACACGGAGTTTGTCCGCGGATAGGGGCTGATTCCGGCGCGCACACGAGTCCGAATCAGTTTTTGCAAACTCTCACGTGTCCGGGTACACTGTGCGCACCGTTTGGTATACTTGGTACACGGCGGGGCGGTCCCGTTTGGCGGGGCGTACTCCGTTTCATAACTTTTAAAAATCTGGAAAAAGTGTGTTCGCTGGATTTTCCAACAAATTTAATTCTACCTACAGCAGTTAATAATCTAGGGTTATTTAACAAAAATTAAACTAGGTCAAGTGATCTCCGTATACCAAAAAGAATTATTAAATTCGGATCTCTGTGGTAGGAGGTACGAATTTGGGAACATGGGTGATCACCGCAGTTTTTTACGATCCTAAAAATTGGTCTATTTTTGCCAACTTTGATGCTGTTTCTGCCTATGGTTACGCATTATTCGAGGTCTACTATCACACAGATATGGAAGAGGGTTAAGGGATGAGCATACCGGTGAAGACGGGGTGACGTTTGGTTGAGTGAGGCGACAAAAAATAACTCTGGAACACAGATACCTTGCTGCAGAAATCTGCAGTGCGCGGGGTGCGCGGGGTCGCGGTCGTCGGAATTGGTTTGGACGGCCTGGCGGGGTTCTCCGACTGCGGTGGCGGCGCTCTCTAGGTCTAGATGGGAAGAGGGAGAGTTTGGATGATTCTAGGGTTAGGGTTTTATTGAAATAATGAATATATATATATATATATATGTATATAAGAGAGGAAAAGGGGGGGATCCGTTCAACGCGGGCCACGGGGGTGTGGTATTAGGCTCTGTTGCAAATTTGCAACTAAGGCTGGTGTTGAATAGCAAAAAAAGGGTGGCTCACAAAGGGGGCTGTGCTTACAAGGGGCAGCGGTTTTAGGATAGTTGGGTTGGTAGGTTAGTATAGTTAATAGTTATTAATAGTTTTTTTCTTTTCTTTTCTTTTCTTTTCTTTTCTTTTATAATTCCCTTTAAATATATATATATATATATATATATATATATATATATATATATATATATATATATATATATATATATATACACACACACGTATATACTCATAGAAAAAATTCTAGAATTACACTAATACATACCATTAAGCTAGCAACTGCTCAAGGGGTCTCCTACGTGAAATAAATTCGAAAAAATTTCTAATGGCCCCATAAATCCCCTAAGTGCACCAACACCTAAAATAAAAATTAATAAAAATCTATTTCTCCTAATTAGCCACTAATTACTTACAATTAAATTAATAATTAATAAAAAAAGGCCATATACGGTTTCTAGGAATAGGGGTTTACAGGCTTCATCTACTCCAGTTCATCACCGTGGGGTTCTCCGGTATTATTTGTACTGAAGAAAGATGGGTCAGTGCGCATGTGTATCGACTACAGGGCACTCAACAACCTCACTATCAAGAATAAATACCCGTTGTCGCGGTTTGACGATTTATTTGATCAGTTGAGCGGAGCGAAGGTATTCTCAAAGATAGACTTGAGGTCAGGGTACCACCAGATGAAAGTGAAGAAGGAAGACATTCTGAAGATAGCTTTCAGGACTCGGTATGGGCAGTTTGAGTTCTTGGTGATGTCATTTGGGTTGACCAATGCCCCGGCGATATTCATGAACCTGATGAATAAGGTATTTCATCAACACCTGGATCAGTTTGTAGTAGTATTCATTGATGATATACTGATTTATTCGAAGACCTCGGAGGAGCATGAGAAGCACCCGAGGATAGTTCTGGAGACCCTCGGGAAGAAGAAGCTATATGGCAAGCTTTCAAAGTCTTAGTTCTTTCTTGATAAGGTTGAATTCCTCGGGCATGTGATTACAGAAGACGGGATCTCAGTAGACCCGAAGAAGATTTTAGAAGTTGAGTCATGGTCTACCCCGAGTTCAGTGGAGGAGATCAGGAGTTTTCTTTGACTGGCAGGATATTATCGAAGATTTGTTCAGGATTGTGGAGCTGAAGACTAGACTAACCAGGAAGGACGTGAAGTTCGTCTGGACTGAGGATTATCAATCTGCTTTTGAGGATCTAAAGAAGAGGTTGACTACAGCTCCAATATTGACATTGCCATCAGGGGCAGGAGAATTTTCTATACATAGTGATGCATCATGTAAGGATTTGGGTTATGTATTGTAGCAGAACGGGAAGATGGTTTCCTATGCTTCCAGGCAATTATGCCTGCATGAGAATAATTATCCTGACCATGACTTGGAGTTGGCAGCAGTTATTTTTGCTCTTAAACTGTAGAAGCACTATTTGTATGAAGAGCGGATTAAGATCTTTACAGATCACAAGAGTTTGAAGTATGTGTTTACACAAAAAGAGCTCAACATGAGGCAACGATGGTGGTTGGAGTTGATGAAGGACTTCGACATTGCTTTGCAGTATCATCCAGGAAGGCCAACGTAGTCGCGGATGCCTTGAGCAGGTATCCAGTGGCTATGTACTTGACGAGGGACGGACATTTATTGGCTGATCTTAATAGCTTGGGTATTGAGGTATTAGTTCCTGGAGTTGTAGCACAGATGTGGGAACTTCAAGTATAGTCAGAGTTGATGGACCGGATCAGAGCCACACAGTTCGAGGATAAGTCTCTAAGGAGAATTAGAGCATAGGTCCGAATAGGATTGGCAGAGGACTTAGCATTGCAGATGATGGATCATTGCGGCATGGTACCATATTTTCACTACCAGAAAAAGTTAAATTAGCGACGTTTAAAAACGTCGCTAAATGACAAAAAAATATCGCTAATCACATTTAGCGACGTAATTAGCGACATTTTAAAGAAGTCGGAATAAAGCAAGTCGCTAAAAGAAAAAATATCGCTAAACGTCGCTATGCCGACATTTTTTAGCGACTTAAATATGTCGCTAAAATTAGCGACGTTTAGCGACGCAGCGTCACTAATTAGCGACATTAATTAACGTCGCTAAATGTCGCTAATTAGCGACTTATAGAGCGACGTTATAGCGATGTTTTTAATGACCTGGCAATACTGCCATGTCAGCAATTTGCGACGTACTGCGATATTTTTAGCGACGTATTTAGCGACGTCATTAGCGACATGTAGTAACGTCGCAACTTAGCGACGTATTTAGCGACTTGTAGTAACGTCGCTAAACGTCACTAACAACGTCGCTAATTTTACAAAAAATAAAAAAAAGAATACTAAATTATTTTCAAACTATTATTCCTGCAGTTTATTAAATCACAATCTGTACAAATAGACCTGGAGCAACCGTCCGTTGAATTTTTGGGTTTGCCAACCCCCTTGGGTTGAACACTCAACACCGGTAAAATAAAATATTTAATATGAATAATATAATAAAATTTGAAGAAAAAAAAGCATCCAGCAAATCTTATCGTAAAGAATACGGCAAATATATATCCATACAATCTCATCCTAAATAATAAAAAAAATACAAATATCCAACAACTAGCTATACTACTGCGGATCTGCAGGAGGCTGACCACCGGCGCGCATGAAGGATAAGAACAGCTCATACTGGTCCCGTAGAATCGACACCGATGTCGATAGAGAAGGCAGTGACGTCGGTGGAGTCTGTGTCGATGTAGGCGCACTAGGAGGCCGTACCCGCTCCAAGTATGTGAGTCGCTGGTTGTAAGAATCCATGGTAGATAACAGCCTCGTACTACTATGAACCATTGAATCCTGCATCATCGTCAGCCTCTCGCCCATCGATAGCTGTGATGCCTGCAACTCCATGATGTTGCGGTCTGTCGAGGCCATAATATCATTTGTCAAATCCTGAAGTTCCGTGATGTTGCGGTCGAGCATATCGAATTGTGCGATGAGCGTCGGATCGTCCGCCTGTGGCTGGGACCGGGATTGCTCCTCCATCACGCAATCTAACGGTCAACGGCCTCCTGGACTCTGGCCGACGACTGCGAGGGCTGTGTGGAATGCGCAGCTGTCGGGGAGGCCCTAGATGACTGCATCGCAACCAGGGCGCCATAGGATCCCGTACCGTAGTAAGTACCCCTCAGGAGACCACCAGCTGCGGTCACCCACAGGTCGTCCGTCGACGGAGCTGGAGCGGGCTGCGAGAAAGTACCAGCCTCTCAAGGTGTAGGTGCACTAGCAGTCGCCCGCTCACGCAGCCTAAGATACTCGGCCTAGAAAGGTTTGAAAACTTGACAATTGCCTAATTTATATTAAAATTAACACAAAGTAAAGTAATAGTTACATAGGTCTGCGAGGCCCTCTCATCAATGAGATTTCTGTCCTTGCGATGGGTGGCCAAGAAGACGGTAACCATGTTTGCATCCTCACACCTTTGTACCTGTTAAAAATATATTATTTAGTACTAAACTTAAACATTTTTTCCTACTAACATTTTATGGTACTTACATTAAAATAATATATTTTAAAAGAAAAACATACCAAACGACGGAAATATTCCGTCATTTAAATCGAGCCACCACACCACTTGGCAGCATTCCGCCTAGCCGCCTTGGCCTTCTCAGACCTTTCCTTGTAGCTCGGATCGTCGAATCTAGCCCTCATCGCAGTCCACTGCTCAGGCGTGATCCAACCTTGGATCAATTTTCCAGCACGATCATGAGCCTTATGGTCATCCAGAGCATCTCGGATAAGCTTGGCGGCAATGGTAGGAAAGAGCCGCTCGATCAACTCGGCCCAGTGTGGAGAATAGAAATACGTTTGCTAAAATAAATAATTTAGTAAGTGAGCATCACAGATAAGTTATATAATATGCATAAATTAGAGGATTTATTTAATATACTTTTACCTGGAATTGCGCAAACCAGAATACCTTCCTCTCCATCGGTGTCATGACCCGCACCCGGTATAGGGATGTAAGTCGGAAACAACGTCCAGCCTACGCCGCAGCATCGGCGGTAGAACGTTGTCTTGGTCTACTATACTATCTAAAATCTCATAATAATATAAATTTTGCCAACAATAGCTCACACAAAACTCAATTATAATCTAAAGCACGAGAAGATATGAAAGAAGTCTAACTATACATCAAAAAAAATATAAATCATCAACAATAGGAACAAAAATCAATAACTCAAATAGAAGCCGGAAACAAATTTGGTACCAAAAATGCCAAAGAGAACTAATTATGATACCTAGTGAATTCGACTAAACTCCCGGTAGTCACTCCAGAACTAGTGGGTCCAAGTTTGCACCATCTATAAGTCAAAGTCCAAAGTATGTCGGACACCAATATCTCGGATCCTCTAAAAAATATTTTTCAGTCAGGAATGGAGCGAAGTACATACCTCTGAAAGCAGTTCCAATAACATAATCGAGCATATAAACAGATATAGAAATAAAATACAAGATCACTAAACATATGAATGATGAACAAGATATATACAGGTAATGTACGAGAATATATAGATCAACAATATGAATATCACAATATGATAAAGTAAACTGCAATCTAAACTATCTAATGTGCCTTAGAATACGAGTTCATTATGTGATCGGGTTGGGTGAACATGATCTGGTAAGACGGATTACAAGTGAAGTATGTAATCAGAATGTACACGATTTGTAATAATGGCTTTGATCACATAATCAACTCCTACTCTCCCACCCCCAACTAATACTGATGGATCCAATCACGATACGCTACGAACACGAAAATATAACCACTGTCACGAGCAGTGGATGTACACGAATATCATAACCACCGAACATGAGCGGTGGGTGTACAAGAATAAGCACACTGAACACGAGCAGTGTGTGAACATGAAGTAACATCAATACCTAGTATACACGATGAGATACAATGTACACGAGTACCCGCTGAACACGGTAGGGGATAACATCTCATGACGGGATCCATATAGTACTAGTCCGTGAAATCATTGTGTCGGGATCAATGTATATAATTCTAGAACATGCATATATACAATATTATGAATAGAAAACTATCAGAGAAATATACTCGTCTGTGGTCCAGAGCAATGAATGTCAAACTGTCCGAACTGGTGTCATACAGACCTATATATGGAATATTGCATTAATACAAGGTTCTGGAAAGAAAATAAGTTAAACTAGTCAACTTCTAGGTCAACAAGTCATTTCTAAGTCAAAAGTCAAACTAGGTCAACTCTATGCCAAACTAGTCAAACTAGGTCAACTCTATGCCAAACTAGTCAAACTAGCTATTTCTAGGTTGCATGAGTCTAACTCAAAGATATTATGCTCACACCCTATGAATCTAGGCCATACAAGCTTCAACTTAGGATACTAAGATACCGTATCTCAGGATACGTAAACAATAGGTAAATATCACATATCTATAATAAAGCAATATTAAATATATAAATCATAATTACAAATGCTAAAAGGTTATCATGGTTTTGAACCAACTTGGTATCGCTAAACCTCTATCTTGATACCCAAACCCGATACCTTGGATATCCTTAATACCTTGGCATTTACCTTAGTATCTCAAGGTAATGTCACTCTAGTATATATATATTAACTATCCAACTATAACTATAAACTACCATGTATTTAGTATTTATACCATACTATATACCTTATTTTAGTCACCTTAATACCAACCCATAATTAGTTTACAACTATCGTATTACTATGCCAATACATACTACTCATACCTTGGTATATCTTGATACTTACCTTGGTATCTCAAGGTAATTGCCAAAACTTCATATATGTACTAACTACCCAACAATAATTACATATATCAATCTAATATAACTCTAGTATGTACTAATAGAATAAATACTAACTACCAACTACACACTAACTATTAATACATATATACGTACATACATACCTAAAAATATATAATATATAAAAGATACTCATAACCATTGATAACTAAAATATACTAACTTACTCAATAATATTATGTGCTACAACTAAATATATACATATATAGTATAATACAAATAGCAATTAGAAACATATTTATATATATATTAATTACCATATATATATTTAAATACATATATATAACCCACCATATATATTTATATAATATATATTTAAATACATATATATAATCCACAATATATATTTATACAATATATATTTAAATACACATAATCCACAATATATATATATTTATACGATATATATTTAAATACATATATATAACCCATAATATATATTTATACAATATATATATATATATAACTATATATATAACTATACATACACTTATACATAGTAAATTGTATAAAATACCACATAGTAACATACACACACATACATATTAATATGTATATATAACTATACATATATGTATACGTTTATAAAATTATACACTATATAAATACATAACAATATATAATATAACTATATATATACATATACTACCACTTATAAATATATATCTATATGTAGAAAAATAGCTACATAATAAATATACACATATAGTATATGCATAGGTACATAGATCTAAGACACAACATTACATAAATATATATACATAATATTATATATATATATATATATATATATATATATATATATATATATATATATATATATATATATATATATATATATACATATATATATATAATTATACTTCTCCATGAAATAAGAACACAAAAGAATTAGATCTACAATTAAATTGCACATACATGGACCGTATCATCCCGTATCCCACTAGATTTAGGATACGCATGCGACACGAGTCCACCACACATCCAAACGTACCCCGAAGGACACGAACAAGTCATATATATTATTTATGAACAATACGAAGAGTCAAATATAAATACGTGTCTGTGTCAAAATATGACATGCTCAAAGTCCCGTGTTGGAGGAAAAATCTCCAAATTAACACGTATCACCAAATTGATGGGATATGACCTACACGTACCCAATTGTGCACACGACACTAGTCCCAAACACACAAGCACATGCCAAATTGATCTAGAGGACCAATTGACACACACAACAAATGTCAATTTCGGAATTTTCCAAAAATTGACACAAAAAGTACCATAACTTCCTTAATATGCCTCCTATGAACACAAAACCAAATCCTATGGGTAGTCTATGCATATGGGTTTATTTTCCATAGTTAAATCTCAGATTTAGAACCTAAATTAAGGGGAAAAACTGAATTATACCTATTGGGAGATGGATTCCCAATGAAACCTCCAAAATTGGTGAAATTGGCCTCCAACTTGTAGATCCTTGCTCCTCTTTGTAGATCCATGTTTCCTCCTTGTAGATTCTTGCTCTAATAGCCTCCAATGGTGATTTGGGAAATAATTGGGTAGAAATTTGGTAGGGATTTGGTTGAGGAAAATTTCTAGATCTAGATTTGGAATAAAAAATGAAGAGAGAGAAAGTTTTTATCCCATTTATATAGGCCTCACTTGCCCCCTCCCTCAAGCTACTATGTAAAGTCTAAAATACCCCTTGGGGCCTCTCATGAAGAAATTAATTAAGGAGGAAAGCTTCTAGTCTAATGGTTTAATTAATTTAATCATCCTCCTAATCAATGGGCTTTCTAGTTGGGCTCAATTCTAACAATTAATACATGTTGGTCCATGAGTCTAAACTAAACTAGTTAGGTCCACTAACACAAGTCCAAAAATAAATCTAACATGCTAATGATAAATAAATAATATAATAAATAAAATTTAACAGGCACAATATTTAATTAATTACCAAATAATTAAAATACCCTTTCCTAGAAAATGTGGTAGTGACAAATCTACCCCCCTTAGAAGAATTTTGTCCTCAAAATTAAAACTCTCACCTCTCTCTCTTGGGCCAGTCATATCATATTCATACAAATCTTACTATGGTCAAACCCCATCAATCACAGTCTAAAATAGTATATATCCTATAACATACAATCATATCATTCTATTGAAAGGGAAATCATACTTGGATATAGTCTCTAACTATCATGAAATTAGTCTCTGCCCTGCTAAGATGTCTTCCTTTACTGGTAAGGTAATCTGCTATGCCACATGTGGCCTGTTCCATCAGACACTATTAATCATCAATCTTGTCAAGATATTCTGAATACTAAGGGTTACTAAATATTAGTGATATATTCTAATTCTAGGTCATGGACATGCTTACCTCACTGGCACTTACTACTTAGGATACTATTCAAGATACTGCTAAGATACTACCTCCTTATTCTATTTCAATCACCAAAATTTCTCAATCATTCTCTTGCAATAAATACTTCTATACCTTTTCAATCATGTGTTTTATTAGCACACCCTCATCCAACTTATCACTCCCTATAGGATGCCTCACTTAAATCTTGTTACTGTCTACACAAGGCATCAGCTCTCATATTTATTTTGATGATATCTGTATACCAAGTTACTCATGTCTCTCCTCTATATTATTATATTAGTCACTAAAATGCTTGCCTAAACTTTTATAATACTTGAGGTACTTTGTTTTTTGTTTCTAGGGTATCTCTTTCTATCTGATACTTGGTGCAACTCATCCTCTAACATTTGTTTAATCATCTTAAGCTTCTCATATGTACATTAGTATCATAATACATACACAATTACCTTCTAGCCATTACAACACCATGACATCTCACTGGTATCCTTATACCCCTCGGACTATTCTCTGATACATAAGACCTCTATACTCAAAATTGGCAAGGTACTATACCTACTAAACTTACTTCTCTATATATATTGTCTCCCTCCTCTACTGCTTGGATCACTTGTACTATTACTCCCAAATATATTTCTATCTATATTAACTGATACACTAATCCAATATCATTACACAATGTACTTACTGTTACTAGCACATTACTCAGCTAATCCCTGATATAGAAACACTAGCACACTTGATATAGTAATACTAGCTTCCTAACTGCACAACATATGTCCTTAAGGTTCTAGGATACTAGCTTCATCATTAGATCACCTCATCATACTCACTAGAAATCATGATCACTTGCATCCAATGCACTAGTTATTAACTTCTATAATACACATGTTTTACTTCACCCTCAAAGGTCGACATATAATTCCATATCTCTATTGATGTATATGTATATCTCCTCAAACCTTACAGACGGATATACAAATCAGTGATGCACTATATATCTTCTATGACCAATCTTGATATTTCTCAACCCATGACATAATATTAACATTCAAGCTTTTACTTTCTGATACTCATGAACTTCCATGCTGACACTTATCATCCACTATACATCCTGCACACAATTTCTTGATACTTCTCCCACCTATTGCTTCCAACACATCACTAGCCTCAATATTAGATGAGATACCCATCACTAATCATATACTGGTACACTCCTATCTACTCGCAGTAATGCTCTACTTTATCTTAACACAAGTCTTACTACTTTAGCACAATGTATTATTATTCCCTCATGCTCTCCCATACACTTATGGGTACCCTTCCACTATGGCACACTCATTAATACTCTTGATACATATACATATATATACTCTTGACACACCCAAGTATCAACCACCAATTTGAATATCATACTTTATTGATTTCCAACACAATTTTCTTGATACTTAATTGTTTACATGGATCACCCAACTACATGAATGTATGATTATCCTAAATTGGTATGCTGACTTTGATACTAACTCATGGAACCACTACTAATATTCTCTACTCCCTCTTCCATCTATAGTAAGTTAGTAACTACTAACTTATAATTACACCTATCATAGAACTAATGCTATAAAGTACTATGTTATGGGTTATTCCTAGATTTATGCCTATTGCTCATATGCCTAACCAAGAACCACTAACAGACTCATAAGTTACACTCTCAATAGTCAATACTAATACTCAAGATACAAACCTAATTATAACTCACCAATTATCACACTAACAAGGACTTTAATAGAAATAACCTATATAAGGAACTAGAGAACTGAAGGTATCTCTACTGCTAAGCTAAGGAACAATGGAACAAAGTCCTATAATAACATAAATGAATAAGTATTGAGATGATACTTTAAGAACCAATTTAAGATATAATCTAATAATCATACACGTCTGTCCAAAATCATGACACTCAGAATCCTCGCCACGCCAGTAAACATAGCTACGATAAACGATAGATTCCATAACTAGGGTATGCAACTATATAATCATGTTATCTAGAATCCTCACCATGCCAACCGGTATGGCTGTGAGAAACTCTAAATTTCAAAACTAAGATATATACATCCGAAGTCAGGTCCCTACGTTTTTCGCTACACCAGCTAATATGGCTGCGATAAACTCTAGGCTCCATAACCAAAATAGACGTTTTACCTTTCTCACTGTCCTCACCAACATATGTCATCAGATGATATCGTAACTTAGTCCGTAAAATTTCTCTCGACATAAAATAAACTAAATAACAATACCAAGAATTTTGAATCATCCGATCACCAAGAATCAAATTCAATAATAGATCACCAAGAATCAATTTTAACAACAACAAGTGAGAGCAAACAGAAACAAGAGAAAAGATTTGAAATGGGAATTATAATAAGATTCTCAAGGGTCATCCTAGGAATCGCTCAAGAGATTTGTGATTGAGTATCCTCTCTCATCCTAATATCCTATGTCATATATCCTATCGCAGGCACGCAGTAGTACAACTAAGTTGTCGCACTACCACGACATCGTAAAACTTGTGATGCTTGACCTGCATGGGCCACCACTAAAAATGTGTCACGACCCACACCCGGTATAGGGATGCAAGTCGGAAACAACGTCCAGCCTACGCAACAGTATCGGTGGTAGAACGCTGTCTTGGTCTACTATACTATCTAAAATCTCACAATAATATAAAGTTTGCCAACAATAGCTCACACAAAACTCAATCACAATCTAAAGCACGAGAAGATATGAAGGAAGTCTAACTATACATAAAAAAAATATAAATCATCAACAATAGAAACAAAAATCAATAACTCAAATAGAAGCCGAAAACAAATTTGGTACCAAAAATGCCAAAGAGAACTAATTATGCTACCTAGTGAATCCGGCTAAACTTTCGGTAGTCACTCCAGAACTAGTGGATCCAAGTTTGCACCATCTATAAGTCAAAATCTAAAGTATGTCGGACACCAATATCTCGGATCCTCTAAAAAATATTTTCCAGTCAGGAATGGAGCGAAGTACATACCTCTGAAAGCAGTTCCAATAACATAATCGAGCATATAAACAGATATAGGAATGAAATACAAGATCACTAAACATATGAATGATGAACAAGATATATACAAGTAATGTATGAGAATATATAGATCAACAATATGAATATCACAATATGATGAAGTAAACTGCAATCTAAACTATCTAATGTGCCTTAGAATACGAGTTCATTATGTGATCGGGTTGGGTGAACATGATCAGGTAAGACGGATTACAAGTAAAGTATGTAATCAGAATGTACACGATTTATAACAATGGCTTTGATCACATAATCAACTCCTACTCTCCCACCCCTAACTAATACTGATGGATCCAATCACGACACGCTATGAACACGAAAATATAACCACTGTCACGAGCAGTGGGTGTACACGAATATCATAACCACCGAACATGAGCGGTGGGTGTACACGAATAAGCACACTGAATACGAGCAGTGTGTGAACATGAAGTAACATCAATACCCAGTATACACGATGAGATATAATGTACACGAGTACCCGCTGAACACGATAGGGGATAACATCTCATGACAGGATCCATATAGTACCAGTCCGTAAAATCACTATGTCGGGATCAATGTATATAATTCTAGAACATGCATATATACAATATTATAAATTGAAAACTATCAGAGAAATGTACTCGCTTGTGGTCCAGAGCAATGAATGTCAAACTGTCCGAACTGGTGTCACACAGACCTATATATGGAATATTGTATTAATACAAGGTTCTGGAAAAAAAATAAGTTAAACTAGTCAACTTCTAGGTCAACAAGTCATTTCTAAGTCAAAAGTTAAACTAGGTCAACTCTATGCCAAACTAGTCAAACTAGCTATTTCTAGGTTGCATGAGTCTAACTCAAAGATATTAGACTCACACCCTATGAATCTAGGCCATACAAGCTTCAACTTAGGATACTAAGATACCGTATCTCAGGATACGCAAACAATAGGTAAATATCACATATCTATAATAAAGCAATATTAAATATATAAATTATAATTACAAATGCTAAAAGATTATTATGATTTTGAACCAACTTGGTATCGCAATAGTAAACCTCTATCTTGATACCCAAACCCGATACCTTGGATATCCTTAATACCTTGGCATTTACCTTAGTATCTCAAGGTAATGTCACTCTAGTATATATATATTAACTATCCAACTATAACTATAAACTACCATGTATTTAGTATTTATACCATACAATATACCTTATTTTAGTCACCTTAATACCAACCCATAATTAGTTTACAACTATCGTATTACTATGCCAATACATACTACTCATACCTTGGTATATCTTGATACTTACCTTGGTATCTCAAGGTAATTGCCAAAACTTCATATATGTACTAACTACCCAACAATAATTACATATATCTATCTAATATAACTCTAGTATGTACTAATAGAATAAATACTAACTACCAACTACACACTAACTATTAATACATATATACGTACATACATACCTAAAAATATATAATATATAAAAGATACTCATAACCATTGATAACTAAAATATACTAACTTACTCAATAATATTATGTGCTACAACTAAATATATACATATATAGTATAATACAAATAGCAATTAGGAACATATTTATATATATTAATTACCATATATATATTTAAATACATATATATAATCCACCATATATATTTAAATACATATATATAACCCACAATATATATTTATACAATATATATTTAAATACATATATATAACCCATAATATATATTTATACAATATATATATATAACTATACATACACTTATACATAGTAAATTATATAAAATACCACATAGTAACATACACACACATACATATTAATATGTATATATAACTATACATATATGTATACGTATATAAAATCATACACTATATAAATACATAACAATATATAATATAACTATATATATAACCACATATAAATATATCTACTATATTATATATACATATACTACCACTTATAAATATATATCTACATGTAGAAAAATAGCTACATAATAAATTAAGGAAAAAACTGAATTATACCTATTGGGAGATGGATTCCCAATGAAACCTCCAAAATTGGTAAAATTGACCTCCAACTTGTAGATCCTTGCTCCTCTTTGTAGATTCATGTTTTCTCCTTGTAGATTCTTGCTCTAATAGCCTCCAATGGTGATTTAGGAAATAATTGGGTAGAAATTTGGTAGGAATTTGGTTGAGAAAATTTTATAGATCTAGATTTAGAATAAAAAATGAAGAGAGAGAAAGTTTTTATCCATTTATGTAGGCCTCACTTGCCCCCTCCCTCAAGCTACTATGTAAAGTCTAAAATACCCCTTGGGGCCTCTCATGAAGAAATTAATTAAGGAGGGAAGCTTCTAGTCTAATGGTTTAATTAATTTAATCCTCCTCCTAATCAATGGGCTTTCTAGTTGGGCTCAATTCTAACAATTAATACATGTTGGTCCATGAGTCTAAACTAAACTAGTTAGGTCAACTAACACAAGTCCAAAAATAAATCTAACATGCTAATGATAAATAAATAATATAATAAATAAAATTTAACAGGCACAATATTTAATTAATTATCAAATGATTAAATTATCCTTTCCTAGAAAATATGGTAGTGACAACCGGAGCCTCAGAGTAGTTGATCCAAGGGCCACCGTAGTTGTTCCTCAGAAATTGGCCCAGGCGTCTCTGAACCGACAATAGACGATATCTATACAAAGATAATTATTTTGATCAAAAAAGTCAATATACGATGAATAAAGAAATACACGATATCTATTATGCTAAACCTTCTAATTGACTTACTTTGTACCGTCGGCCCAAATCTCTATCATCGTCTCCTCCGGAGGTGCGCATGGAGGATCTTGATCTTGAATCGGATCGAACCACTCATACTTGATAGGACAAATGGTTCGTAGCCTTGATATCTACGCTTTTACTTTATATCCACAAGGCCATGCTTGTCAATTTTCCAACCTTGATCTTGAATCGGATCGAACCATTCACACTTGAATAGCACGATATTATCAGGTTCTATGCCATAATTATATGTCAACTCCACAATCTTTCGTAAGATGCCAAAGAAATCATTGCATGGATCGACGTCTTTGTAGTTCAAGGATTTGATACACAAACAACTATTTTTCGTGGAATCAAGATCCAGAAAGCTGTCTCTGATAGAAGCATTTATTGACTTGAACCTGAACCCATTCACACAGAAACTTGGCCATATTTTAACGGCAGTAATTGGTCCCTTGGCTAGAGTTCTAATAATTCAATCTCGGGTGTTATTAGACGATCGACTTAAATACCACAAAGTAGCGATAGTAATTTATTTGTTTTGCAAGTGCAGAAATAAAAAGTAATTTCCAAGCATCTTACATATGCGCTCAACCAAGAAGGAAAATGGCATCTCATTTCTTGTTCTACTTCTTCGTCTTTTATGTAGGGTCTAACCGACCTCAACTCATCATTATATGTGCTGAAAAATAATGAAGCAACTGCTGATTAGTAGCATAATAGTATCTTATACTATTACATTGAGATAATGTAAACGTGGACGTATTAATTACTTACCCCTCTAGCTTCTCCACTTTATCCTCATCGTAATTGAGTAATATATACAACTGAGCAGCCCTTAGCTCATCATCATTCAAATATCTCTTCTTTATTTTTTTCGAAGGCTTTCCGGACACATTGAATACTTTGAGTATTGCATCATTAGATTCCTGATATGCGTCGTCGTTTCTCAGAGCTTTCGTTCTATTAGTAGCAACATGCGGTTTGAAATACGTCGAGCAAAAGTTTGTAATCTCCTCGAGAACATAAGCTTCACAATTAGAGCCCTAAACCCGTGCCTTGTTTTTCACATTTCTTTTTAGGTGATTCAGATGCCGCTCGAAGGGGTACATCCACCGATAACCGACAGGACCACCAACACGTGCCTCATAGGAAAGATGAATTGGCAAATGCTCCATAAAGTCGAAGAATCCAGGAGTAAACACCTTCTCGAGCTTACATAGTATTACCGCAATTTCCTTCTCAAGCTTTTCTAGACGATCGACGAGCAACTTAGTACAACAAAGATCTCTGAAGAATATGCTCAACTCTGTCAATGGATCCCAACCGACCTGCGGTAAGAATTCCCGGAATACAATCGGAATTAACCTCTCCATGAATACGTGACAATCGTGGCTCTTCATACCCGCCAGTTTGTTCTCCTTGAGGTCGACGTATTTTCTCAAGTTCGACACGTACCCGCCTGGAACTTTAGACCCTGAATCCACCTACAAAGTCTCCCTTTATCCTCTTAAATCAATTTTCTCGTGTCCCATCCAAAGCGATCTCACCATCCTCTTAGATCGATAAAAGTCTTTAGGCAACTTTGGACCCTCGGACAAGATCTCTATAATCAAATCGATCAGTCGATTATAGCATTCTTGCGATATGTTAAAATCGGACTTAATGCTCAATAATCTTGTAACCACCTCCAAGGGTGAATGATTCTCACAACCAGGATATAGTGGAGTCCTTGCATTCTCCAGCAACTCCATAAAATTTGTAGCATCGGTATTTGGTGCCTCCTCACCTGCATCATAATTTTCCGGATTACAGCTAGGTCCCGCCGTATCATAATTGTCCGGATTGAAACTAGGCCCCGCCGCATCATAAACCATGTTCACCCATCCGTCGTCGTAACAATCGTGGTCGTGGACATCCATATACGGCTCCACATAATGCTCCGACCCCGATGCTAGAGACACAAGTTCTCCATGCGCGGTGCACTGATAGTAATTCGGCGTGAAGCCCTTCGAGTACAAATGATATGTGACTTCCACTTCTGGATTATATTTTCTGTTGTGATATCTCACACACGGATACTTAATTTTGGTACCGTCCATGTACTGAGGGAACGCCTTGGCGAACTACAGGAGCTGCTGTACACCCTCAATGAATTTATCCCACACACTGCACATGTCATCAGGATGACGGTTGTACATCCACGAACGATGACGCAGATAGTAATTCATATCCATTTCTAGATACTTCTGCAAAAATAACAGTATGTATCATATAAATTATTACATACAGTGTGGTTCTCTAAAGAAGAAGCTGACAATTAGTTGGCTAGGTAATCTATATTTGAAGTCACATAGAAGAAGCAAAGTAGGATATATATGATTATAATTGTGCATCACCGTCAAGAATAGTCCTACGGCCCTAATGTAGCTCTGTCCCTTCTTATACGTGAAAACTTAGCCCTATATCCATAATCGACCTTTCCTTCTTGCCCCAAATAGGTGAAGCGATCATACATAAACCGGAGACAATCAACTCCAATAACTGATCAGATCAATATGGTCCATGTGATCGTTTGACTTATCAGGACGCCTACAATAGAAATATGGTCTAAACCCATAGAGAATTTGTTATGCTTATACATGGATGTATGCTTGTGTCTTATGTGTACAATTGGTGCCACACTGTAATACCGGAGGAGTAACAAGGTCAGCTACGCATTACGGGATACACTGGCATGATGAAAATGCATGAAATGAAACTTTAACAATCATTCGGTTAAGTACCAAGTCAATCGGGAAATCAAATAAACTCCTGAGCCTATTAAACTAATTCATACTTCCAGAACCAGTATACCACTACTAGAATAAGCGGGATTAGCGACGTATTTTAGCGACTCCTAGTAAAAACGTCGCTAAATTAGCGACTCGGTAAAAATCGTCACTAGGCGTCGCTAAATGGCGACATTTAGCGACGTTTAGCGACTTTTATTAAGATTTTAAAAGAATAGTCGCTATAAGTTTAATTATGGTCGCTAAACATCGCTAATATATCTGTTTTAGCGATATTTTGCGTCGTAATTAGCGACGTATCTATCTAAAATATTTAGCGACGTATTTAGCAACGTCTTTGGCGTCGCTAATTTTTATTTTAGCGACGTTTTTATTTGACGTCGCTAAACGTCGCTAAATTTTGGTTAATTAGGGCTCAGTTTTCTTTTCTCCATCTGTCGAAAATTTTAAAATCGTTTTGATTTCCCCCGCCCCCCCCCCCTCCAGCGACCGGGTCTCCACGGCTGTGCCCCCCCTCTCTAGCGACCGGGTCTCCACGGCATCCCCCTCCTTCTCCTCGAGCTCTAGGTAATCTCTCTCTCTCTCTCTCTCTCTCTCTCTCTCTCTCTCTCTCATGTGACACTGACACAAGACACACTTGACAGACACGACACAAGCACACAGACACACACGACACACACAACACACACACAGACGCAGACACACACACGACACACACACAGACGCAGACACACACACGACACACACACACGACACACACACAAATGCAGCACACACACATGACACACACACAGACGCAGACACACACACGACACACACACACGACACACACACACAGACGCAAACATACACACACAGACGCAGATTAGGGTTAGGGTTAGGTTTAAGGTTAGGGTTGGGGTTAGGGTTAGGTTTAGGGTTAGGGTTAGGGTTAGGGTTAGGGTTAGTACATTCCATTATGTGATTTCATGTCTTCCATATATATAGATAATTTGATATAATTTGTAATATAGTATACAGAGTACCAGAAAATCTCCCTTGACTAGTTTCCAAATCGAGTTACTTCTACATATTCAACAAATAACAAAAGATTATCCGAAAACTCTCATTGGCTACGTATCCTTTTTTAATTCAATTCCATTGCTAACATCTGTTAGTTCACATCTAAACCATCTAACCTCTTCTTCTTAGCCTCGGTTGAACCTACCACTTCCTGTGAATGCAGTTATGCATTTCTTATTTTAATTTTATCATATTATACTATTATTGTTCATTCATCCAAATTTTATGTTTCAGTTTCTGCATACATGTTTTAGATTATCAAACCTCATGGACTGATAAAGCTTTGGAGAAACGTTCACCATGCTCTAAAGTCAGTAGACAATATATACTTTAAAGCAGCGTAGCCATTAATTAGAATAATGATGAACATGAGAAGTGATCAAATATTGTCGAATATGGTTGCTTTCCAAATGGGACCAAAGAAAATTAGCAACAACCAAATTTCATTAGAATATAGATCAAATCTAATTAAAAGAGCAAGTCCATCTTTCATTGATGCTAGACATAGTCACATATATAGTAAAAATTCACAAGACATGCACGCGAAGAATAATGTACAAGCAACTGAGAGAGAATTGAATACATGATTAGTTAGCTTACATTAATAGCAAGGACATCTAACTCTTTCGTTCCGGTCCAATAGCTAATTCTTTGCTAATTCTTTGTTTTCATCTATCTTACCAGATGGCACCCAAGAGAGAGACACCTCCTACTGTTAAGGAGGAAGTGATGCCTCCTACTATTAAGGAGGAAGTAATGTCTCCTACTGTTAAGGAGGAAGAGATACCACCTGCGGGGAGTTCCAGTCACCCAGCACCTATCGCGGCTGTATCTCAGACGGGGAGTTCCAGTCACCCAGCACCCATAGCGGAGCTTGATAACATAAACGCTGTTTATGCGTAGTATTTGAGGGACTGGTATCTGCCCCGTTTTAGAAATCCTCGAGATTGATACTATAATGTTTCATATACTTATATATTATGCATTTTGTGTTACTGTGATACTCTGATACTTATATATTATGTATTTTGTGATGTTGTTTATGCCCATTTTGTGTGACTGTGATACTGTGATACTTTTATGACTGTGATACTTTTATTGTCTGTCTATAATATTTGTGTGTATTAATTGTATGACTGTGATACTCTGATACTTCATATTAAATATTGTTAATCCGGTGTTGAGTGTTCCACCGAAGGGGTCGGCGAACCCATAAAATTCAACGGAGGGTTGCTCCGGGTCTATTTTTAATTAGAAATTTATAAATTGCAGGAATAATAGTTTGGAACAATTCAGTTTTTTTTTTGTAAATTTAGCGACGTATTTCGCGACGTATTTAGCGACGTTTAGCGACGTCTAGCGGCATTTTTACAAGTCGCTAAACAAGTCGCTAATTAGCGACGTGTCAGTAGACGTTGCTAAACGTCGCTAAATATGTCGTTGTACGTCGCAAATTGCTGACATGGCAGTACTGCCAGGTCATTAAAGACGTCGCTGTTATGTCACTATATAAGTCGCTAATGAGCGACGTTTAACGACTTTAATAAATGTCGCTAGTTAGTGACGCCGCGTCGCTAAACGTCGCTACATTTAGTGACTCAATAAAGTCGCTAAAAAATGTCGGTATAGCAACGTTTAGCGACGTTTTTTCGTTCAGCGACTTGGTATCTTCCGACTGCGTTAAAACGTCGCTAATTACGTCGCTAAACGTGTTTAGCGATGTTTTTTTGTCATTTGGCGACGTTTTTGGGCGTCGCTAATTTGACTTTTTTTGGTAGTGTACCTGTGGTATGCCATTTTGGCAGTATATCCAGGTTGGTGCTCACCAAGGCCAAAATGTACCAATTCTTAATCATCTCTAATAGTCGTTCCATGACAATCAATTACTATCCAACAATCAATTTCAGACTAGACCCAATCACCATAACGATGAATACAAGATGATAATGAGATAATTAATAACTATGATACAAGAAATTAGCGATAAATACGACAACAAGTAAATGTAAGCACTATACAATTTTAGATTGTGAACGAAGCATGCTATCGTGTGTAAAACAGTAAGGAGAAGCTATACGCTATAATACTGATTCTAGGGCTCGGGATTCCTCGCCATTTTCAGCACACTTTTATCCAAAATCAACAACGTATCATATGGGTAAGTTCATAAATGATCTAAGCTAGCTATAGGAACAAGTTTCATCTAATTCCGACATGTATTAAGAAAGTTGGAACAATTTACCCTTAAGTTGTCATTTACACACGTGACCATTTTCAGCACGCTTTATCTCAACAAGATGTCACAGAAACCCTATCCCTAACCCTAACCCCAGGTCAAAAACCCTAACCCTAACCCCAGCTCAAAAACCCTAACCCTAACCCCAGATCAAAAACCCTAACCCGAACCCCAGGTCAAAAACCCAAACCCTAACCCTAACCCCAGGTAAAAAACCTTAACCCTAACCTTAACCCTAGGTCACGTGTGTGTGTCGTGTCAGTGTGTGTGTCGTGTTTGTGTCAGTCTGTAACGTATGTTTGTCGTGTTAGTGTTTGTGAGAGAGAGAGAGAGGGAGAGAGAGAGCGGGTACCTAGAGGAGGAGGAGGAGGAAGGGGGGAGAGGACGCTGCCGTAGGGGGGTCGCCGAGAGGGAGGAGGGTACCGCAGGTTTCGAACTTGGGAGAGGGAGAGGGAGAGCGAGAGCGAGAGATCGAAAGAAATGGGAGGAAGCAGCCATAATTGAAACAAATTTAGCGACGTTTTAGCGACATCACTAATGACGTCGCTAACTTAGCGACGTTTGCGACCTAAATTGACGTCGCTAATGACGTCGCTAAATGTCCAAAAGACATATGTCGCAAAATATGTCGCTAAAAGTCGATAAATGAAATATTTTAGAGACGTTTAGCGACCAAAATTGAACTTAGAGCGACTAATCTTTTAAAAACTTAATAAAAGTTGCTAAACGTCGCTAAATGTCGCCAATTAGCGACGTCTAGCGACGGTTTTTAATAGAGTCGCTAAATTAGCGATGTTTTATTTGTCGTTGCTAAAAAATGTCGCTAAACCCGCTTATTCTAGTAGTGTTTGTGTGCCGAGTATAGCAGTACGCGAGGAGATAGAGGTGGGCTAGCTTGAGCACTCAGCTCAAGTTTAGTACCGCATATCACCCTCAGACAGACGGGCAGTCGGAGAGGACTATTCAGACTCTCGAGGACATGCTACGCACCTGCATTTTGGATTTTGGAGGCTCTTGGGAGGATCATCTTCACTTGGTAGAGTTTTCTTAAAACAACAGCTACCTGGCCAGTATCGAGATGTCACCATTTGAGGCATTGTATGGACGGAGATGCCGTACTCTCTTATCATAGGATGATGTTGGTGAGAGAGACTTATTGGGACCAGAGATGGTTGTGGATGCAGATGAGAAGGTGAAGCTCGTCAGGAATAGACTTCGGGTGGCGCAGGATAGACAGCGGCATTGGACCGATAGCCACCGGAGACCATTGGAGTTTGAGGTGTATATTTTATTTTGTACTATTTGTGATTGCTTGATTTTGATAGAGTGTTAAGGTTGTATTTCGTGCTAGGTGGACGATCTGGTTTTCTTAAGGATTTCTTCGACACGGGGCATGATTCATTTTGGTGGGGCAAAAAGCTTAGTCCACGGCACATCGGACCCTTCAGTGTTCTTGAGAGGGTCGGTGTAGTGGCCTACAGACTAGACTTTCCACCTGCATTGGAGGTAGTACATAACGTGTTTCATGTGTCGCATTTGAGATGGTACGTGACGGATCCTATTCACGTGTTGGATCACTGGGAGATAGAGGTGGGCCCTACTCTTAGCTATCCAGAGCAGCCAGTTGATATTCTGGATCGGAGAGAGAATGTGCTGAGGAACCAGACCATTCCTTTGGTGCAGGTCGCGTGGAGGTATCACTCATCAGGAGAGAGTACTTGGGAGTGAGTGGCCGAGATGTGCGAGCGATATCCTTATTTGTTTGAGCCGTGAGGTATAATTCTTTCTTGCTTGTATTGTTTGCATTTGGTAGTTAGTTCTTCCTTAATTTCGAGGACAAAATTTTTCTAAGGTGGGTAGGATTGTCACCCTCACTTTTCCAACTAGGGATAGTTTGATAATTTGGCATGCGTATTTATTTTTAGAAATATAATATTGAATATTATGCGATGATTATATATATTATTTAGTTAGGTTGAGATATGATTGTTATAACTAGCATTAGTTAGTTATTTAGAGACTTGTGATTGATTAATTAATTAGAGAGACTAGATAATAATTAGACTTGTCACATATGGACCTATTTGAATTTGTCATGACAAATAGTAAGCTCAACTTGGACCCAAGCCAAATTAGTCATTCCACTAATTAAATTAAGAAGGATTAGTGTAATTACAATTAATTAGAGACTTCCAAATATATCCATCCTTAATTATTCCTCATAATAAAACATGTAGGGGGCAACTTGGACTTTTGACCTTGCTTAGAGAAGGGGGAAGAGGCCGGCCACATGAAGAGGGGGGTTCTCCTCTCTTTCTCTCTCCTCATTTGCATTTCATTTTGTGTCCAAATTCTAGATCCCTAATTTTCCAATTTCCCTCCATTGAATTTCTACATAATTCACCATAAATTCTTTCTCAATTCATCATTCTTGGAGTCTTGAAGCTTGGAGAAGCAAGGAACACAAGGAGTAGAAGCTTTGGAGCTAGAGATCGTGTCCGGATTGTGTCCAATTATATTTTTATTGGGAATCCATCTCCCAAATAATAATTCCAAAATTCTCCTCTCATTATAAGCTTCTTAATCATGCATTTGACAATTAGGAATGACCCCATGGCATAGGACTAACTATAGGAACAAGTTCTAGGCTATTTGACTTTGTATTGTGAGATCTATGAGGTAATTTGTCTGTATGTTAGAGGAATTACGAAATTGACACATCAATTGTGTGTCATGAGGCCAATTAGATCTAATTAGACTTAGATCGGGATTATGGAACTAGGTACGTATCCACAAATGGATACATATGGACCGTATCACGGTATTTTGCGATACGGTATGATACGGGGCCAATTTTGGATTATTTACATGAATTCTCTTCATTATATATTGTAATGATTTCTAATAGTTGTAATTATATATATATATGACTAGTAGGAATGATTAATTGTCGTAATTGAAGAGTTTAGCATCTCAATGGTGGAGTATCATAGGTATCCTAGTTGATGTACTATAGATATTTGTTTAATTGCCACAACCTGTGTGTGTGTGTGTGTGTGTGTGTGTGTGTGTGTGTATAGTTATTTGTGTATGTATATATATATATATATATATATATATGTATTTGTGTGTGTGTCTAAGTATTGTGCAACATATATATATATATATATATATATATATATATATATATATATATATATATATATATATATATGTATTTGTGTGTGTGTCTAAGTATTATGCAACATTGGTTGTGTTTGTGAGGTATTTGTGTATGAGAAAGTGGTGTTGGCAGTGTCCTTTGGAAGAGGGGTGGTCGGGTTTGCAAACAGCATTTCATGCAGTGTGCACAGCTAGTATCAGAGCAACTGTAATGCATCAGCATGGCATGCTCGAGTGCATCAGTGTGCATCTAGCACTGTAGTGCATCGAGCAGCAACTGCATCAGCAACAAGTGCAGCAGAGTATCGAGCAACTGCAGCAGCATTAGCAAGTGCAGCATTAGCAGCAAAGAGCAGTCACAAGAAGAGCAGTATCAGCAGCTTGCAGTGCAAGTACAGCAGCTTGCATTAGCAAGTACAAACAGTCAAAACAAGAGCAGTATCAGCAACTATATATGCTGTGGTGGATATAAAGAGGGGAAGTTGTTAGTGATTTGTAGGTGATTAGTTGTGTGAGTTTAGATGATTAGTTACATGTTAAGTAATATATTCTGAGTTTACAGTTGGTTAATTGTTAATAGGTTAGTTGTATATGTTATGAGTGAATGTTTAGAGTGTTAGCTTTGATTTTAGATATTAGTATGAGGAGTTAGATATTATATTGGTTAACAGTTAGTTGAGGGGTATGTTAGATGTTAGTAGCTATATTAATAGTTGATATTAGTTGTTATGATTACAATGTAAACCCACTCGACCAAATTTAAGTCTACCTGGCTTAGATAGAGAGACTAGGGATAGTTTGAATCCAATTAGAATTAGAACACAATGTTTTAGATTTATTGTGCAATATTTGTATCACTTTGTGCACCTTACCGTTGCTTCGATATTTGGAGCGCTATACTAGCATTTGCTTTCAAACAAATTTCACACACTTTTTTTAGACGTGCCTTCCATTCTGACCCTTGTGTAACTCATAAATACCCTCCCCTGTTCTTCATTTTAGTCGCACAATATTCATTACAAACGTCCAGTCTTAAATTCAAATAAATCCAACTTTGCGTCCTTGTCCGTTCCAATCGAAATTGTTTTACACCTTTCCCAAGAAGCCGGATATAATCCCTAGAAGCCTAGGGAACCCCCCTGTCTCTCTCTCTCTCTCTTCTCCTTCTTCCTTCCTTTCTTCATAGCCGATACACCACTTCCCACTTCTTCTTCTTCTTCTTCTTCTTCTTCTCCTTCTTCTTCCTCCTTACTACACCACCAACACCACCATCACCAACATCACCACCACCATCACCAATGACACCAACACCACCGCCCCACGGCCACCACTCCCACTGCTCCACGACTGCTAACCACCATCACCTCCTCTCCACTCCACCATGACCTCTATAGTTCACCACCGCCACCAACTACATCAACCTCACCACCAACTACATCAACCTCACCACCGCCAACAGCAAACCCGACCACCACCCTCACTACAACCCGACCACCATACTCCACCTTGCTGCTGTTGTTCCTGCCATTTCTGTTGTCCTCCCCCCCCGGAGATCCCTGACGCCGGCGAGCCACCCTCACCCTCCCTCCCGCGGCCGAGCCACCGCCACCAACTGCCCGCAACCACTACAGCACGACTGTTGTTGCTGTGTCTACTGCTGCTGTGCTACGACTACTGTTGCCGTATTTTGGCCGGAGCAAACCATCGAGCAACCCCCCCTGGATGATAGACGAGCACCCCCCGATGACCGACGATACCCCCCAGGGCTCCCCCTCCCCTTCTTCTCCTCCAAACCATTGCGGCGACTGCGAACGCTGCTGCCGCTGTTTCTTCTTCTTCTTCAAATTAGCAGAACCGAGCCTCAACCAACCCCCTTCATGGTGCAGTTACACCTCCGTCTCTCGACCATTTTGCGAGCCATCTTTGCAGGTATGTTCACTATATAATTCTCATGCTATGTGTTCAATTAGAATAATTTTGTTTGATTTCTATAGATAGTTATTTGAGTTCCAAATCGTAGAAAAAAATTATTTTATAAAATATTGAATTTTCTGATACGGCATTGGTCCCGTCAATCCGAGCAACCTCGTCGCATATCGACTTAACCGAAAGGTGTGTATCGTCAATGTGGACGTGTGGGCTTTCGCGGAACTTGATTTGGATGTGCGTGCACACCGGAATCAACGCGTATCCGTCGAAAAGTACCGTATCGGCCTGTTCTGACACTCGTCCAAATTTTGTGTGTGCCTATCGTTTCGTAACAAAACTTGCGCCATCGAATTTGTAGCGTTACGCTGGTCCTATGACCCAAGTTTGGTTTGATTCTGAGAACATTAATGAAACATTATTTCGTGGACCCTACGGTTCCACATGACGGGCGATTTCGTGATCGGCTCATCAGAACCCAGTTCTGGACGTTCCGTTGGGTTCATATCATCGTTTTGGACTCGTAGATACTAAGTTTGATGAATTTGAAGAAACTCTGGCATATTTTTTGGTGCAAGACAGGCCCACGTGTGGACCCCATATTGACCAAAAATTATATTTTTGCCCCTTTGTCTAAATTAGACGTATGTATATGCTTTTTTGAGTATCTCACTCATTCCGGGACTGTTGGTAATATATTTGACAGCATCCGAGGATATTAGCTCCAGTTTCCATTGCTGTGCTGCTACTCCTATGGCGAGTTCGTGTTCGAATCTTCCCCTGGCTTCCAAGCAAATATACCTTGCCTTATTGTACTATTTAAATTCAGATATTATTAGTGCATGTTTATTTGTTTTAATATTATATACTGTGCACGTCCGAGAAAGACTCGGGTGCAGTCAACGAAGGCATTGACGTTAGGACTTGTGTCCGACCTAGTGTCTAGTGGACGCACCTAAAGTTATGGAGTTATCAATATGACTCCCCAGGCCTTGACACGTATCATTGTACGTCACAGAGTGAGATCATGTAGGGACGCATGCTTTATACTCGATTGGCCATCGGTGTGAGCAGCACGTGTGACGATATTTAGCTTAGTTGTTTATTTCCTTAGTGACTTGCATTATAGTACGAGATGTCCACGTCATATTCGCGACTTGTACATTGGCATTGGGCGGGGAAGACAATTAGTAGGCATATGGGATAGACATTTGGCTACCATAGTTTTAGAGTAAACTACGGGGTCATGAGCCTCAGTGTTACCCGGTTATGGGCTATGTCTTACCTGGTTATGGGCTCAGTGTTATCCAGTTATGGGCGTATATGCTTGTTGATACATCCGGCAGAGGTTACTAGCTGCGCGCTATCATGATCGGTGATGTAGGCAGCATATACTCCTAGCATCCAGTTTATAGCTAATGCCAAGTACTTAGCCTCTGGCTCGACGCTATGCTTCATACCTTTCACCTACCCATACGTACCAAAGTTATCTTCAAGTGCATTTCACTTAGTTGGTTAGTTCACCCTCGAGTTTTCACAGTATTTACTTTATGGCATGTATTTTTGTATCTTATTACGTCCCTCTGAGGACCTGGTTCCCTTCCAGGTTATTTGTGCAGTTTACAGGATGCTTGATCTAGTAAAGTGTGTACATCGTTGAGGGTATCTTTACATTTTCAGCTATTACAGTCATATACTACTTTCCATTTTTTTATTCTGCTTTTATAGCCTAGTGTTTATAGGTCGATATTATTTTTTTGGTCTATTCGAACGGATGTATTATTGGGCTGCATACTGATGATGCGTATCGTTCTTTCTTGAGATTATTTACCATGGATTGAGATTTAGTTTAGTTGTTGCATGTTAGAATTAGATTCTTAACCGGATCACTTAACCGTGGACAATGTAAGTGCACTTCGTCGGGTCCATTAAATTGGAAAGTCCTACGGAGATGTACCAGCTGGCCAATGCCACATGTCTAGTCCCACGTGTTTTGGGACTGGGGCGTAACAACAGTTAGTGTTAAGTGTGTTTTTAATATATCAGTGCCTTAGTATAAAGTATAGGTGAGAGTTTTGGGTTTATATATAGGTATCCGGTTATAGTTATACATATAACTAGATAAGGTATTGTTGATACTAGTATAGGTAATTTGGAGAACTCTGTCTCTAGCACGTTTTTGGTGCAAGACGGGCCTACGTGTGGACCCCGTATTGACCAAAAATTGTATTTTTGCTCCTGTGTCCAAATTGGACGTATGTATATGCTTTTCTGAGTATCTCACTCACTCCGGGACTGTTGGTGGTATTTGTGACAGCATCCGGGGATATCAGCTCCAGTTTCCATTGCTGCGCTGCTACTCCCATGGCGAGTTCGTGTTCGAATCTTCGCCTGGCTTCCAAACAAGTATATCTTGCCTTGTTGTACTATTTAAATTCAGATATTATTAGTGGATATTTATTTGTTTTAATATTATATACTGTGCGCGTCCGAGAAAGACTCGGGTGCAGTCAACGAAGGCATTGACGTTAGGACTTGTGTCTGATCTAGTGTCTAGTGGACGCACCTAAAGTTGTAGAGTTGTTAATATGAGTCCCCAAGCCTTGACACGTATCATTGCACGTCACAGAGTGAGATCATGTAGGGACGCATGCTTCATACTCGACTGACCATTGGTGTAAGCAGCACGTGTGATGGTATTTAGCTTAGTTGTATTTTTTTTAGTAACTTGCATTATAGTAAGAGATGTCCACGTCGTATTCGCGACTTGTACATTGGCATTGGGCGGGAAAGACAATTAGTAGGCGTATGGAATAGACATTTGGCTACCGTAGTTTCAGAGTAAACTACGGGATCGTGAGCCTCAGTGTTACCCGATTATGGGCTTAGTGTTACCCGGTTATGGGCGTATATGCTTGTCGATATATCCGACAGAGGTTACTAGCTGCGCGCTATCATGATCGATGATGTAGTCAGCATATACTTCTGGCATCCAGTTTACAGCTAATGTCAGGTACTTACCTCTGGCTCGACGCTACGCTTCATACCTTTCACCTACCCAAACGTACCAAGGTTGTCTTCAAGTGCATTTCACTTAGCTAGTTAGTTCACCCTTGAGTTTTCACAATATTTACTTTATGGCATGTATTTTTGTATCTTGTTACGTCCCTCTGAGGACCTGGTTCTCTTCTAGGTTATTTGTGCAGTTTGCAGGATACATGATCTAGTGGAGTGTGGACATCGTTGCAGGTATCTTTACATTATCAGCTATTACAGTCATGTACTACTTTTTATTTTTTTGATTCTGCTTTTATAGCCTAGTGTTTATAAGCCGATATTATTCTATTGGTCTATTCGAACGGATGTATTATTGGGCTGCAGACTGATGATGCGTATCGTTCTTTCTTGAGATTATTTATCATGGATTGAGATTTAGTTTAGTTGTTGCATGCTAGAATTAGATTCTTAACTAGATCACTTAACCGTGGACAACGTAAGTGCACTTCGTTGGGTCCATTAAATTAGAAAGCCCTACGGAGATGTACCAGCTGGCCAATGCCATGTGTCTGGTCCTACGTGTTTTGGGACTGGGGCATGACATGGTTTTAGTGGTAGCCCATGCAGGTCAGAGCATATCGTTTTGGTTACGTTACTGTACCGAACGAGTCTGCAACTTTGGACTAATGTTGAATAAGATCTCAATCCATAACTGATTTTAAAACTCCTCTTGTATTCGATTGTTATCCTTGGACTTCATTATTGTATTCGTTCATTTACCATCTACATCGTTATTATTGTTTCTCATCTTCCTTATTTCGGAGAAATGGATGCTCGCGCACGGTGATTTTCTCCAAGAGAAGACCCTCGTCAAGACGAAGAAGGCATATTTGATAGGATGTTTGAGTAGATGGTTAACCCTGATAGAGAAGGTTGATAAGTTATTTCTTGTTCCTAGATCTAGTATAAACTGTTGGCGTAAGAATTAGACATAGAAGTAGAGACTTAAAACTAGACCCTACCCTTACTTAAGGTAGTAATGATTTGTAAGTATAAGAAGCTAGAAAGGTTGTTTGATTCTAAGACTCTAGAATAAATTGGGGAGGACATAGATAGATACTAGAAATTAGCTGTAGTCTTATGGTAGTGATACAAGGAACGACATTATGAACTTGACAAGACAGAATTTTAAACCCACATCTAGAAAAAGTTTATCGGATACTAATAAAAATAGGGTATGAAATATCACTTAGGGTATCAAACCATAGTGGTTAATCCCTAGTTGCCTTTTGACTTACAGTACCAGACCTAAAAAAAAATTCTACCCTTTAGATAATGATGATTATATGACTAAGCTAAAACAGATAGGTAGATTGCTAGACGTAGATTGCTAGACCCAATATTTAGATGATGAGATAACTTGAGTACTACATGGTAGTCTTTAAATTAGATTAGGTGTACTTGACTTATTTTGGTTGTCAGTGTCTATTAGGCTCATGTTTTTACCATTGATAATTCGATTAGTTAAGCTAGTATCTGGAATAGAGCAATTAGATTGAAGGATGAGAGTATCGATAAATGTTATAGCCTTGAGTTGGATATCGTGAACTACCTATAATGAATGGCAAGTTATAAACAAGATGGTACCCATATAGTTTGGGTGAAGGATACGCATGGAGTAAACTAAAAAAAACCTCAGGTTCGAGGTAAAAAGGTAGAGTAGCAACAAGATGAGATTCGCGACAAGTACCTGACCTCGAGTTTCTTTTAAAATTTAGAGAAGTACCTAAACCGGAGACGAAGACGTTGGATCAAGATGATGACAGACTTTGAGATTGAGCTACAGTACCATCTGAGAAAGGCCAACGTATAAACCCCCTCACACAAAATTAGGCCTACTTGGCTTAGATAGAGAAATTAGGGCTAATTAGAATCTAATTAGAAATAGAACACGGCATTTATTTAATTATACAATATTTATATCACATAGTGCACCTTACCGTTGCTTCGATAATTGGAGCACCTCACTAGCCATTGCCTTCCTACAAATTTCACACTCTCTTCCTAGACATGCACGTCTTCTATTCTGACCTTTGTGTAACTTATAATTATGCTCTCTTGTGCTACATTTTAGTCGTACAATATTCGTCACAGACGTTTGTATTTAATTCTAAATAAATACGACTTTGTATCCTTGTGCGTTCCAATCGAAATTGGAGACACAATCTTGACCATTTTGTGCAACCCAAATTTATGATAATATTCTACTCTGAGTCTTCTATGTCCATGATACTTGTGTCTCACCTAATTTTATCTTCATGTACTTCTAATTATTTCCAAAACACCTTGCGCATTTATTTTAATTAATTTAATCTAATTTTCATCTTTGTGCAATTTTCCAATTGTTGGGCACTTTTATACAAAAATGCAATAAGGTGTCCACACCATTGGACAATACGTTAAAAAATCTAATTTTCCCTTCATCATGATCATCACCATCATCTTCGCTATGAGCATCACCATCATCATTATCGTCGTAGTCGTAATCATCGCCATCATCGTAGTTATCATCTCATCGTAACCCCAATCATCGTCATCATCATCGTCATCGTCGTCGACCTCATTGTCGTCAATGTCATTCCCGTGTGCGTATCCCGAGGACCTATTGGATTTATCTGCGCGACTTCTGGAGCAGGTTATTGGTACTGCATAGCTTCTCGCTATGCAAGTATACCTTGCCTTGTTGTACTGTTTAAATTCAGTTATTATTTTAGTTGCATATTTATTGTTTTAGATTATATAATTGTGCGCGTCCGAGAGAGACTCGGGTGCAGTCAACGAAGGCATTGACGTTAGGACTTGTGTCTGACCTAGTGTCTAGTAGACCTACCTAAAGTTGTGGAGTTATCGGTATGACTCCCCAGGCCTTGACACATTTCTTACACGTGTGGTGAGTCTCATGTAATGGACTTGCGTATTTGGCTGGCCACCTGTACGTGTAGGTCGTGCGAAGGATAGGGTATAACTGCTAATAGTGATGCATGTTAGAAGACTTAGCAGTTATTAGTAGTCGGAGCATAGACTATTGTAGTACGGTGGTCCAATTCTTGTCCTTGTTTGGTTGTAAGGTTGGGCTATTGTTCTAACGATAGACTATGAGCCAGAGTTACAATGCCGATACTTGCACTCCGTCTTGGCGTAGTAGCTAAAGCGTGTTGTGGATACAACATGCATAGATCATTGGGCGGAGAAGATGACTAGTAGGCGTATGGGACACCCACTTTCTTTATACTGCTACCACGTTCTTCGGAGCAATATGGACGATATACTATACTGCTGCTACGTTCTTCGGAGCGATATGGACGATATACTATACTGCTGCCATGTTCTTCGGAGCGATATGGACGATATACTATAATGTTGCCATGCTCTTCGGAGCTGGACGTTATTATATTACAGAGCGCCCTCATATGGGGGCATATGTGGCATATACTAGCCAGTTGTCACGATTGGTGAAATACATCAGCATATGTCTAGCCTACACTTTCCCATACGCACTAAGTTATCCTCAAATTGTATTCACTTAGATGGTTAGCACACCCCTTTATTTATTCAGTATTTACTTTATAGCATGCTTCTATGTATCTTGTTATGTCCCTCTGAGGACCTGGTCCCTTTCCAAGTGTAGATGTTCATGAGTATTCGCAGGAGCGCAGATCCGGACGGGTTACTTATGTTCCGAGGAGTCCTCTCTTCGAGTCTAAGTAATTGTTGGTTGTTGTACTTATAATATTGTGTTTGCTTTTATATTCGAGTTCGACTGTGAATTTATTTCCATCCGACTACCATCATTAGATAATTTATATTGAGATCTAGTTCATAGATATTGGTTATTTATTTCTATTTTATTTCTGTGGATGAGCTTTAGATTATGCCCTGTGACATGTGATAGTTTTACCACTTGTGAATTATTATTCATGATACAGCGTACGCATGTGTTATGGTTTTCATATATTGGAGTTGTCATATACATGCGACTGGCATGCTTACATGTCCTAGTCCTACGTATTTTGGGTCTGGGGCGTGACATGTTTTTAGTGGTGGCCCATGCAGGTCAAGGGCATATTGTCTCGGTTACGTTACTGTACCGAGCTAGCCTGCAAATAGGATTAGAGTATAGAATCTCATCCACAATTGAATATGACTTATCTTCCTTCCAGTCTGTTCTATTTAAATAATTGCATCATGCTTGATTCATGAGCTTCCCTAATAGTTCCTTGAGTATAGCCCCTGCTAGAATATAGGAATCCCTATTGAAAGGATGATAATTAGGGTAACATTCCTATTAAGAATACAACTAGGGCATTGACACATCATTAAGTTTTGACTACCTAATGAACCCTAGCAACCCTTACCTGTAGAATGATTGACCATTATCCCTTGATAATTAGGGATGACTTGAGAGTAGTATAGACACAACTAGAGTGAGTTATAAATCTGACCATATTGTCTGACCCTAGCATTGAGGAACCAATAGAAATCCAAGGTTGAATAATAGGACCAAACTTAACTTTTATAGTGAGATAGTATTATAGAACTATAAATTTAGATTCTTGTCTTGATATTATCAAACAATGCCTTAGGAAGCCAAGAGGAATGAATATAACATTTTCTTTGATCATACCTCGAACATAGATATTAGCAAAGCACCTTCCCTTAGGAAAACCATGATATTATCTAGAGTCCCTTTATTTTTCAATTCAAATCTTGTTCCTCTGAAAACTTAGCGCTCGCTATATTTGTGCAACGACTATTATGTTCTTCTATTCTTCATCTTTTAATTCGTGTCACCTAACCTTTCTGATTTTAGGCCAAGTAATTTTATCTTTTGTTAAGGATATATAGTTGCTAGGATTATAGTTGTAATCTTGAACTTTGAATTATGTGCTTGGTAGTTAGAACTTGATAGTTTAAGTTGTTCCTTTAGATTGTGATCTGATTATTCTTAGTTTTAAATCACGTAACATGTACCCCACCTCAATATAGGTTATATCCTCTTTCCCCTTGAAAACTTTTTCATTCTTACTATTGACACATGTTCTATGAGAACTATGATTAAGACTTAAGGTGACCATTACCTATATAATACAATAGGAGACCCTAATAAGTACCAATATCTTTTCCGTATATACCCCAATAAGAGTTCATACTTTAGTTATAAGAACAAGGTTATTTTGTAGATTTCCCTTAAGACTGTCACAGTATTAATTTATTCTTTTAAGTTGGGTAGTATGCCTCACAACATAGTATCACATAGTCCTCAGGACCCATTAATAAAGTATAACTGAATGACATTAACTGTAGACTTGCATAAGAAGATAATGTTTACTCAGACTGTAGGACTTAGAGGCCCATACCCCTATTTGGTCGACTAGCGACTTAGATAAGGAGTTAGTGTGACAACTGTAGAGATTGTAGAGTCTTATTTTTTTTTTTTTTTTTGAACTTGAATTATTTTGTATCTTTTTTCATCATAATCCAGCGTATTTATATTTTCTAAAAACTACCATGATTTATGCTCCTATTATAGCCTAGTTTTGCAAGCTTATTCTTTATCGAGCTTGTTCATGACATATATATTATTGGAGTGCTACACTAATACATTTCAGAATCAGTGTATTACGGTCTGATCAACCATAGTGCGCTTGGTTCGTCCTTCTTATAACTACTTCACGTGGATTAAGATATATAGTGATTAGTAGATGAATGTACTTGCCCTCTAGATATGTCTGGGCATATCGTATTAGTTACATAACTGTACTGATACGAGCATGTGAATAAAAATTACCAAAATAGGATTTCAATCCACAACTGCCTCGACAATTCCCATTTGAATTCTTTAAACACCTTGAACCCCATACTTCTATTCTATTACCTTCCCCTTGGACTCTTTATTATTGTTTTTTGTCTTCCCCTATTTCGGAAAGACGAACCTCGTGCTTGGTATAAGTTTGACACATAGAGAGTACTAGATATACCCCATAGGCCAACCGTATTATTTGGTGATTTTGTAATCAAGGGCATATCATATGTGATATATTTGGTGTTAGAGTTTTGAGGATTGAATAACACGATTAAGTAAATTTGAGGAATAGGTTTTATTAAATGTAAGAGCCTTATGTGATAAATGGATAAATTCTAAAGTTGTGTAGAAGTTGCATTGTCGACTTGAGAGAAATTTCTTTTAGATTGTGATCAAGTAAGATTAGATTGTGAGATTGTGTCATTTTAAAAGTGGAAAATTTTAGAAAAATGATTAAGATAACGAGGATTTAATGAAAATTGATATCTTGATATTGTGGACCAAATATTTATACTTGGGCACATGATTTAAATTTTGAATATTAAAGGTTGAATCATCGATTTAAATCTTGAGAAAAATAAATAGAACTCTAAACATGAACATTGACGGATTAAATTCCAAAATTGATGATTTGAATTAAAGTTTAAATTTTGATTGTTGGATTACTTATTTGAAATATTGAGGATGCGAATTAAATTTAAAATTTTGAAGAATACAAAATTCATAAGTGAAAATAGGAATAATATTGGATTGAATTGTTTTCTAGAGGAGATTATGATAGCTGGAGATCGTGATGAAAAAAATTGATGTGGGTTAATTAAATATTGAAGATGTTATATGGATTCAATTTAAATTTGGATGTTGATAATTTGAAAAAGTGATAATAGATTACAACAGGTTGAATTTTGAATTGAACAGTGATTATCTTAATTTTGAAGTAATTATGATAGATTTAATTAGAAATTTAATTATCGCAAAGAATTGCGATTGACTTACCTTATGTACGTGAAGGAATCACAGACTATGCCATATTTTAATTTCGTGGACAAAATTATTTTAAGTTGGATAGATTGTAAACCCCCTCACCCAAAATTAGGCCTACTTGGCTTAGATAGAGAAATTAGGGCTAATTAGAATCTAATTAAAATAGAACGGCATTTATTTAATTATACAATATTTATATCACATAGTGCACCTTACCGTTGCTTCGATAATTGGAGCACCTCACTAGCCATTGCCTTCCTACAAATTTTACACTCTCGTCCTAGACATGCCCGTCTTCTATTCTGACATTTGTGTAACTTATAATTATGCTCTCTTGTGCTATATTTTAGTCGCACAATATTTGTCACAGACGTTTGTATTTAATTCTAAATAAATACGGATTTGTATCCTTGTGCGTTCCAATCGAAATTGGAGACACAATCTTGACCACTTTGTGCAACCCAAATTTATGATAATATTCTACTCTGAGTCTTCTATGTCCATGACACTTGTGTCCCACCTAATTTTATCTCCATGTACTTTTAATTAATTCCAGAACACCTTGCGCATTTATTTCAATTAATTTAATCTAATTTTCATCTTTATGCAATTTTCCAATTGTTGGGCACTTTTATGCAAAAATACAATAAGGTGTCCATATCATTGGACAATACGTGAAGAAACCTAATTTTCCTTTCATATAAAATTTTCCTATAATTTTCGGAATGTACAACGCGCAACATCATCCCCTCGTTTAAACCTAGCCCTTGTATTTAAACCATGTAATTTATAGCCCTTCAAACACCCCATGCCAAGCCAAGGCCCACTCCAAGGAGGGTTGACCAAGCCCAAGCTTTTAGGTCAAACACCCAACCCAAGTCCACATGTATATAAACAAAAAAAAATTTCCTTTTTTTTATTTTCTTATTTCCCTAATACCTAACCCAACTCACAGCCGACCTTCCCTGTTCACCCATTCTCTTCCTGTACAACCCCTACCTCGACGGAGCTCCACCGGCAGCTGCCCCTCGACTCGCTAGAGACCCAGTACCCAGGGGCAGTCGACCTCCGCCTGCGCCGCCGTGGCACCACCACGAACTCCTCCCAGTTCTCCCCCTCGACCTCCGCTTCATCTTCTTCCCCGACCTCCTCCGCCTGCACTTCCTTCCGCTGAGCCGACCAGCCACCGCCTGGACTGCAACCCACCGTATTCCCCGAGCCTTCGACCTCGAACGCCCTCCTCTCTCCTCACAATCTGCTCCCTCTCCGTTCCCCTCCGCCTGAACCGAAACATCACCACCACGAACTCCCTGACTTCCATCTCCACCTCGTCCCAGTCGAACCACTACCCTCTTCTCCTCCTCGCCGGAGCATATGACCCCTGACCCAACTCACCACCACCATTAACACGAACTCCTCCTCCTTCCTCTCCCTGTTCGATCCCCCTCCTTGCCAGACCTCCCCCTGGCCGGACTCCGACGGGAAACCTCCGGCCAGCAACTCACCATCATCATCATTATCATCCTCTTCAACCCTAATCAACGCCTTCACCATCATCATCACCTTCACCATTATCATCACCATTATACTCATCATCATCAACCTATCCTCATCATCATCATCAACCTATCCTCATCATCATCATCGTCATCACCATCGTCCACATCATTATCCTCGTCATCACCATCACCCATATCATCATCCTCGTCATCACCGTCATGTAATCATTATCATGATCATCACCATCATCTTCACCATGAGCATCACCATCATCATCATCGCCGTAGTCGTAATCATCTCCATCATCGTAGTTATCATCTCATCGTAACCCCAATCATCGTCATCATCGTCGTCAACTTCATCGTCGTCACCGTCATTCCTGTGCGCGTACCCCGAGGACCAATTGGATTTATCTGCACGACTTCTAGAGAAGGTTATTGGTACTACATAGCTTATCGCTAGGCAAGTATACCTTGCCTTGTTGTACTATTTAAATTCAGTTATTATTTTAGTTGCATGTTTATTATTTTAGATTATATAACTGTGCGCGTCCGAGAGAGACTCGGGTGCAGTCAACGAAGGCGTTGACGTTAGGACTTGTGTCTGACCTAGTTTCTAGTAGACCCACCTAAAGTTGTGGAGTTATCGGTATGACTCCCCAGGCCTTGACACATTTCTTACACGTGTGGTGAGTCTCACATAGGACACGGACTTGCGTATTCGGCTGGCCACCTGTACGTGTAGGTCGTGCGACGGATAGGGTATAACTGCTAATAGTGATGCATGCTAGAAGACTTAGCAGTTATTAGTAGTCGGAGCAAAGACTATTGTAGTACGGTGGTCCAATCCTTGTCCTCGTTTGGTTGTAAGGTTGGGCTATTGTTCTAACGATAGACTATGAGCTAGAGTAACGACGCTGATACTTGCACTCCGTCTCGGTGTAGTAGCTAAAGCGTGTTGTGGATACAACATGCATAGATCATTGGGCGGGGAGGACGACTAGTAGGCATATGGGACACCCACTTCCTTTATACTGCTGCCACGTTCTTCAGAGCGATATGGACTATATACTATACTGCTGCCACGTTCTTCGGAGCGATATAGACGATATACTATACTGCTGCCATGCTCTTCAGAGCTAGACGTTATTATATTACGGAGAGCCCTCATATGGGGGCATATGTGGCATATACTAGCCAGTTGTCACGATTGGTGAAATACGTCAGCATATGTCTAGCCTACACTTTCCCATGTGCAGTAAGTTGTCCTCAAATTGTATTCACTTAGATGGTTAGCACACCCCTTTATTTATTCAGTATTTACTTTATGGCATGCTTCTATGTATCTTGTTATGTCCCTCTGAGGACCTGGTCCCTTTCCAGGTGTAGATGTTCATGAGTATTCGTAGGAGCGCAGATCCGGACGGGTTACTTATGTTCCGAGGAGTCCTCTCTTCGAGTCTCAGTGATTGTTGGTTGTTGTACTTATATTATTGTGTTTGCTTTTATATTCGAGTTTGGTAGTGGATTTGTTTCCATTCGACTACCATCATTAGATACTTTATATTGAGATCTAGTTCATAGATATTGGTTATTTATTTCTATTTAATTTCTGTGGATGAGCTTTAGATTATGCCCTATGACTTGTGATAGTTTTACCACTTGTGAATTATTATTCATGATACAGTGTACGCATGTGTTATGGTTTCCATATATTGGAGTTGCCATAAACATGTGGCTGGCATGCTTACGTGTCCTAGTCCTACGTATTTTGGGACTGGAGCATGACATAATGTGGTAGCTGACGCATTAAGCAGGAGGCCCAGGATATTATTTTTACTACCTAGCAACACATGTTGAGAGATCTAGAGCAGTTAGGTATAGAGGTCATTATGCCCGGAGCAGACGGCCAGTTGTCGAGTTTCCAGGTGCAATCGATATTGGTTGTGAGGATCAAGGCTGCCTAGCCAACAAATGCCAGATTCCAGAGGCTTCGACAGATGACAAAGGCTGGGATGTAGACAGGATTATGTATACACGAGGACGGGACTTTAAGATGTGGAGATCGTCTCTATATTCTGAACGAAGAATTTTGCCAGGAGCTGATGTCGGAGTGTAAACCCCCTCGACCAAATCAGAGCTATTGGGATTTAAATTAAGAAACTAGGGTTTAATTGATTGTAATTAGATTTAATGTACAGCAATATTGTAACTTAATACGCCTTACGGTTGCCTTGACGTTTGGAGCACTATACCAGTAGGTACCCCCAAACCAATTAAGTACTCATCATCTAGACAAGCCAGACTACCCACCTGCACTTTGTGCAACTGTTAGAATCTCACTATGATGCTTAAATCTAGTTTCACAATAGTCGTTGCTAATGCCCAAGTATTATTTCCTTAAACCAAGCCTTCTCCTAAATGCTTGATGCAATTGTTTGTAACCTAAATTAATTGAGGCCAAGATCACCCCAAAAACAAGTCAAAACCAAGCCCTGTATACCTATCATGAGGACTAGACCCCACCCCAAGGAGCCTAGACAAGCCCAAGGCCCCAGGCCATAAACCCTCCTATATAAACAACTCTTTCTCCTATTGAAACCCTAACATCACCCATCCTCTCAACCTAACCGAATCCCCTTGCCAACCCGACCCCGCTCAGCCTCGCCGGACCACCGCCCCCTCGCCATCTCCGGCGTCACCAACCACCCCCAGACCGCTGCCTCACCGCCGGAACCCTACAACCATCCAGCCGCCATCACCAATCAATCCAAACCCGACCACCCGAGCCCGCTGTCCCCTCCCCGACTTCCAAAACCACCGCCCTCCACTCCGCCTGACGCCGCCAGACCCCGCCACCCGACTCGTCGGACCCCCCACTTCACCATCACAGACCGCCTCCAGCACACCATCACCATCCAGCCACCATCACAGCCCCATTAGACCCCCGGCCGATCCTGACTGCTCCCCACCACCCTCCAGCGTCGGCAACCACCCCCGAGAGGCCGACCTCGATCACCCCACGACTGGACCATCACCCCCGATGTTGTCTCAGCCTATTGCCGCCGAGACAGGTTGCTGTACCACGGCTGCAGCCAACAGTCGACTGATCGTCGGCCGACCGGATCCGTCCACACGACGATCGGAGTTCACCCCACGCCGGAGAAGACAGTCGACTAGCGAACGGACCCCCTCGCTCGATCGATCAGGTACTCGTTCGTGGAACCCGTCTCTCTTATGCCCTATTACTTCTCCTTCGTGTCACCGTGTCGATATAAAAATGTATTAATAGCTTTTAAACCTAGTTAGTATTTTATGCATGGAAGTGATTTCTAATTAGATATTAGTTAATAAATAATTATTCTAAATAAATGACCAGTTATCAGGGACAGGTAATTCACTAGAAACACCTGGATATAAACCTAGTATGTCGAACATGGAAAATAAAGACATGTGTTCGAACAGAACCGAAATCATGGACAACCCGTAGCTAGATAAATTATTTCCTCGAGACACATGTTAACCGAAGACAGAACACGTGTACACCTTAGCTACGTGCACACGTGACGCTGTATTCAAGCAACAGTTAACTCGCGACAGTATTCAAGTATAGCGTCTTAGTTGTATATATATATTACAGATACCACGTTCTGTAGAGTGTTGGACGTTACTTGGTGATATTGTAGATACCACACTCTATAGAATGTTGGACGTTATTGTATTCCTGCGCCTGTGTTATAGGGGGCATGTGTGGCATATACTAGCCGGTTGCCACGACTGGTGAATTACGTCAGCATATGTCTAGCCTACACATTCCCATATACTCACAGTTGTCCTCATATTACATTCACTTAGATGGCTAGCATACCCTTTATTGTATTTATTTTATTCAGTATTTATATATGGCATGTCTCTATGTATCTTGTTACGTCCCTCTGAGTACCCGATTTCCTTCCAGACTTGGACGAGGCTTACTACCCCACAGTGTATGGCCCCGGACAGGAGACGAGATTCGCTACCGCAGAGGAGCTAGAGGTTCTACCGTCAGAGTTTCTGTAAGCACTTGGTAGGCCTTCCGCCTAGATTGGGTGCATCATTATCCAGTCAGTCGATGCCCTAGTCATTATCTTTTATCTATCATTTTAGTACTTTATTTCGTCATAGTAGTGGGTTTGTTCCCACCTGACATTATTGGTTGTACTATGATATCTTGAGACTGGTGTTTATCTTCCAGCAGTTTATTTAGTACTTCTTGCTCTCTATAATGTGGATGAGATTAGATTACCCGTTACTGACTGATGTTGCACATGTTAGTATTTAGGACAGTGTAGCACTCTTCGTGGATCTATTAAATTGGGATATCCTCGGAGACGTGATAGTTGGATACTGCCACATGGCCTAGTTTCATGTATTTTGGGACTGGGGCGTGTCATGGTTTTAGTGGCAGCCCATGCAGGTCGACTTTTTGCTTGGGGTATGGTAACATGCCCAGTGAGCCTGCAATAGGATAGAAATTATTAGGTCTCATCCACTTTTGATTCGTCCTTGAACTCCCTTCATACTACTTCTAAATATCTGCATCATGTTTGTTTGTTCTCGTACTCTTTTAATGAAGACCTATCTCTTGCAGCAAGATGAATTTACGCAGTGGACGAGGAGCACCCCGTGTCGCGATGCCAGATAATACCACTCAAGGAGAGAGGTACCCCAAGGGCAACCACCGCTACAGACCCCACTGATATATTGGCACGAGGGTTCACAGGGAGATCCTATACCGCAGCCCGAGGGACAGACTTTCCAGACAATCCCCACGCAACATTGTGAGGGCCAGACTTCAGGAGCTACACCGATGCCGCAGACTGAGAGGCCGACAACTGAGAAGACGCCTACTGCACAGCCAGAGATTCCACTACCACCGCCTCCACCTTATCCACCCCAGATACCACAGCTAGATGGCCAGCCATAGATGCTTCAGTTCTTTCAGACCATAATGCAAGTACAGTGGCATCAGACGGAGACATTGAGACAGAGTTTGATGGAACTAGAGAGGACACCTGTCCCAGCACCCGTACCAGTACCCCTACCAGCCCAGACAGGTGGCAGTGTTAGATGGTTCTGACAGATGGGACCAGATACTTTCTCAGGCAATGAGACTGTCGAGCAGATCTCCGATTGGGTCGCCAACACGGAGATGTTACTAGAGGCTTCACAACTGCATCCAGACCTTTGGATGACCGCAGTGAGGGCCCAACTAAAAGGCAACGCCCATTACTGGTGGGATTCCATTGAGCGTAGTGTAGCCAAGAACCAGACTTGGGAACAGTTCCTAGAATACTTCAATGGGAAGTATTTTCCAGCAACAGTCAGAAATATCCTATACTCCCAATTCCTACATCTAGAGTAGGGAAATATAACTGTTGACGCCTATGATGCTGAGTTCAGCCGCCTTAGCAGATTTTGTGCCTTCCTGATACCCAATGATCTCGAGAAAGCCCAGAGATTTTATCACGGCCTCAATTTTGAGCTACAGAGGTATACCACTACACAGGCGAGAATTTCTTATAAAGAGGTTCTTGGGGAGGCAAAAATCCAGGAGGCTATCGTCAGAGGATCTAGACGTTCCAGCATGACTATACCGGCCAGAGCCCGGCCCAGAGCAGGAGGACCGATCCGACGTCCCGGAATACAGACACTGTAGAGGGCAGCGCCATACCAGCCGAAGGAACTCCCGACCTGTCACCATTGTGGCAAGAAGGGCCACGTCATTAAAGATTGTCGAAAGAAGATGGGTTTGTGCATGATATGTGGATCAGGGCAGCACCTTGCTAGAGATCGCCCGCAGCTGTAGAAGCATAAAAAATATGCTGGATAGCTATACACAGCATCTTGATGCAGGGCAGCATAAACAGAGTACCTCAGAGCCATCAAATATGCAACAGAGCTTTTCCGCTGAGCACAACGTAAAAATATAGGCTCAAGGACCATCCGCGTAATGCAGTATGTCCAGGCTGCTTCAGCGTAAACAGGGTGCTTCATCGCCTATATGGCGTAAAACTCATCCGCTTTCAATGCAGCATTAAAGTGTACGAGGAATGCTTCGTATTCTTCAAAATGAACCTGTCAGATCATGCAATGAACCTGACGTCTGGACTCTTGACAAAGAGTACTGCACGACAACCCAAGCGATGGGTATCATGATGACGCGACACTCCAACCCAGGCTGTCATTTACTGCCATTTCCTTTGCGTAAACCACTTTCACACATACGAGGGAATACGCTGCCTAGTTGTACACAGGCAGATGTGAGCCGTTTATGCTCCACAGAAGACAAACAGCCTGCCACGTCAAAAGTTGTACTTCGTACAGGGCTCGAGGCACGTCTCTGCATTTAATGCGCAGAGCGGTGATAGTTTCTCAAGGCACGTCTCTGCATTTAAAGCGCCAAATACTGACAAATGTCCAAGGAACGTCTCTGCACCTGATGCACAGAAGGGTGGCAGCCCTTCAAAACACGCCTCTGTATTTAATGCACAGGATAATGACGGATCTCCACATTTAATGCTGGGGATTTGATTAAATGTCACCGAACCGTCGTTTAGTGTCATCCCCTTTGTGTAAACTACTCTTACGCATATAAAGGAATACGATGCCCAGTTTTACACAGGCAGACGTGAGCTTCTTACGCTCCGCAGAAGGCAAACAGACCGCCACGTCAGCAGTTACTCTTCGTACAGAGTTCAAGGCACGTATCTGCATTTAATGCACAGAATGATAGAAAATCTTAAAGACAAGCCTCTGCACTTAATACGCATGATGGGGGCAGATCTCTGCATTTAATGCAAGAGATTTGATTATATCTCCAAGAGCCATAATTTTGGCTAAAATGTCCACATCATCTCGGCTTCTACGCCTGCTCGACTTCTATGCCCACTCGGCTTATATGCCCACTCGGCCTCTATGACCGCTCGGCTTCTACGCCACTCGGCTTCTATGCCTACTCGGCTTCTATGCCCACTCGACTTCTATGCCTACTTGGCTTCTATGCCTACTTGGCTTCTATGCCATGGTGACAGTTACTTGGCTTCTACGCCAACCTCTTCTACACAAGGAACAACTACCTAGGTGGCTTCTACGTCGTGATCTTTACAGCAGATATACGTATTTTGTCCCTTAGTTGGACAAGCGTCACATGCTCACTCAAAAGGTCATCTATACGCAGGCATTGGTTATTTTAAACCGTCGTGTAAAAGGGTGTTGTACTTCCACTACTCAGTTTCTACACCGACTGAGTGGTCACTGTCACTAAAACTCTATAAATAGAGACCTCTATCAACAGAGGAAAAGGTCGAAGAAATTGGTCAAAAAATTGATCAAGAAATCCAGTATCAGATCCAACGGTCGCAAAGATCGAAGGTCAAACAGTCAAGAGAGAGGAGAGAAGAATCCAGAGCTCAGGCAAAGAGAAGGGATCGACGACTTTGGCATCGAGCATCCACCCTCTTTAGCAACCTTCGAAGAAGCTGCTTTCTGTCTTCCACGGCACTTCTTTAACATCGTGTGGTCCAAGGGCTAAAGTGATCGACTACAGATCAGACACCTATAGCAATATTTATCCAGATTAAATAAATTATACTTAGTCATCCTCGTGTAGGATCAAATTGCACAATCTTATTTGTAAACATAAAAGAAGGGCGGGTTTTCGTATAAGACCTCGTTTTCCACAATATCAATCTTTTCTGTTTATTATCCTAAATAAGATGGCGACTCTGCTGGGGACATCTTTCTCTTCTGATGAGGAAGATATTGCTCAATACGATACCGTATCCGTCGGACCCGAGAAGAAGACACTGGTCGTCCAGTTCAACCAGTCTGCCTACGAAGACATGCTTCGAACAGGGGGTAGCTCTCACTCCCTCTCTGTCCAAAACAACAGGAAGCTGCGCAAGGTCTGGATGCCCAAGACATCCTCTACCATTCCTGTGGACTCTCCGATCTCTCCAATCTCTTCGACCAATGAGGTTGTAGCATTGCTCCCTCCGTGCCTTGCGCATAAAATTTAGTCGCCTGTCTCTGACAGGACCGACAAAACTTCTGGCAAAGCCTCAGCGCTAACCCAGAAGTATAATCTGCGCCTTGCGCGTAAAATTCAGTCGCCTGTCTCTGGCAGGGCCGACAAAACTTCTGTCAATTCCTTAGCGCTAACCCAGAAGTATAATCCACGCTCTGTACGTAAAATTCAGTCTCCCGTCCCTGGCGGAATAGACAAAATTTCTGATGATGCCTCAGCGCCAAATCAGGAATAACAAACGTGCTCCGCGCGTAAAATGCATCTGTCTTCCGTTGAAAAGAAGATGATTACTGCAAACTACGCAAGGGAAAGCAAGCGACGGACTACACAACTTCTCGGCTTTTACGCCAGCAAGTGAACAATATGCCTGTCCGCCGGATTACGCGAGAAGCGGATTGCCGACTGAGCACATCCTCAGCTTCATGCCAACCAGAGCAGAGCTCCAAATTACTCCAGGAGAAGACACTCAGCGTAAAGAAGGCTCAACTTGCAGGAAGACACCCTCCTCGGGGATTATCCGCCACCCAGATGGCCAACCTGTTGTATATAGGTGGCACAGGGAAGACTATGGTTCCCAACATCTGCATGTCCCCTGATGTGAACAGAAGGAACAAGCCATCATCTTCTTCTTCTATAAAGACTCCTGACTTGCGTGAATTTCTGATCCAGAAACACGAAGATAAGGGTCATGAACAGGCTTCAGTTCCCCTAACGGTCAAACGCGGGGAGATCTTGTGGGAAGATGCATCAACATCTAATATCGTCATAACAGGTAGACCACGTGAAGATTCTATCTTTATTATTCCTCTAACTCGTGATGACCAGCATCCAATAGTCTTCGGTCGCATACGGAGCAGCCCGATCATACAGAAAGAATTTCGCGAGCCTGAAACTGGCAGAATACAAATCCACAGATATAGCCCGCAGGCTTTAAAAATTATACAAGGCATGGGTTATGATTTGAAGCTGAAACAAGGCCTCAACTATGGAAAGGGAAGACGAACACCGTTGCATGGTAACTCTTACTGTCAATAAGCTCGTTTTGGTTTGGGGTATACTGCATCTCTTACGAAGCCCAAATCTTTAAAGTTTAGTCCTATACAACCAGAGGCAGTTCCTGCTAAATCAGCTTCTGTGGACAGACGCCACGGCATGTCTGGGGGTAGCCTACCTCGACAAAATAGGGCGGCATCCAAAGCTGGGGGTAGAATTCCCTCAAGATCCAAAGATGATGCAACAACGACGATCTTCCCGGAAAACCGTAAAAATCAGGCATCAGGAGCCCGAAGACCAAAAGGGACTTTCTCCTTCAATGAAGACGACATCATTGAAATCTTTAATATGTTGATGAAGGAACGTAAGCTTCAGCTACCCAACATCAAGCATCCTGAGAGGGCAGGCAAAGTTGATGACCCAGATTATTGTCTCTTCCATAGGTACATACACCACCCCACAAAGGCGTGCTATGTGCTAAAAAAGAGAATTCAGGAGTTGATCGAGGCTAAGGTCATCACTTTGCATCTGTAAACAAAGGGACGGTCATTACCAATTGGATTTTGATTCTTTTTTACGTGATAATTCGCTCTCTTCAAGAATGTACCTGAGGAAGAGTCCCTAAAAGTTTCTCCAATGGATTCTTCAGGAAAATTAATCCACAGTGAATTGTCCAGACATAAGTTTATGTTCATCATCCAAGCATTTCATTCCTTTCCCCAGAAGTTTGTCATGTTCATATTACCTCTGAACAAACCTTCTCAGTTTTGGCTACCGATTATCATGTTCATATTACCTCTAATATCGGTTGTCGTCTCAACTTAACGCCCATACTTAACTCTAAGTAAGCCAGTGGTGTTAGGTCCACAAAAACTGCCATGTCCATATTACCTCTGAGCAGATATGCGCCTCCATCCCCGATGGAATTGCATCCCAGAAGTTTGTCATGTTCATATTACCTCTGAACAAACTCTCTGAGTTTCTGGCTATCGATTATCATATCGGTTGTCGTCTCAACTTAACACCCGTGCTTAACTCTAAGTACGCCCGTGGTGTTAAGTCCATAAAGACTGCCATGTCCATATTACCTCTGGCAGGTCTTATCCCAAACCTATTATTTGTACTCTCGTGCGCAACGAATAATAGGTCTACCGAAGAACCCGTGACGTGTCCTCAATGCCACAGTGTGATGGAGGTGGTCCCAAATATCACTTTCACTCAAGATGACATGTTGTTAAAACATAACAGGTATGACAGACCCCTCTATTACACCGGGTACATCGGTTCTATGGAGGTCAATCGGATTCACATAGATCCGGGATCATCAATCAGCATCATTCTACATAGTCTGCTCAGACCGCTGAGGATTCCTACCAGCGAATTGGCGTACACCACCACTACAATCGTGGGTTTCAACGCCGGAAGAAGTAAGCCGTTGGGGAAATTTTGCCTGAGGATCCAGATTGGCAACCTCAGATCGGTGGCTACATGTTACGTCATCAATTCAGAGGTGTCCTACAATATTCTGCTGGGTAGACCTTGGATCCATGACCACAACATCGTTCCCTCGACTCTACATCAATGCTTCAAATATGTAGACGCCCGAGGAACAGTACGAACAGAGATTGCTGACCTGAACCCATTCAAAGGAGTAGAATCCTACTACTCTGATGCCATATTATACTCTCAAGACTGCACGGAAGAGGTGTCAGCCGAAGCAGAGAAGGAATCCCACCGGAAGCCAGAAGAACCCTCTGCCAAGCAAACTCTGTCAATCTAGGTGAAAGGACGGACTACTCGTCCAAAAGCCATAAAATCTATGGGTATCCACCTGAACGAGACCAGGTCAGGAAAAGGGGGTGATCCTCTAGTGATCACTTTGAACCAGAAGCCTCCACCCTTGGTCATCAACCTCCAGCGCAACAGGCAGCCGAGTGATGTAAACACAACCAGGAACAGAGTTTCAGATGATAATAAACATCCTCTTTTCCAGTATATTGACGCCCAAATTCCAAATTAGGAATCCTCCCCCTACGACGATATAGAACCTACAGCGCAAAAATTCTTGGAAGCTATAGATTTCTATCATCTGTATATATGGGAAGTGGCATCATCATCCAATGTCACCACGACATATGGACCGCATGAGGATTCTATCTTCATTGTCCCGCCTACTTGCAGCAGTCAGCATCCAATAGTCTTCGGCCGCATGCGCAATAAACCGACTGTGTGAGAGGATTCTTCTGACGACGATGCCGATAAAATGCAGGTTCACAGATACAGCCCGCAAGCTCTGAAGATCATGCAAAATATGGGTTATAACTTGAAGCTGGAACCGGGTCTCAACTACGGGAGAGGCAGACGAATGCCGATGCACGGCGATCCCTACTATCAGCGAACTCGTTTTGGGTTAGGGTATACCACCTCCCGCGCAACTCCTGAGTCAAAAGAGGATATCTTTTCCTCCTCTCTAAACGGCTCAGTGCCCTCCGACTCATCTTATGCTCTCGAGCGAACATTATCAGTAAATATGGTAGTGACGGATTCCTTTGAATCAGACGAACAAGAATCCGAACTGTTTGAGAATGACGCTTGGGCTCAGCAAATGGATACACAATGGGAGTTCCGCTTCGAGCAGAGAGAACCTCCCACTGAAGACAAAGTTATCCAGATTGACGTTGGGGATGAACTTTCACCAAAGTCGATATTTATCAGTAATAATCTTTCCGAAGCAGAAAGGGAAGAAGTTATCCAGCTGATATCGACGTCTTTGCGTAGAATTATAAGGACATGCCAAGCCTTGATCCAAAGGTAGCTACTCATAAGCTCAATATATTGCCCAATTCAAAGCCTGTGAAGCAGCACCAACGCCGGTTCCGCCCGGATATGATGGACGCCATTGAGGCTGAAATCAAGAAGTTGATAGCCTGCGGCTTCATCCGTGAAGAACAATATCCCGACTGGGTCGCCAATGTTGTCCCGGTCATAAAGAAAAATGGGAAAGTATGAGTCTGCATCGATTACCAAGATCTGAACACAGCCTACCCCAAGGATGAGTTTTCTCTTCCCATCACAGACGTCATGATTGATAATACATGCGGTTTTGAACGTATGTCTTTCATTGACGGATTTTCAGGATACAATCAAATCAAGATGCATCCTAAAGATGAGAAGCATACTGCCTTTCGAACACCATTGGGGGTATATTGCTATACGGTCATGCCCTTCGGATTAAAGAATGCCGGGGCTACGTACCAATGGGCTATGAGTAACATATTCTATGAGCATTTATGCAAGACAGTGGAGTGTTACGTGGACGATATAGCTGTCCAGAGCCACCTCAAGGATAATCACATCCAAGACTTGAAGATAGTATTTGACTTGATGCGCCAACATCAACTCAAAATAAATCCTACAAAGTCCTTTCTGGGGGTATCTAGTGGCAAATTTCTAGGATTTGTCATAACCGCCAAAGACATTCAAGTGGACCCTGATAAAGTCAAGGCCATCTTAGAAATGCGACCGCCCCGCAATCTGAGGGAACTCAGGGGATTTCAAGGTCGTCTGGCTTATATCCGAAGATTCATATCCAACCTCTCTGGAAGATGTCAGCCATTTTCTGGTCTCATAAAGAAAGGTGTCTCCTTCGTATGGGACGAACCCTGTCAACAAGCGTTCAGCGATATCAAGCGCTACCTCACCAGTCCGCCAGTTCTGGTGCCTCCTGTCATAGGAAGACCATTTGTGCTGTATGTTCGAGCGATGGATCATTCTTTGGGAGCTCTTTTCGCACAAAAGAACAAGATGGGTCACGAGCAGGCTATCTACTACCTCAGCAGAATGATGGTCGGAGCTGAACACTGGTACAATCCAGTGGAGAAAGAATGCTTGGCTCTGATGTTCGCTATTCAGAAAATACGACACTATGTCACGGGCCAAACCATTTACATCATCTCCAGGATCAATCCTCTTCGGGTACTGATGAACAAGCCAAGTGTTCTTAATTCCTGACTCACGACTTGGGCGATGTTATTAACACCGTATGACATGATGTACGTCCCTCAGAAGTCCGTCAAAGGCCAAGCATTGGCTGACTTCCTAGCTGCTCATCCGATCCCGGAAGCCTCCAAGATGTACGAGGACATTCCCGACGAAGTTGCAGAATATAATTCCGTAATGGAAAGTGATGCATAGCAACTATTCTTCGATGGTGCCTCCAGAACTGGTCCCAGGGGAAACGTTATTTCGGGAGTAGGAATTGTCCTGGTTACTCCTGATAAGCTCATCATCTACCGAGCATATTCCCTTAGCGAGCCCTGTTCCAACAATATGGCAGAATACAACGCTCTACTAATCGGCCTCCAAGTCGCTAAAGAATTGGACGTCGAATCTCTGGAAGCTTTCGGTGATTCTCTGCTAATTGTCAATCAAGTCAGAGGAATATATGAAGTCCGGAATCCAGACCTCATCCCCTATCACCGAGCAATGGTCGAGATAGCCATGACATTCAAAGGATTCTTCCCAGAGCATGTGCCTCGATCTCAGAATCTGAAAGCTGATGCCCTAGTCAGTCTAGCTGCAGATTTAGCTACCCCTATAAGAAGACAGAATTCGGTAATCCTTCTTAACAGAGATCTATTCTGTGTAAAAAATAATTTCCACATAGAACGCAGCTACGCAGTGGACACAGATCCTCCCGGGAGAGACTGGAGAGCTCCCTTTATAGATTTTGTAGCATACGGAATCTTGCCAGAAGATCCTAAAGAAGCGATATCCGTCAAAGGACGATCATTACGCTTCTATTTTGATGCATCGTCACAATGTCTATATCGCCGATCTTATGACGGACTATTATTATGATGTCTCTCCGATGAGGAGCACAGCGGATTATCCATGAAGCCCACGACGGCGTATGCGGAGCGCATCAACCCGGTCCTAAGCTACAGGATCGCATCAGGAGAATGGGCTATTACTGGCCTACTATGATCACAGATGCAATAAAGTATGCAAGACACTGCAGAGCCTGTCAGGTCCACGCAGACTTTATCCATCAACCTCCCGAATATCTACATCCTACGGTTGCATCCTGGCCTTTCGAAGCATGGGGTATGGATATCATTGGTCATATTCATCCGTCTTCTTCCAGAGGTCACCGGTTCATACTGGCCATCACGGATTACTTCTCCAGATGGGCAGAGGCGATCCCTCTTGCTGAAGTAAAGGCATCTAATGTGATCAGCTTCATCAAGCATCACGTTATTTACCGCTTCGGGATACCCCGAAGGATAATCCATGACAATGCAATTCATCAGCCAAGCGTTTCATCGATTTTGCGATAAAAATCGGATACAAAATGTCGCCTCTACGGCATATAATCCTGCTGCTAATGGTTTGGCGGAAGCTTTCAACAAAACCATTATCAAGCTCTTGAAGAAGTTCGTCTCTTCGAACAAAAAGGATTGGAATGAGAAGCTGGGAGGATGTCTCTGGGCATACCGCACAACGGTACGGGCACCAACAGGTTGCACACCATTCTCATTAGTCTTCGGAAGCGAAGCGGTTCTCCCCATCGAGATCGAAATCCCGTCACTCAGGATAGCCGTGGCTAATGGGTTGACTCAAGAAAAAAATGACATGTTAAGGCTTCAAGAGCTAGAAGGATTAGACGAAAAATGCCTCCAAGCTCAACAGCGCATCGCGCTCTACCAAGCACGCATTTCCAGAACTTTTAATCAAAAAGTAAGGGAAAGAGTGTTCAAAGTCGGCGAGCTAGTTTTAGCCGTAAGAAGGCCGACGATTCTTACTCACAGAAGTAAGGGCAAATTCCAGCCCAAATGGGAAGGCCCTTATGTGATCGAGACGACGTTCTCAAACGGCGCTTACAGGTTAGCCCAGCCTAATGGAGACCTGTTAATGGCTCCTATCAATGGAAAATTTCTAAAAAGGTACTATGCTTAACCTCCTCTGCTCAAGTGGAATATGGCAAAAACCTCATTCTGACAAAACTAATTCCAAAACGAAACTAGTTGGATCGTATTCTATCATATAACCTCTGAATAGATGTGTCATGCTAAAACTTACCAAGAGTATATCACGTCCATATTACCTCTGATATCACTTTTCACCCAAACCTGTCATTTATATTCCGAAATGATAGGGCCACCAAGTCAGATGAAAGCCTCTTTATTATTCCCAAAAAGGAGCGGAAGTACATTGAAAAGCAAAAGCAAAAGTACATCATTTTGGGGGAGCAGTCAGGTCGCGAAGCTGCTGCGCCAGTACGGCCATCCTCTCAGTCCTGGAATCCAAGACATCAGCGCGAGCCCGCTCCAGTCGTGCCTCATCATTGCTCAGGAGGGACAGTTCGGCTCTAGCCTGAAGAAAACCAGCACGGGCGACTCCTGCACGCGCCAAGTTCTGTTGTGCTACGTCCAATCGGCTATCCGCCACAACTAGAGCTTCCGACGACTGAGAAGCCCACTCTTTTGCCTGAGCAAGTTTCATTTCCAGCCTGAGGACCCTCACTATATTCCGTTCGTGCTCGGCCTGGCACTTCGTTTGAAGAGCAATGGCCTCCTCCAGGACGATTTTTCCTTTATCTATCTCCTGCTGATGTGTCTGGATGGATTTATTTACGCCTACCATCTGTTTGGCAAGCCGCGCAGTCATGGAGTCGTATCTAGCCTGGACCAGATCTTCAACATTGTCTCAAGCTAGCTGCAAGTATTCGTTAATGGGTTGCTCCAAACCATTAACTATCTCCTCCACCGTATCAGCTAGCCCAGTGTTGTCGAATTCTCGGATCGGCACTATCGCGGACAGGGAGGACCTCTTCAGCGACACAAAACTCAGATTCTTCGCCAACACCATTGATATTAACATTTTCAAAGTGGTGTAGAAGATGCCGGTGAACTGCTCGATCAGCGCAGCTAGGTCCGAATGGACGCCGGGAGTGGCCTCAATATTGGCAAGTCCCCCTCCAAGAACAACCGCAGACGATGTCGCCACGGCCGTCGCCTCAATAGGTGGTACAACAAAAGAAGAAGAGCCAACACCGGACGAAGATACCAGCATACTCAAAGGAGGCATTTTCGTAACGACAGGCTCGTCCTTCTCTTGAGATATCGGAATCTCGTCGACAGGCGAGCCAGCACCCGAAGATGTTTCCTCTTCAAAATCAGCCACCTCCGTGTCGCCGCCAGGACCTGACACAGAGCTGAAGGGCGCATCTACACTGCCCTCCCCGAAGAGGTCTTCCCCTGAAAAGAGGACGAAAGGGAAGTTAGTATCGAAATGATGTTAACTTTTCTAAAAAGAGGCGTGAAGACGACATTTACCCATAGCCGACGGCATATATGTCGCATCTGCGGCCTGTACATCTAAATCATTTCTTAACGATGCTAAGCAAGCTGTCATACCTGGAGAAAGGGGTCTGCTAACCGACGCTGGCAAATAGTCTTCCAGGTCCTCGTCAAATTCCAACCGAGGCTCATCGGCTGGAATCTCGCCAGGTGCGCTTACAAGCACGGCAGGAGTCTCTCCCGATGCCGATCTGCATAAAGGTATACTCGGCCCTGAAGGTGACCTCGTTCCACTACCTGAAGCAGTAGCAGCGACGGCAGCCTCCAGCAGAGATTCTCCGACACCACCAGCCGGAACTGTAGAGGGTCCCTCTCTAAAAGGCGAGGAACCTCCAATCAAAGAATCATCCCCAACATTGGGAGGTGCAGGCTCACTTCCAGGAGCCTCGATACCAGGAATCCGGAGAGGACGATTAACCATCTTCTTCTTCCTCTTGCGAGGGGAAGTCTCCTTCAGAGTATGAGCCCTTCGCTTCCCGGAGATTATCAAAGGCCCTGCGGGCAGAGGTACTTCACCCCTCGATACCGCCAAAAGAGGCTCATCTAGAGTGACGGACTCCTCACCCTCGTCGGAAGAAACCGAGGGGACTTCCACTCTTCCCCCAGACTTGGAAGAGGGCACCCTAAAACTTCTATGCATGTCAAAATCGTGATGGAAGGTGTTCATTGCCACATAGAACTGGGCATACGAGTGCAGAATGCGCAGCTCCGTGGAGAGTGTAATGACCGGCACAGTAAAAATTGCTCCAGTGCAACCCATGAGGAAATATTGCCATCCTCTCGCTCCATCAATGAGTCCACCCCTGGACCGAAAGCTGGTGACGGCGTTACCCACGTGCAACTAATCATACCCAAACTGCATGGCAAACCGACTAGGCAGGTAGTGCTCCAAGAAGCAATGGTCTTCACTCCTGTACAGTAAATGGGAAGGTCTAATGTAGACCAACCAATTAAAAGCTTCAGGAGAAAGATTGGTCTTCTCTCTGCCTGAATCCTCAAGCCTAATCCCCGATTAATTGCGATATACAGAGGGGACAGTGCAGAAGAGCTTTCAACTGTGACTGAAGCCCAACACCCGTCGACAGTCTAGAACCGTGGCCATATTCCAGAAAGATTTCTGGTAGTTCAGCAAGAAACTAGCCCCCAAACTACTGCCGGAGCCGGGAGACATAACCCTGGGGTTATGAAGAATTAACCATCCTATTAAATACAGGTATGGTAATTCTATCCTGGGAAAGCTATTATGCCGAGTTTCATCGGCGAGCAGCCCGTCAGTCATGGCCCTCAGGCCAGCTTGAATGCGGCACACCATGGCACGGAGCAAGCCCAGTCTTGCCCGAAACACCAGACGCACTGCAGGCCATAGTGTGTTGCGGTGAATGCGGTCCGTAGATGCGAAGCCAGGTACCACCACTCGGCACAGCCATATGGAGAGAAAGCCAGCCAGTTGAGCTTCCCTGGACAGAGGCCTACGGCAGCGCCTCAAATAACTATAGGCTTTAGTGCCTACAGGATACTGTCATATCCCTTCGTTTAGGATCAAGTCCGGAGCCCCAGCGTCTACCATGGGATCGTAGACTACCTGAGCATTAAGCGCGCTCAGAGGATTCACAGGCAGATCCTTGCCCTCCAATACCTTCTCCGGCTTAGCATTCCGGGACCGATGAAAGAAGAGGTAGGACGTCCATTTATTGATGTGAGCCAAATCTGAGGGCTCACCATAAAATACGGTGCAAGCAAGGTAGTGGCACATCAGCTCCTGATACACTTCCACTACCCGAGGGTCTGAATCCCCCAGCTCCCGGTTCGTAGCAACATACTCTTCATACGGAATATCCCCCATCGGCAGTCTCGAGATCTCTGCCATCTTATGAAGGGCCAATCCCAACTCCCCTAGTGGAGTGGCGAAAGTCCCGGTGAGCGAAATATATCGCTCCATCAGTGGCAGAAACAGGTTGGGGTTAGGAGGTAACCCAACGTTGGTGGCACTCACAGCTGCAAACAGACCAATGCTCTCCAACTCGGTCTGAAAATGCTTCAGGGTCCAATCAACTAAGCGAGCCCATCGAAGGTTTGTAGGGGTGATCCACCCACCGCACAGAGGGTTCACCTTAGGGTATACTCCCCCGTGCCCCATAAAATTATTGCAGAAGGTCGGTAACTGGACCGGCTGGATCACTAAGCTATCTTCACTCGGGACACTGCCCGAGTACAGTCCCCTGAACATCGTCACATTGCTGGAAGGGCGGCTAACAAACGACCCCTGGTCCACTCCTTTCAGATGAAAGATCTTCCCCGACCTGCCGTGAAGATTAGGAGTCAGCATCCACGACATCCTCCTGGGATGTGTGGCATGGAAGAACGCCGAGATGGAATAATCTTTCGGCATCTTGGGCAGATACAAAACCAAGCCCCCGGCAGGGAAAACCCAGAGTTCTTTCTTGGGCTTCGTTTGGGACTGCTTGTCGATCATGTCCCCGAAGAGGAAAGCCGGCTTTATGTATTGGTCCCCGTCTATGTACGTCAAGGGCTCTCCGTTGATCAGGTTCAGCAGCGTTCGCTCGCCCTGAGCCGATATCAGAATCTCCCTTCCTTCAGGATACTGCAGCCCGAAAATAGAAAATGTCACGTGTGACAGATCCTCCAGATAGTTGGAGTGCAGCATCCCAGCGGCAGAACCCATCACATCGGCTAGCGGAGACACATGCAAGTTAACTGCAAGAGTGCAAGAAAAATACGTCAGTTCCTATAACTAGACATTACAGATCTTGCAGCATGCGCCAAAAATCAACAATCTGTGCTTACGCCAAGACCGTAATAACTTGACCATTACGCTGGAATCCATTTCCTAAAGCGTAAAAGTTCAAGGCTGGCAGTATACAGTCTATGCTTTATGCCAGACTGATAAAGTTGAGGTGTTACGCCAGAATCTTCATCCAGAGGCGTAACACTCAAATTTTATACGCCAACTTTCGACAGTCAAAGCTTTTACGCCAGACTGTGAAAATATACAGTTTTTGCGCTGACACATTAGAAATGTGGGCTTAAAATATGAAACGACTCTGTGCATCATCTTCCTCAAAGAGGCTATAAGCACAGAAGATGGCCTAGCGCGGTCACGTACAACGTGTGCGAAGGATTTTTAGTCGTTCTTTTTTGTCCCAAATGCTCTACCTTTAAGGCCAGGTGCACTGCTCGTCGGCGGAATACTTCGCTCAGAATAAAGTTCGCCTTGCCCGACCAAAGACGCTCTCTCTTGAGCAGAAGAACGAGAAGAAGAATCAACCTTCTTTCCCTTGGCGAAGGGGACTTGTTTCGGGGCCATTACTGGAAACTTTAAAATCTTGGAGAAGAGACGAAGAAGAACTCGAACAGACGAAGGCTTTCTTTCGCAGAAGACGGATGAAAAGTTTTTCTCTCAGAAACTTGGGGTATATATAGAGTTCGGATGGACTCCTCGAATCCTGAACCAAATCTCCTAATTAATATTCGGTTATGATTGGGAACTACGTCAGCCTATTACTCAGAGAAGGCGGAGTCAGCGAATTTGAAAAGTTTTCGCGCAAAGCAGATTCGTGGTTCTTACGCTAAGGAGCTTTCTACGCTCGAAAGCTACTGATCTACGGTTTTATGCTCACAGGATATAAGTCTATGGTTTTACGCCCGGATGCCTTTGTGCTCGGTAGCTTTTACGCTCGAGAGGCTACAAACCTATGACTTTACGCTCAGCAGCTACAAATCTATGATCTCACGCTCGGTGGCGTTTAGTTTACGCTCAGAAGCAACAGATCCACAATTTCACGCTAGGAAGATTTCCTTTTCACAAGCTACAAATCTACAGTTCTGCACCAAGGAGCTTTCTACGCTCGACAGCTACAAATCTACGGTTTTATGTTCAATGGCTACAAGTCTATAGTTTTACGCCCGGATGCCTTTGTGCTCGGTTGCTTTTATGCTCGAGAGGCTACAAACCTACGACTTTATGCTCAGGAACTACAAGCTTATGATTTCACGCTCGGTGGCGTTTAGTTTACGCTCAGAGGCTGCAGACTTATGATTTCACGCTCTATGACTTTCCGCACATCTGAAAGATGCGCAGGCCAGTACAGTACATCTGAACAAATTCTCAAGGCGGTCAATTACAGGAGTTCACACAGAAGATACTCCTTCTTGACCTCAAGATACCCCAAGTACCCGAAGCATACAGAGTTCAACATTGAAAATTACTCTTCTTCATGGGTCGATTCGAAGTTCATCCAGAATCTAGTCTGAATATTTCGTCTGCAAATTCAAGATGGCAGCTTAGTTCTTGACAGCCATTCCTCGCCCTGTTCCAAGGGACTTTCGAGAAATCATTCTTGAAGATGATGTCTGAACAAAAATTTTGTTTATCAGAAGTAAAAACAGTTCAGAATTCTACGCGGTTCCTAACAGCAGGACAGTTCGAACACTCGACTGCTAAAGCAGCTTTCTGCGCATCCTTAGTTATGCGTAAAAGACAGGACAGAATCTAGCACTCTTTCTACACAGAGTCGGCATAAAGAATCAGACGTGTCGAAGCTATACATATTCAGACTTCACAGCAAAGTAAGGCAACATGATCATATGCAAAGAAGAAAGATAATTTTATTAAAATTAAAAACATAATTACATGAGGGAAATCCAGTCTACAAGGGTTTTCTTCATTTTTCATGACTACATATGAGGGAAATCCCGTCTACAAAGGGCTTCCTCATCGTCGTCTGAAGATCGCGCCCAGAATCTGTTCTGCCAGGTTCTCGCATGGGCGATATTCTTCATCCATCTTCTCCAGCAGTCAGTCAGTAGCCGCAAACTGATTGACATATTGGTCAACAAAGGCGGGAGAATACAAAACTGGGCATAGACCCATCCTCCAACAGAAAAAAAGTAGGGTAACTCTGCTTTCCTACAGATGACGCCGTGATAGATTGTGTTGACGTATTTCACCCAACCCAATCTCGGATAGCAGCTAGTTTATCTGCCCTCGTCCGCAGGTAACGGGAGAAGGCACCACTTGCAAGCTGCATGGTAAAATACGACCCATCTTCTCTCTCGAAGAACCACCATAGAAAGTTGCTGATTATCCCGAGCAAAGGAGGCTATGATATCCTTCAATGATCCATCGTTGCAGAGGACATTTGCTCGAAGACGCCGTCTTTTTTGGCTCCTTACATGCTGGAAGAACATGATCTCCTTCTTCCTCAAGTCGACCCGACGAACTCCGGCCATCATCTCTGTGTGGTGAAGGAAGTGTGGGAAGAACAGGAAAACTCCTCAGCCTTTTTATAGGCGAAAGAGATCTCACCAATCCCCAATAACTCCGCCATAAAGTCAGCCATGAAAGAACATGTCAGGCTTGACCGTTCCAGGCTCTATTCAGAGCATTTTGAGTTACGAGGAACGGTTCATTCTTCATTCAAAGCGTTTCAAATTACGAGGAATTTAAAAGCTTTGAAGGGGGTCTTGTAGAAAAATATGCTAGATAGTTATACGCAGTATCTTGATGCAGGGCAGCGTAAACAGAGGACCTCAGAGCCATCAAACGTGCAACAGAGCTTTTCTACTGAGCACAGCGTAAAAATATAGGCTCAAGGACCATCCACGTAATGTAGTATGTCCAGGCTGCTTCAGCGTAAACAGGATGCTTCATCGCCTATATGGCGTAAAACTCATCCGCTTTCAATGCAGCATTGAAGTGTACGAGGAACGCTTCGTATTCTTTGAAATAAACCTGTCAGATCATGCAATGAACCTGACGTCTAGACTCCTGACAAAGAGTACTGCACGACAACCCAAGCGACGGGTATCATGATGGCGCGGCACTGCAATCCATGCTGTCATTTACTGCCATTTCCTTTGCGTAAACCACTTTCACACATACGAGGGAATACGCTGCCTAGTTTTACACAGGCAGATATGAGCCGTTTACGCTCCGCAGAAGACAAATAGCCTGCCACGTCAAAAGCTGTACTTCGTACAGGGCTCAAGGCACGTCTCTGCATTTAATGCGCAGAGCGATGACAGTTTTTCGAGGCACGTCTCTGCATTTAAAGCGTCGAATACTGACAGATGCCCAAGGCACGTCTCTGCACCTGATGCACAGAAGGGTGGCAGGCCTTCAAAATACGCCCCTGTATTTAATGCACAGGATAATGACGGATCTCCACATTTAATGCTGGGGATTTGATTAAATATTAACTAACCGTCGTTTAGTGGCATCCACTTTGCGTAAACTACTCTTACACATATAAGGGAATACGCTGCCCAATTTTACACAGGCAGACGTGAGCTTCTTACGTTCCGCAGAAGGCAAACAGACCGCCACGTCAGCAGTTACTCTTCGTACAGAGTTTGAGGCGCGTATCTGCATTTAATACGCAAAATGATGGCAAATCTTAAAGACAAGCCTCTGCATTTAATGCGCAGAATGGGGGCAGATCTTTGCATTTAATGCAAGAGATTTGATTATATCTCTAAGAGTCGTAATTTTGGCTAAAACGTCCACATCATCTCGGCTTCTACGCCTGCTCGGCTTCTATGCCCACTCGGCTTCTATGCCCACTCGACCTCTATGACCGCTCGGCTTCTACGCCACTCGGCTTCTACGCCTACTCGGCTTCTATGCCCACTCGGCTTTTATGCCTACTTGGCTTCTATGCCATGGTGACAGTTACTTGGCTTCTACGCCAACCTCTTCTACACAAGGGATAACTACCTACGTGGCTTCTACGCCGTAATCTTTGCAGCAGATATACGCATTTTGTCCCTTAGTTGGATACGCATCACATGCTCACTCAAAAGGTCATCTATATGCAGGCATTGGTTATTTTAAACCGTCGTGTAAAAGGGTGTTATACTTTCACTACTCGGTTTCTACACCGACTGAGTGGTCACTGTCACTAAAACTCTATAAATAGAGACCTCTATCAACAGAGGAAAAGGTCGAAGAAATTGGTCGGAAAATTGATCAAGAAATCCAGTATCAGATCCAATGGTCGCAAAGATCGAAGGTTAAACGGTCAAGAGAGAGAGGAGAGGATAATCCAGAGCTCAGGCAAAAAGAAGGGATCGACAACTTTGGCATCGAGCATCCACCCTCTTTAGCAACCTTCGAAGCTGCTTTCTGTCTTCCATGGCACTTCTTTAACATCGTGTGGTCCAAGGGCTAAAGTGATCGACTACAGATCAGACACCTATAGCAATATTTATCCAGATTAAATAAATTATACTTAGTCATCCTCGTGTAGGATCAAATTGTACAATCTTGTTTGTAAACATAAAAGAAGGGCGAGTTTTCGTATAAGACCTCGTTTTCCATATTATCAATCTTTTTTGTTTATTATCCTAAACAGCAGCGTAGAGAGGCAGCACTGCAGACAGGACAGAGGCCAGCAGCACCAGTTCCGAGGATACTACCCCCGCTAGAAGGACAGTGCCCACCAGCACCTGGAGAATTTCAGAGGGGACCACCCTTGGCCCCACAGCAGGCACAGTTCGAGCGAGTCCGACAGCAGACAGGAGGACAGAGGCAGGGACAAGCCTTTGCATTAGAAGCTACTGAGGAGGAAATCGAAGGTGAAGCAATCACAGGTACCATTTTAGTTGCATCATTACATACAACGGTATTGTTTGATTCTGGAGCTACCTTGTCATTTATATCTAGTAGATTCGTAACAATGCATAGAGTTACGACTTTCCCCTTACCTAAGAGTTGGAAGATTCTTACCGGAGGAGGTATCGTGCAGTTACCAGTACTATCAGAACGTGCTCGATAGTTGTATGTGGTAGAGAGATGAGAGCGCGATTCTTGGTATTGCATATGCCATACTTTGATGTTGTGTTAAGCATGGACTGGTTAAGCCAGTATAACGCCGTACTGAACTGTCGGAAGGATAGCATCATTTTTAGACCACCAGATCAATCGGTTCGAGTACATGCGAGGGACCATTGAACAAGGAGTAGGACAGATAGCGGGAACTTGCATGGCTATGGAGATTGTACCCCCGCCAATAGTTACAGAATTTGAGGATGTATTCCCCGAAGAACTGCCAGGCTTACTGCCAGATAGAGACGAGGAGTTCACCATCGAGCTAGTACCCGGAGCAGTACCGATATCTTCTAATGTGTACCGATTGGCGAAGAAGGAGTTAGATGAGCTGAAGCTACAATTTGAAGATTTACAGAGCAAGGGGTTTATCCGTCCTAGTGCATTACCATGGAGAGCACCAGTGTTGTTCGTACCCAAGAAGGATAGAACAGTACGCATGTACATTGATTATAGAGCCCTTAATACTCTGACTATCAAGAACAAGTACCCCCTGCTGCGAATCGATAATTTATTCGACCAGCTGACAGGAGCAGTGGTGTTCAAAAAGATCGACTTGAGATCAGGTTATCATCAAGTGAAGGTGCGAAGAGAGGACATTCAGAAGACAGCATTCAGGACTCGTTATGGTCACTACGAGTTCTTAGTGATGCCTTTTGGACTGACGAATGTGCCAGCTGTATTCATGAATTTGATGAACAGAGTATTCCACCAATACTTAGACCGGTTCGTGGTAGTATTCATCGACGATATTTTGGTGTATTCGAAGAGCCACGAGGAGCACGAAGAACACTTGAGACTAGTGTTAGAGACGCTAAGGAAAGAGAGGCTTTATGCCAAGCTGAGCAAATATGAGTTTCTTCTGGATCGTGTCGCTTTCCTTGGATACGTTATCTCAGGAGAGGGCATTTCAGTGGATCCAGCGAAGATTTCATCGGTAGAGACATGGCCAACCCCTACCAATGTCTCAGAGGTGAGGAGTTTCCTAGGACTTGTCGGATATTACCGGAGGTTCGTAGAGAACTTCGCGAAGATTGCAGAGCCGATGACCTGCTTGACCCGTAAGGAGCAGGAGTTCACGTGGACAAAGGAGTGTCAGAAGGCATTCGACGAACTGAAGAAGCGTTTGACTACTGCACCTATCTTGACCATACCTTCTGGACCTGGAGGATTCGTGATATATAGTGATGCATCCGAGAAAGGATTAGGATGTGTCTTGATGCAGCATAGAAAGGTTGTAGCATATGCTTCTAGACAATTGAGGACACATGAGAAGAACTATCCCACCCACGACTTGGAGCTTGCCGCGGTAATTTTTGCTTTGAAACTTTGGAGGCACTATTTATATGGAGAAAGAGTGGAGATATTTACTGATCATAAGAGCCTAAAGTATGTCTACACCCAGAAGGACCTTAATCAGAGGCAAAGACGTTGGCTCGAGGTGATGATAGACTTCGAGATCAAGCTACAGTACCATCCGAAAAAGGCCAACGTAGTGGCTGACGTGTTGAGCAGAAGACCCATAACATTCTTCATGACTACCCAACAACACCTGTCGAGAGAGCTAGAGCAGATGGGTATAGAGGTCGTTATGCCCGGAGTAGATGGACAATTGTCAAGTTTCCAGTTGCAATCGACATTAGTGGAGAGAATCAAGGCTGCTTTGCCAACAGACGCCAGATTTCAGAGGCTTAGACAGAGGACAGAGGCTGGAATACAGACATGACTGAGAATTCATGAAGATGGGACTTTGAGATGCGAAGATCGTCTTTATATTCAAAATGGAGAACTATGTCAGGAGTTGATGACAGAGGCACACAGTTTAACCTATTCTATTTATCCAGGAGGCACGAAGATGTACAGGGACTTGAGACAGTACTACTGGTGGCACAGAATGAAGAGAGAGATAGAACGCTTTATGGCCAAGTGCCTGGTGTGTCAGCAAGTCAAGGCTGAGCATCAGAGATCTGCAGGATTGCTTCAACCGCTCCCTATACCGGAGTGGAAATGGGAGCATATTACTATAGACTTTGTTACGGGCTTTCCGAGGAGTCCTAGTGGGCGCAATGCAGTATGGGTAATCGTGGATAGACTCACCAAGTTCGCACACTTTTTACCCTTCAGAGTTGGGCAGTCGACGGAGGCCTTAGCAGAAATGTACATGAGGGAGATTGTGCGCCTACATGGAGTGCCAGTTAGCATCGTATCTGACAGGGATACGAGGTTTACTTCTTACTTTTGGCGGAGTATGCAAGAGAGTCTCGGTACTCGCCTGAAGTTTAGCACAGCGTATCACCCTCAAACAGATGGACAATCGGAGCGCACCATTCAGACACTGGAAGATATATTACGAGCGTGCATGCTTGACAATTGAGGATCATGGGAGGACCATTTTCATCTGGTCGAGTATTCCTACAACAACAGCTATCAAACGAGCATCCAAATGGCACCCTATGAAGCATTGTATGAAAGAAAATGTCGTTCCCCAGTATGCTAGAGCGATATAGGCGAGAGACAGATTCTCGGACCAGAGTTGGTTGTTCGTACAGAAGAAAAGGTGAAGAAGATCCAAGGGCACCTACGAGCAGCACAGAACCGACAAAAGTATTGGGCGAATGCGCATCGTCGACCCTTAGAGTTTCAGGTTGGAGATCACGTATTTCTAAAGATCTCGCCTACTCGAGGGACTATCAGATTCTGAGGTAGAGGGAAGCTGAGTCCAAGGTACATCGGACCATTCGACGTGTTAGAATGCGTCGGAGAGGTTGCTTACAGACTAGCCTTGCCGTAGACCTTGGAAGGAGTTCATGACTTCCATGTATCTCAGCTGAGGAGGTACATACCGGATCCGAGTCATGTACTTGACCACTCAGAGATCACAGTTGTCCCGAGTTTATCATACCAAGAGGAGCCTGTTGAGATTCTGGACAGGAGTGAGAAAGTACTGCGAGGACAGACTATTCCCTTAGTTCGCGTCGCGTGGAGACATCATGCACCAGGCGAGTCAACGTGGGAACGCGAGGAGGACATTAGACAGAGCTATCCCCATCTCTTCGAAGGAATAGGTACGCATTAGCATTTTAATTTTAGTCAGTAGTTCGTACCATGCGTATGTTTTAATTTCGAGGACGAAATGCTCTAAGGAGGGTAGGTTGTAAACCCCCTCGACCAAATCAGAGCTATTGGGATTTAAATTAAGAAACTAGGGTTAAATTGATTGTAATTAGATTTAATGTACAGTAATATTGTAACTTAATACGCCTTACGGTTGCCTTGACGTTTGGAGCACTATACCAGTAGGTACCCCCAAACCAATTAAGTACTCATCACCTAGACAAGCCAGACTACCCACCTGCACTTTGTGCAACTGTTAGATTCTCACTATGATGCTTAAATCTAGTTGCACAACAGTCGTTGCTAACGCCCAAGTATTATTTCCTTAAACCAAGCCTTCTCCTAAATGCTTGATGCAATTGTTTGTAACCTAAATTAATTGAGGCCAAGATCACCCCAAAAATAAGTCACAACCAAGACATGTATACCTATCATGAGGACTAGACCCCACCCCAAGGAGCCCAGACAAGCCCAAGGCCCCAGGCCATAAACCCTCTTATATAAACAACTCTTCCTCCTATTGAAACCCTAACATCACCCATCCTCTCAACCTAGCTGAATCCCCTTGCCAACCCAACCCCGCTCAGCCTCGCCGGACCACCGCCCCTTCGCCATCTTCGGCGTCACCAACCACCCCCAGACCGCCGCCTCTCCGCAGGAACTCCACAACCATCCAGCCGCCATCACCAATCCATCCAAACCCGACCACCCGAGCCCATTGTCCCCTCCCCGACTTCCAAAACTACCGCCCTCCACTCCGCCTGACGCTGCCAGACCCCGCCACCCGACTCGCCGGACCCCCCACTTCACCATCACCGACCGCCTCCACCACACCATCACCATCCAGCTACCATCACAACCCCCATTAGACCCCCGGCCGATCTCGACTGCTCCCCACCACCCTCCAGCGCCGACAACCACCCCCGAGAGGCCGACCTCGATCACCCCACGACTGGACCATCACCCCCGATGTCGTCTCAGCCTATTGCCGCCGAGACAGGCTGCTGTACCACGGTTGCAGCCAACAGTCGACTGATCGTTGGCCGACCGGAGTTCACCCCACGCCGGAGAAGACAGTCGACCAGCGAGCGGACCCCCTCGCTCGATCGATCAGGTACTCGATCGTGGAACCCGTCTCTCTTGTGCCCTATTACTTCTCCTTCGTATCGCCGTGTCGATATGAAAATGTATTAATAGCTTTTAAACCTAGTTAGTATTTTATGCATGGAAGTGATTTCTAATTAGATATTAATTAATAAATAATTATTCTAAATAAATGACCAGATATCAGGGACAGGTAATTCACTAGAAACACCTGGATATAAACCTAGTATGTCGAACATAAAAAATAGAGACATGTGTTCGCACAGAACCGAAATCATGGACAACCCGTAGCTAGATAAATTATTGCCTCGAGACACATGTTAACCGAAGACAGAAAACGTGTACACCCTAGATACGTGCACACGTGACGCTGTATTCAAGCAACAATGAACTCGCGACAGTATTCAAGTAGAGCGTCTTAGTCGTATATAGTTAATATGTAGTGTCTGATGTCTGTATTGTTGTGTTATATTGTATGTCTAGGGTCTTTGGATCATCCAGGAGACGCTACAGGAGTAGAATTTTGGCATTCACCTCTTGAAGACTCAGGCAAGATACCTTGCCATATTTACTATTTAATTTAAATATTGCATGTGTTGTATGATGTTTCTTGCTTATTTTATACAACTGTGCGCGTCCGAGATTGTCTCGGGTGCATTCGACGGATACGTCGATGATTAGTATACATTAACTTAGTCATTAGCAGACTCACCTCATTGGATGATACCCTGTTATCTTCCAAGACCTGACACTTTTACACGTATTCATAGTGACAAATCTCATATTGGGATGCGAGTTCGCGTGTGCGACTAGCTATCGTCGTGTGTGACATGTATCACGGTTAGCAAGTAATTCAGGACTATTTCAGTATAGAGACTTGGCATTTAGATAAGGGGTATGCGCGTCGATTATTTGACCTGTATATCTACATTGGACGGGGAAGACGACTAGTAGGCAGATGGGACACCCCACTCCTCTATACAGACACCGCACTCGACGGAGTGATACGAACGTATATATATATTACAGATACCACATTCTGTAGAGTGTTGGACGTTACTTGGTGATATTGCAGATACCACACTCTATAGAATATTGGACGTTATTATATTCCTGCGCCCGTGTTATAGGGGCATGTGTGGCATATACTAGCCGGTTGCCACGACTGGTGAATTACGTCAGCATATGTCTAGCCTACACCTTCCCATATACTCACAGTTGTCCTTATATTGCATTCACTTAGATGGCTAGCACACCCTTTATTGTATTTATTTTATTCAGTATTTATATATGGCATGTCTCTATGTATCTTGTTACGTCCCTCTGAGGACCTGGTTCTCTTCCAGATTTGGACGAGGCTTACTACCCCACAGTGTACGGCCCCGGACAAGAGACGAGATTCGCTACCGTAGAGGAGCTAGAGGTTCTACCATCAGAGTTTCCGTGAGCACTTGGAAGGCCTTCCGCCTAGATTGGGTGCATCATTATCCAGTCAGCCGATGCCCTAGTCATTATCTTTTATCTATCATTTCAGTACTTTATTTTGTCATAGTAGTGGGTTTGTTCCCACCTGACATTATTGGTTGTACTATGATATCTTGAGACTGGTGTTTATCTTCCAGTAGTTTATTTAGTACTTCTTGCTCTCTATAATGTAGATGAGATTAGATTACCTGTTATTGACTGATGTTGCACATGTTAGTATTTAGGACAGCGTAGCACTCTTCGTGGATCCATTAAATTAGGATATCCTCGGAGACGTGACAGCTGGCTATTGCCACGTGGCCTAGTTCCATGTATTTTGGAACAGGGGCGTGACACGGAGGCGCACAGTTCAGCATACTCTATTCATCCAGGAGGCACAAGATGTACAGAGATTTGAGGTAGTACTATTGGTGGCATGGAATGAAGAGGGAGATAGCCCGCTTTGTGGCGAAGTGTCTGGTGTGTAATCTGGTCAAGGCTGAGCATCAGAGGTCTACAGGTTTACTTAAATCCACTCCCGATACGTTAGTGAAAATAGGAGCACATCATTATGGACTTCGTTACGAGCTTTCCGAGGAGTCCCAGTGGTCACAATGCGGTATGGGTGATCGTGGATCGATTCACCAAGACCGCTCACTTTTTACCTTTCAGGGTTGGACAGTCTACGGAGGTCTTATTTCATGGAACGAAATACAGGTTTAGATCACACGTTGACTCATTGGTCAATTGGTAGAGGATTACCACTGGACTCTTAGATTATATATTGACACGTGAGTATAAAGTGTAAATGGAAGATAGAAGTCTGACAGGAATGGTAGCTCACACATAAACTACTTCGGGATAGAGATTTAAACTTTTGACTAATAGGACATGAGCTTGTTGAACCTAATCTTTAGTAGTAGGTGGTTATATGGGAACATGTTTTCAAATTACCCTAGCCGGTGGATTTTCAGAATTTAGGATTAGTATTCTTATTATTAATGGTTACATTTTTTCTAGGGTATTTAGAATGATTGAATAGATAATTATTACATAATTTCTATATATTCTTTTTACTATGTATTGAGTAGAGACTTATGTGTATTTCAATACATATACTTCTCCTAGGAATTGTTTGAGTTGAGCTTCTAGATTAGATATGACTAACTAGCTAGATTAGACTTGTTGCTGCTAAGAGCGATTGTAAGAAGTTAGGATGCAGGATTTTAATATGGATATTATAGGATGATGATATTATACTTATGAAAGAATATTGAGATATTAACCGTACTAGTTACAGAAGAAGGTTAGGACAGTGTTTGAGGTGCGGATCGAACCAACATCAGGTTCAGGAGTGTTCCCAGTGTGTCAATAGAGCCCAACAGATAGTGCAAGGCCAACTCCACCAGTCCTAGGTATGTTCGTAGCATTGCTTGATAATTTATAGCTTATTATGTGTTTATTTTAATTTCGAGGATGAAATTCTTATAAGTTGGGTATATTGTAAACCCCCTCGACCAAATTTAGGTCTACCTGGCTTAGATAGAGAGACTATGGTTAGTTTGAATCCAATTAGAATTAGAACACAGTATTTTAGATTTATTGTGCAATATTTGTATCACTTTGTGCACCTTACCGTTGCTTCGATATTTGGAGCGCTACATTAGCATTCGCTTTCAAACAAATTTTACACACTTTTCCTAGACGTACCAGCCTTCCATTCTGACCCATGTGTAACTCATAAATACCCTCTCATGTGCTTCATTTTAGTCGCACAATATTCGTTACAAACATCCATTCTTAAATTCAAATAAATCCAACTTTGCATCCTTGTTCGTTCCAATCGAAATTGAGACACAACCTCGACCCATTTTGTGCAACCCAATTTATGATAATATTCTATTCTGAGTCTACTACAACCATGATACTTGTGTCCCACCCAATTTTAATCCTATGCACTTCCAATTAATTAAAGAGTACCACTTACACTAATTTTAATTAAATTGGTGTAAGGACCCAACCTAACCCAAAACTAGACCCAACACCAACCCAAACCCTCACTCACACCCTCAAGGTTCATACTAAACACCACATACCCTTTTTAGCCACTACATCACACCAAACATGGTATTTTTTCTCTTCTAATCCTAATTTACATTATTTATACAATTTCCCAATTGTTAGGGGCTTTTGTGCAAATAGAAAATTAGGTGTCCACCTCCTATTGGTCAAGACCAACAGAGAAACCCCCCCCCCTTTGACCGGTCCAACCCCCCTCCCTCTCTCCTTTTTTGTTTGAAACAATTGTTTCATGAGGAATCTGGGCCATTGATTTAAAAAATTTATATCATCCCTACCACACAATCTCCTTCAAAAATACTTACTTCACACCTTTCCCAAGGAGCCAGCCCTAATCCCTAGAAGCCTAGGGAACCCCCCTCTCTCTCCTCCTTCTTTCTTCCTTCCTTCACAGCCGATACACCACTTCCCACTTCTTCTTCTTCTTCTTCTTCTTCTCCTTCTTCTTCCTCCTAACTACACCACCAACACCCCCATCACCAACATCACCACCACCATCACCAATGATACCAATACCACCGCCCCACGGCCACCACTTCCACTACTCCACGACCGCCAACCACCATCACCTCCTCTCTACTCCACCACGACATCCACAGTTCACCACCGCCACCAACTACATCAACCTCACCACCGCCAACAGCCAACCCGACCACCACCCTCACTACAACCCGACAACCACCCTCCACCTTGCTGCTGCTGGTCCTGCCATTTATATTGTCCTTCCCCCCCCCCCGGGTGTCACGACCCACACCCGGGGTAAGGGTACTAGTCGGAAACAACGCCCAGCCTACGTCGCAGAATCGGCGGTAGAACGCTGTCTAGAAAGTCTATCTAATATAATGAACCACCAAAAGATAGTGTACTCAATCACAGAACTAAGATAGAATGAACACGAATCAGATAAGAATAGAATAGTCACAATACAACTCATGAGTCTAAAATAATACATCAATGAGTCTGAAGAAAAATACAGAAATATGCTGGAGACAAATCCAGTACAAAAGAATACTACAAAACTATAAAGCTACAACTCCAGGGTCAACTGTCTCAGTTGGGATAAGTCCCTCTTGAGCCAGGGTCTCAGAATCTAAACCCACAACATCCTGGGGTCCATAATAGGTAGGGTACTCCTCAGTGTCATCTGGAAAAATATATCCAGTCAGGAAAGGAGCAGAGTACAACCCTAACAGCAGTTCTCAAACAATGATAAAAACTATGTAACAGTAAATAGCTGTGGATAAACAAGATGCATAAATAGAGACAAGAATGTAGAGACAATAAGGAAATACTGGAAAGAAATACAATAATGAACAATATGCTGATGGAACAAGAATACTAATGACTAAGTGTGTGAGTACTAGCTTTAACATGTGATCGGCTTGGGAACTTGCACAAGAGTATAATGGCCTGGTTAATCATACGTGCGGTGTATGATCAACACTCACAAGAAACAAGACATGCACAAGGAGGGTATGATCACATATCTACACTAAAATACTCCCCACCCCCGACTGGTATAATAGATCCAACCACGGTACGTTATGGCACGAGATTCCCCAAGAAGATAGCTAGTCTTCCCGAGAATCGGTGTCTGTACATGTACAAGATAACCAATAAAACAATACTTGCACCATATACACCATATACCAAGGAATAATATCTCATGACGAGATCCGGATATACCAATCCGTGTAACCATAGTGTCAAGAGAACATGTATATCTACACTAGATACAACGAACATAGAGGATATCATAAATGAGAAACTATCAGAGAATGTACTCGCCTGAAGTCCAATGAACAGTCTCACAAATGTCTGACTCGGTGCCTCGAAAACCTAGATATGGAATACCACATTAATACAAGGTCCCGGAAAGAGAACAAGTCAAACTAGGCAATTTCTAGGTCAATAAGTCAATTCTAAGTCAAAAGTCAACTATGGTCAACTCTAAAGTCCACTAAAGTCAAACATGGTCAAACCCAAAGTCAACCTCACAAGACATCTATAAAATAATATAGAGATAAACTACAATAATTTAGGAATCAAATTAGATTCAAAAAGAACTCACACAAAGTATACTAATAATATAATTAATATATACCCTTAAATAATATATATAAAAACAGAATATATAAACAATATATATATATATATATAAACAGAATATATAAAACAGTATATATATATATATAAACCATTAATACAAAAATGTACATATATATATTAATATACACATAAACTTATAACTTCAAATATTTAACAAAGAACATATAATTTACATGGCTAGAAGCACACCTAAAATATTTACATTAATATCCGAATAATTACATAATAATTATAAATAATATAATTACACAATTAAACATACAAATATATTTTATAAAACATTTTATGTATAAATTATATTATTTAACAAGTAGTAACATATATATTTGCATGCAAGAAAGCTACATATTATATTGTACATTATATTAGCACACCCAAAATATAGATCTATGCTACAATAATTACTATAATAAATACACAAAATAAATATTTAATATACATATATATATACTAATTATAAATGAAGAATTGAACCACAATTAATTAGATCTATGCAAAATACACACAATTGGAGAGTATCTCACCGTATCCCACTAGATCTAGGATACGCATGCGACACGAGTCCAACACACAACCAAATGCACCCCGAAGGACAAAAACAAATCACAAATAATATTTATGAACAAATCAAAGCGTCAAAAGTAGATCTATGTGTCCGTGTCAAAATACGACATGTTCAAAGCCCCGTGTCGGAGGAAAACCCCCAAATGACACGTATCACCAAATAGTTGGGATACGAACCACAAGAATCCCAATATGGATACGACACTAGCCTCAAACACAAATCTCATGTTCAATTGATCTATAGGATCAATTGACACACACAACAAAATATAAATTCGGAATTCCAACAAAATTGACACAAAAAGCACCATAACTTTCTCCATGGGTCTCCTATGAACACAAAACAAAGTCCTATGGGTACTACATACATATAGGTTGATTTTACATGATTAAATCTCAGATTTAGAAGCTATTTAAATGGGAAAATCTGAATTATACCTATTGGGAGATGGATTCCCAATAAAACCTCCAATTGAGATGAACTTGCTTCCAAATTGTAGATCCTTGCTTCCTTCTTCTAGATCCTTGCTTCCTCCTTCTCTAATGGTGAATTGGGAAGAATTTGGAATGAATTTGGTAGGAAATTAGATTGGGAATGGAGGGAATTTGGTAGTGGGAGAATTCTAGATCTAGATTTGGAATGAGATGAGAGGAGAGAGAAATTTCCCCCCCTCTTTAATAGGCCGGCCATAGCCCCTCCCCCAAGCAATTGTAAAATGTCCAATGTACCCCTTGGGGCCTCTCATGAAGAAATAATTAAGGAAGGAAGCTTCTAGTCTAATCATTTAATTAATTTAATCCATCTCCTTAACTATGGGCTTTCTAAATGGGCCAAGTCTAACTAATTAATTCATGTTGGTCCATGGGTCCAAACTAAACTAGTTGGGTCCACTAAAATAAGTCTAAAATAATTAAATAATAACTAACAATAATTAAATAATACAACAAATAATTATTTACCATGCACAATATTTATTTAAATAGGAAATTACCAAAATACCCTTTCCTAGAAAATGTGGTAGTGACAAGTCTACCCTCCTTAAAATAATTTCGTCCTCGAAATTCAAAGACGAAAACTACCCCCAGAAAATCACAGAACAGAACTAAAGAATCACAACTAACTAATGAACAGAACATAACAATGAACAGAACATAACTAGAAATAACATACCTCAAGGTACAAACAAATATGGATAACGCTCTCGCATGTCATCCTCTCTCTCCCAGGTAGACTCCCCCGGAGTGTGATGCCTCCATGCGACGCGCACCAAAGGAATAGTCTGGTTCCTCAGCACCTTCTCTCTCCGATCCAGAATTCCAACTGGCTGCTCTGGATAGCTAAGAGTAGGGCCCACCTCTATCTCTGAGTGATCCAATACATGACTAGGATCTGCCACGTATCGTCTCAACTGCGACACATGAAACACGTTGTGCACTCCCTCCAATGCAGGTGGCAAGTCTAGTCTATAAGCAACTGCACCGACCCTCTCTAGAATAGTGAAAGGTCCAATGAATCGCGGACTAAGCTTTCCGCCTCCACCGAAGCGAATCGTGCCTCGTGTCGGAGAAATCCTCAGAAACACCAAACCACCCACCTAGAACAAAACACCACCTTAAGAACTTATCTATAACAAACAACCAAGAACAAGCACACAAAATAAAATCTAAACTATACCTCAAACTCCAAGGGTCTCCGATGGCTATCGGCCCAATGCCGTTGTCTGTCCTGTGCCACTCGAAGTCTGTCTCTGATCAACTGAACCTTCTCTGCTGCATCCACAACCATCTCTGGCCCAAGCAAAACTCTCTCTCCAACATCGTCCCAAGACAAAGGAGTACGACACCTCCGACCATATAGAGCTTCAAAAGGTGACATCTCTATACTGGCCTGGTAACTGTTGTTGTAAGCAAACTCTACCAAATGGAGATGGTCCTCCCAAAAACCCCCAAAATCTAGTACACAAGTGCGCAACATATCCTCGAGAGTCTGAATAGTCCTCTCTGACTGCCCATCTGTCTGGGGATGATATGCAGTACTGAACTTGAGCTGAGTGCCCAAACTCTCCTGCAAACTCCTCCAGAAATGAGAAGTGAAACGACTATCCCGATCTGAGACTATGCTGACGGGAACTCCATGTATCCTAACGATCTGCCTCACATACATCTCTGCCAGCTTCTCCGTAGACAAACCCACCTTGAAAGGCAAAAAGTGGGCCGACTTGGTCAATCTATCAACAATGACCCAAATTGCGTCTTTCCCTCCTGGAGATCGTGGTAGTCCGGACACAAAATCCATAGTAATGTGTTCCCACTTCCACTCTGGAATGGGTAATGGCTGAAGTAAACCTCCTGGCCTCTGCCTCTCGGCTTTCACCTGCTGGCACACTAAGCATCTGGATACAAACTGTGCCACTTCCCTCTTCATGCCATACCACCACACACTCTCTCGCATATCCCGATACATTTTGTTAGCACCTGGATGTATGGAATACTGAGAGCGATGCGCTTCCTGCAATATCTCCTCTCGCAACTCCCCACTAGGCACACACAATCTAACTCCATGCCTCAAAGATCCATCCTCTGCAATAGTAAAATCATCCTCCAATCCTGCTCTCACCTGAGCTCTGATACTCCTCAAAGATACGTCATCATACTGTGCTGCCTTGATCCTATCCATCAAATCTGAATGTATCTGCAATCCCCACATCTGCATAGCACCACCCGGAACAATTACCTCAATTCCCAAGCTCTCCAAGTCCTCCAACAAATATCGATCCTGCGTCAAGAACATAGCTACCGGATACCTGCTCAAAGCATCGGCAACTACATTGGCCTTCCCAGGATGATATTGCAAAGAGATATCAAAATCCTTCATCAGTTCCAACCACCGACGCTGCCTCATGTTCAACTCCTTCTGCGTGAAAACGTACTTCAAGCTTTTGTGGTCTTGTGAAGATCTCCACACGCTCTCCGTACAAATAATGTTTCCACAACTTCAGGGCGAATATGACAGCTGCCAACTCCAAATCATGGGTAGGATAGTTCTTTTCATGAGGACGCAATTGCCTGGATGCATAGGCAATCACTTTCCCATGCTGCTGAAGAACACAACCTAAACCCTTTTCCGATGCATCACTATAAATAGTGAAACCTCCGGACCCTGATGGCAATGTCAAAATAGGAGCAGACGTCAACCTCTTCTTCAACTCCTCAAAAGCGGCCTGGCAATCTTCCGTCCAAACAAACTCCACATCCTTCCTTGTGAGTCTGGTCATCGGCTCGGCAATCCTCGAAAAATCTTGCACAAACTTTCTGTAGTAGCCTGCCAATCCCAAGAAACTCCTGATCTCTGCTACCGAACTCGGAGTCTTCCAAGATTCCACTGCTGAAATCTTCTTCGGATCCACTGAAATACCATCACCAGTCACAATATGCCCCAAGAATTCCACCTTGTCCAAGAAAAACTCACATTTGGACAACTTTTCATACAGCTTCTCCTTCCTCAGCACATCCAACACAATCCTCAAATGCTCCTCATGCTCCTCCGGTGTCCTCGAGTATATGAGTATGTCGTCGATGAACACCACCACGAACTTGTCAAGGTACTGGTGGAACACCTTGTTCATCAAGTTCATAAATACCGCCGGTGCATTAGTCAAACCAAACGGCATCACCATAAACTCGAACTGACCATACCGAGTTCTAAAAGCAGTCTTCGGTATGTCCTCCGACTTCACCTTCACCTGATGGTAGCCTGATCTCAAATCTATCTTAGAAAACACCTTCGCACCACTCAACTGATCAAACAGATCATCAATCCGTGGCAAAGGATACTTATTCTTGATAGTGAGATTATTCAAAGCCCTGTAATCAATGCACATACGCACCGATCCATCCTTCTTCGGTACAAACAATACCGGGGCTCCCCATGGTGAAGAACTCGATCTGATAAACCCCTTATCCTGTAATTCGTCCACCTGCTCTTCAACTCGACCAGCTCGCTGTTGTTTACTCTATAGACATGCTGCGAAATCGGTTCTGCACCTGGCACCAAGTCTATAGAAAATTCAACATCTCGATCTGGCGGCAATCCTGGCAATTCTTCAGGAAACACATCCAAAAATTCTGCTATCAACGGATGTGGCAACTCCTTGTCTTCCACCATAGCTCCACAAATAATGCCTTCTTTCTGCTCCGCAGCTCCTCTAGCAAACTCGAACTCTGGCTCTCCTGGCGGACCAAACAAAACTCTACCTCCTCTATAATCTATACTAGCACGGTGCCTACTCAACCAATCCATCCCGAGTACAATGTCGTAGCTCGGAAGTGGCATTACAAGTAGACACGCACTCAACTCCCGGCCTCCCAGAGTAACTCTCCGATCTTTGCAAATATCATTAACCAGGATAATGCCTCCCCCGGTCATGATCTTGCAAGTCCTAAGCAAAGACTCAGCTACCAAACCATGCTTTAGAGCAAAAGAAACAGATACAAAACTATGGGAAGCACCACTATCAAACAAAGCTAAAGCTGGAATGGAATCAAGAAGAATAGAACCTGCGATGACATCTCCGGTAGGTTCCTCCTCTTCGACTGTCATAGCAAATGCTCGTCCCTGCCGAGCACCTCCCTGCTGCTGATGCTGGATAAAACGCTGCTGCTGTGTCAGAAGCGGTCCCCTCGGTTGTGCTGCAGGTGGTCTCATCTGTGCCCTCGGAGCTGGAGCTGCTCCCTGAACTGCACGACGAGGACACTCCCTCAATTGATGCCCTTCAGTACCACAATACAAACAAACTCCTAGCCTCTTTCTGCAAACTTCCCAGATGTGGCCGGGCTTCTTGCAAAAGTTGCATGGAGCTTGCTGTAACTGCCTCTGCTGCTGAGGTGCCTGGTGAAAAGGCGCTCTAGCTGGAGTCTGGTTCTGCTGTGGCTGCTGGAAAGGTCTGGACTGGAAATGAGGACGTTTGGCAGATACTGCACTGCCGTTGGCCCCCAGAAAAGAATCACGGTCTCTCTTGGTCTTCAAACCCAGATCCCGCTCAACCTTGCGTGCCTCCGCAAGTATCTCCGAGTATGTCTCATAAAAAGACGGAATGAGAATCAATATGGCACATGATGTAAGACATCAAGGAAAGAACAGTTTAAGGGATCAAGTATCAATGTCAAAGGAGAATAATTGAATCAAAAGAATTTTTCTAGATGTGATTGAGTATCTCAGCCTATATCATATATCCTATCGCAGGCTCGCAGTAGTACAACTAAGTTGTCGCACTACCACGACATCACATACTTGTGAAGCTAGACCTGCATGGGCCACCACCAAAAACGTGTCACGACCCGCACCCGGGGTAAGGGTACTAGTCGGAAACAACGCCCAGCCTACGCCGCAGAATCGGCGGTAGAACGCTGTCTAGAAAGTCTATCTAATATAATAAACCACCAAAAGATAGTGTACTCAATCACAGAACTAAGATAGAATGAACACGAATCAGATAAGAATAGAATAGTCACAATACAACTCATGAGTCTAAAATAATACATCAATGAGTCTGAAGAAAAATACAGAAATATGCTGGAGACAAATCCAGTACAAAAGAATACTACAAAACTATAAAGCTATAACTCCAGGGTCAACTGTCTCAGTTGGGATAAGTCCCTCTTGAGCCAGGGTCTCAGAATCTAAACCCACAACATCCTGGGGTCCATAATAGGTAGGGTACTCCTCAGTGTCATCTGGAAAAATATATCCAGTCAGGAAAGGAGCAGAGTACAACCCTAACAGCAGTTCTCAAACAATGATAAAAACTATGTAACAGTAAATAGCTGTGGATAAACAAGATGCATAAATAGAGACAAGAATGTAGAGACAATAAGGAAATACTGGAAAGAAATACAATAATGAACAATATGCTGATGGAACAAGAATACTAATGACTAAGTGTGTGAGTACTAGCTTTAACATGTGATCGGCTTGGGAACTTGCACAAGAGTATAATGGCCTGGTTAATCATACGTGCGGTGTATGATCAACACTCACAAGAAACAAGACATGCACAAGGAGGGTATGATCACATATCTACACTAAAATACTCCCCACCCCCGACTGGTATAATAGATCCAACCACGGTACGTTATGGCACGAGATTCTCCAAGAAGATAGCTAGTCTCCCCGAGAATCGGTGTCTGTACATGTACAAGATAACCAATGAAACAATACTTGCACCATATACACCATATACCAAGGAATAACATCTCATGACGAGATCCGGATATACCAATCCGTGTAACCATAGTGTCAAGAGAACATGTATATCTACACTAGATACAACGAACATAGAGGATATCATAAATGAGAAACTATCAGAGAATGTACTCGCCTGAAGTCCAATGAACAGTCTCACAAATGTCTGACTCGGTGCCTCGAAGACCTAGATATGGAATACCACATTAATACAAGGTTCCGGAAAGAGAACAAGTCAAACTAGGCAATTTCTAGGTCAATAAGTCAATTCTAAGTCAAAAGTCAACTATGGTCAACTCTAAAGTCCACTAAAGTCAAACATGGTCAAACCCAAAGTCAACCTCACAAGACATCTATAAAATAATATAGAGATAAACTACAATAATTTAGGAATCAAATTAGATTCAAAAAGAACTCACACAAAGTATACTAATAATATAATTAATATATACCCTAAAATAATATATATAAAAACAGAATATATAAACAATATATATATATATATATAAACAGAATATATAAAACAGTATATATATATATATAAACCATTAATACAAAAATGTACATATATATATTAATATACACATAAACTTATACCTTCAAATATTTAACAAAGAACATATAATTTACATGGCTAGAAGCACACCTAAAATATTTACATTAATATCCAAATAATTACATAATAATTATAAATAATATAATTACACAATTAAACATACAAATATATTTTATAAAATATTTTATGTATAAATTATATTATTTAACAAGTAGTAACATATATATTTGCATGCAAGAAAGCTACATATTATATTGTACATTATATTAGCACACCCAAAATATAGATCTATGCTACAATAATTACTATAATAAATACACAAAATAAATATTTAATATCCATATATATATACTAATTATAAATGAAGAATTGAACCACAATTAATTAGATCTATGCAAAATACACACAATTGGAGAGTATCTCACCGTATCCCACTAGATCTAGGATACGCATGCGACACGAGTCCAACACACAACCAAATGCACCCCGAAGGACACAAACAAATCACAAATAATATTTATGAACAAATCAAAGCGTCAAAAGTAGATCTATGTGTCCGTGTCAAAATACGACATGTTCAAAGCCCCGTGTCGGAGGAAAACCCCCAAATGACACGTATCACCAAATAGTTGGGATACGAACCACAAGTATCCCAATATGGACACGACACTAGCCTCAAACACAAATCTCATGTTCAATTGATCTATAGGATCAATTAACACACACAACAAAATATAAATTCGGAATTCCAACAAAATTGACACAAAGCACCATAACTTTCTCCATGGGTCTCCTATGAACACAAAACAAAGTCCTATGGGTACTACATACATATAGGTTGATTTTACATGATTAAATATCAGATTTAGAAGCTATTTAAATGGGAAAATCTGAATTATACCTATTGGGAGATGGATTCCCAATGAAATCTCCAATTGAGATGAACTTGCTTCCAAATTGTAGATCCTTGCTCCTCTTTGTAGATCCTTGCTTCCTTCTTCTAGATCCTTGCTTCCTCCTTCTCTAATGGTGAATTGGGAAGAATTTGGAATGAATTTGGTAGGGAATTGGATTGGGAATGGAGGGAATTTGGTAGTGGGAGAATTCTAGATCTAGATTTGGAATGAGATGAGAGGAGAGAGAAATTTCCCCCCCTCTTTAATAGGCCGGCCATAGCCCCTCCCCCAAGCAATTGTAAAATGTCCAATGTACCCCTTGGGGCCTCTCATGAAGAAATAATTAAGGAAGGAAGCTTCTAGTCTAATCATTTAATTAATTTAATCCATCTCCTTAACTATGGGCTTTCTAAATGGGCCAAGTCTAACTAATTAATTCATGTTGGTCCATGGGTCCAAACTAAACTAGTTGGGTCCACTAAAATATGTCTAAAATAATTAAATAATAACTAACAATAATTAAATAATACAACAAATAATTATTTACCATGCACAATATTTATTTAAATAGGAAATTACCAAAATACCCTTTCCTAGAAAATGTGGTAGTGACACCGGGAGAGCCCCGACGCAAGCGAGCAACCCTCACCCCCCCCGGCGGCCGAGCCACCGCCACCAACAGCCCGCAACCGCTGCTGGACGACTGTTGTTGATGTGTCTACTGCTGCTGTGCTACGCCTACTGCTGCCATGTTTTGGCCGGAGAAGACCGCCGAGCACCCCACCCCCCCCCCCCCGACGACCGCCGAGCACCCCCCGATGACCGACGACACCCCCCACGGCTTCCCCTCCCTTTCTCCTCCTCTAAACCGCTACGACGATTGCGAACACTGCTGCCACTGCTGTTCTTCTTCAAATTAGCAGAACCGAGCCTCAACCAACCCCCTTCATGGCACAGTTACACCTCTATCTCTTTACCATTTTGTGATCCATCTTCGCAGGTGTGTTTACTATATGACCCTCATGTTATGTGTTCAATTAGAATAATTTCGTTTGATTTCTATAGATAGTTATTTGAGTTCCAAATCGTAGAAAAAATTTGTTTTATAAAACAGTAAATTTTTCGATACGACGTTGGTCCCGTCAATCCGGGCAATCTCGTCGCGTAACGACTGCACCGAAAGGCGCGTATTGTCAACGTGGACGTGTGAGCTTTCGCGGAACTTGATTTGGATGTGCGTGCACACCGAAATCAACCCGTATCCGTCGAAAAGTACCGTATCAAATTGTTCTGGCACTCGTCCAAATTTCGTGTGTTCCTCTCGTTTCGTAACGAAACTTGCGCCATCGGATTCGTAGCGTTACACTAGTCCTGTGACCCAAGTATGGTTCGATTCTGAGAACGTTGATGAAACATCGTTTCGTGGGCCCCACGATTCTATATGACGGACGATTTCATGATTGGCTCATCGGAACCCAGTTCTGGACGTTTCGTTGGGTTCATTTCATCGTTCTGGACTCGTAGATACTAAGTTTGACGAATTTGGAGAAACTATGGCACATTTTTTGGTGCAAGACGGGCCCACGTGTGGACCCCATATTGACCAAAAATTATATTTTTGCCCTTGTGTCTAAATTGGACGTATGTATATGCTTTTCTGAGTATCTCACTCATTCCTGGACTATTGGTGATATATTTGACAGCATCCGGGGATATCAGCTCCAGTTTCCATTGCTGCGCTGCTACTCCCATGGCGAGTTCGTGTTCGAATCTTCGCCTGGCTTTCAGGCAAGTATACCTTGCCTTGTTGTACTGTTTAAATTCAGATATTATTAGTGCATGTTTATTTGTTTTAATATTATATATTGTGCGCATCCGAGAAAGACTCGGGTGCAGTCAATGAAGGCGTTGACGTTAGGACTTGTGTCTAACCTAGTGTCTAGTGGACGCACCTAAAGTTGTGGAGTTATCAATATGACTCCCCAGGCCTTGACACGTACCATTGTACGTCACAGAGTGAGATTATGTAGGGATGCGTGCTTCATACTCGATTGGCCATCGGTGTGAGCAGCACGTGTGACGGTATTTAGCTTAGTTGTATATTCCTTTAGTGACTTGCATTATAGTACGAGATGTCTACGTCGTATTCGCGACTTGTACATTGGCATTGGGCGGAAAAGACAATTAATAGGCGTATAGGACAGACATTTGGCTACCCTAGTTTTAGAGTAAACTACGGGGTCGTGAGCCTCAGTGTTACCCGGTTATGGGCTATGTCTTACCTGGTTATGGGCTCAGTATTATCCGGTTATGGGCGTATATGCTTGTTGATACATCCGGCAGAGGTTACTAGCTGCGTGCTATCATGATCGGTGATGTAGTCAGCATATACTCCTGGCATCCAGTTTATAGCTAATGCCAGGTACTTAGCCTCTGGCTCGACGCTATGATTCATACCTTTCACCTACCCATACGTACCAAGGTTGTCTTCAAGTGCATTTCACTTAGCTGATTAGTTCACCCTCGAGTTTTCACAGTATTTACTTTATGGCATGTATTTTTGTATCTTGTTACGTCCCTATGAGGACCTGGTTCCCTTCCAGGTTATTTGTGTAGTTTGCAGGCTGCTTGATCTAGTGAAGTGTGGACATCGTTGTAGATATCTTTACATTTTCAGCTATTACAGTCATGTACTACTTTCTATTTTTTTATTCTGCTTTTATAGCCTAATGTTTATAGGCCGATATTGTTCTTTTGGTCTATTCGAACGGATGTATTATTGGGCTGCAGACTGATGATGCGTATCGTTCTTTCTTGAGATTATTTACCATGGATTGAGATTTAGTTTAGTTGTTGCATATTAGAATTAGATTCTTAACTGGGTCACTTAACCGTGGACAGCGTAAGTGCACTTCGTCGGGTCAATTAAATTGAAAAGCCCTACAGAGACGTACTAGCTGGCCAATGCCACGTGTCTAGTCCCACGTGTTTTGGCACTGGGGCATAACAACAGTTAGTGTTAAGTGTGTTTTTAATGTATCAGTGCCTTAGTATAATGTATAGGTGAGGGTTTTGGGTTTATATATAGGTATCAGGTTATGGTTATACATATAACTAGCTAAGGTATTGTTGATACTAGTATACATAATTGGTAAGCTAGTATTTTAAGTTAGGTATATTATATTGATACTATAAGGTATTCTAATATCTAGTATTAGCTAGTATAGCTTGTATCATTGCGATACCAACCTAATAATTTAGATACATTCTCATACAACCTAGAAATAGCTAGTGTGACCTAGTTTGACAGTTTGGACCTAAAAATAGCCTAGAAATTCATATTGCTGCATTTTAACTCATTTATCATCCATTACACATAATTGACATTGATATTATATATATATATGACTGTGTGACACCAGCTTGGGCATCGAGAGACACACCTTGCTCAAGACATCAGGCGAGTACATTTCTCTGTTAATTTTTATTTTATGATAGTGTATATATCACATGTTCTAGAACTTTATACTTGATTCCGACGCAGTGGTTTCATGGACTGGTACTACATGGATCCTGTCAGGAGATGTTATCCCTTATCGTGCTCAGCGGATACTTCTTCACATGTATTTCATCGTGTGTATCGGGTATTAATTTAGTGTATTTCATGTTCACACACTACTCTTGTTCAGTATGCTTATATTCGTGTACACACACTGCTCGTGTTCAGTGTGCCCATATTCGTGTCCGTAACGTGTCATGATTGGATCCTTTGGTATTATTTGGGGATGGGGGAGTAGAAATTGATTATGTGATCAAGCCCCAGTATATTCGTGTACATGTCGATTACATACCTCACTTGTAATTGAGTTACCTTATTGTATTCGTGTTCAACCTAAACCGATCACATAATAAACTTGTATACCATGGCACATTAGTTAGATTTCAGTTATTTCCATTATATTACAGACATTCTGTTGTATGTTCTTCATTCCAGTACATTACTTGTTCACTCTACTTTATTTCATTCTGTTGTTTAGTTATCTTATATTATTTTATATTATCTGTTATATATGCTCGATTATGTATTTGAAACTACTTTTAGAGGTATGTACTTCGCTCCAATCCTGACTGAATATATTTTTCAGATGATTGGCTCGTAGACCAGTGTCCCACATACTACGGACCGCAGGACGGTGTTCCATTAGAGGATACTCCTGTAGACTAGGAGGACTTAGTACCAGAGACTAAGGAGGTTTAGTTTATTTTGGTGGACTTGTATCAGACTTTTACTGAGACTTATGGCATGTATATTATTTCAGATTTGTGGTTGTATTGTGATTCTTTTCCTTCGTTATTCCATTCGTGCTCTATCTTTCCTTAGTTTGCATTATGATTGAGTATAGTTTACATTTATTAGATACCATATTGTTCCTCCGTTTGGAGTTGAGATATTTGACAGGGACCATATATATAGTATTGAGATGTTTAGTTAGTAGAGTTGACCCAAAAGTTAGTAGAGTTGACCCAGACAGCGTTCTACCGCCGATGTTGCGGCGTAGGCTGGACGTACCCACATACTCATGCCCGAATATCCTGGTGCGGGTCGTTACAGGCCGATAGCCACCGGAGACCATTAGAATTTGAGGTATAGGTTTTGTTTGTATTGCTTGTGATTATTTATTTTGGTTGGAGTGCTAAGGCTGTATTTTGTGTAAGGTTGGCGATCTGGTGTTCTTGAGGATTTGTCCGACACGGGGCACGATTCACTTTGGTGGAGGCGGAAAGCTTAGTCCACGGTACATCGGACCCTTCAGTGTTCTTGAGAGGGTCGGTGCAGTAGCCTATAGACTAGAATTGTCGCCTGTACTAGAGGGAGTGCACGACATGTTCCACGTGTCACAACTAAGACGGTGCGTGGCAAACCCTAGCCATGTATTGGATTACTCGGAGATCCAAGTGGTGCTGACTCTCAGTTATCCAGAGCAGCCGATGAAGATTCTGGATCGCAGGGAGAAGGTGTTGTGAAACCAGACGATTCCTTTGGTACGCATCGCGTGGAGGCATCACTCTCTAGGAGAGTCTACTTGGAAGAGGTAAGCCGAGATGCGCGAACGATACCCTTATCTTTTTGAGCCGTGAGGTAATTCTTCTAGCTTGCTTTGATTATTTGTTGTGGTTAGTTCTTTCCTTAAATTTTGAGGACGAAATTTTTCTATGGAGGGTAGACTTGTCACTATCACATTTCTAGATGATGGTATTTTTTTCATTTAGCATATTTATTATTTAGTGATTTAGTATTTATATTATGTGCTACTAATTAATTATATGGTGTTGTGCTATTTAATTATTTATTTTTGATAACATATTTTAATTAGACTTGTCATTAGTGGACCCATTGGATTGTCATGACACAATTGAGCCAATATTAGACTAGACCCATTAGACCCATTCCCTTAATTAATTGAGAAGATTAGATTAGTTTCATGTAGAATTAGAAGCTTCTTAATATAGGCCTTCCTAATTAAATTTCTCATGACTAATTATTGGGGGTAGATGGGACATTTAGTGTTGCTTGGAGGTGGAGTTAAGGGACGGCCACTTTTAAGGGGTGAGTTTCTCTCTCCACTTCATTCTCATTTCAATTCTAGATCCCCAATTGTGTTCTTCCCTAAATTGACTCATTCCTCCACCAAATTCAATCCAATTCACTCTTATTCCCTCTCAATTTCATCAAGCAAGGAGCATTGGAGCTTTGATTTGGAAGGAGCACTTGGAGGAGGAGCATTTGGCAAGTTGCTTGTGTCCGGATCGTGTCCATTTGAGCAATTCATTGGAAATTTATCTCCTAATAGGTATAATTCTGAAATTCTCCATTATTCTAGACTAATTCATGCATTTGGCCATTAGGAACCATCCCATGGCTTAGGGCTACTCATAGGAAGAAGTTCTAGGCTCAATTGATCCCTATTGTGAGTTCTACATAGGTTTTTGTGCCCAATTATGAGGAATTACGAGATTGATGCACCAAGTGTGTCATGAGACCAATTAGATCTAATAACTTAGATTGGTAGTGAGATACTAGATACGTGTCCACAAATGGATACGAGTAGGTCGTATTATGGTATTTTGGGATACGCTGTGATATGGGGGTCCATTTTGGGGGTTTTGTACATGATGGCGTAATTCTCTTCAATTCCTAGTGTAACAAGATGCATTAGTCATTTGTAGGTGTAATTGATGGGTAGGAATGTTTATTGTAGAGAATTATGGGTTTTGGCATTCATTTGGGTAGGTATCATGGTGTGTCACTTTATTGCTCATTAAGTGTTTGGTGTTATGGCCATTTAGTGAGAAATTGTACATACTTATATCCTAGTGACCATATATGTAAATTTTAGTGTATATATATAGTTATACTTATATATATAACTCTGATGTGTGTGTGTATATGAATTGTGGACAAGGAGGTGATGGCTTAAATCCACGCAGACTTCATCCACCAGTCATCTGAATTCCTACAATCAACGGTAGAATCCTGGCCGTTTGAGGCATGGGGAATGGATATCATCGGACCAATAAGTCCGCCTTCGTCTAAAGGGCACTGGTTCATCCTGGCCATCACCGACTACTTCTCCAAGTGGGCGAAAGCGGTACCACTCGCTGAAGTCAAGACGTCAAACGTGATCAGCTTTGTCAAATATCACGTCATATACCGCTTCGGCTTGCCACGAAGGATCATTTATGACAATGGTCCACAGTTCGCAAGTCATGCATTCTACCGATTCTGCGACAAAAATCGGATTCAGAATATGGCGTCGACTGCCTACAACCCAGCGGCAAATGGGTTGGCTGAGAAATTCAACAAAACCATCATCAAGCTTCTCAAGAAGTTTGTGTCATCTAACAAGCGCGAGTGGAACGAAAGCTGGGTGAATGTCTCTGGGCCTACCGTATAGTGGTTCGGACAGCTACTGGAAGTACGACATTCTCTTTGGTGTACGAAAGCGAAGCGGTCCTTCCCCTCGAGATAAAAATCCCTTTACTCCGAGTGGCTCTCTCCAATCAGCTAACCGTGGACGAAAACCACCACCGACGACTACAAGAGTTGGAAGCACTCGATGAAAAATGACTCTTAGTTCAGCAGCGCATTGAGCTGTACCAAGCCCGTCTCTTTGGAGCCTTCAACAAGCGGGTCAAGGAGAGAACATTCCAAATGGGCGATCTCATCTTGACAGTAAGAAGACCGATGGTTATGACCCACAAGGCAGTCAGAAAATTCTAGCCTAAATAGGAGGGTCCATTCATCGTGGAGTTTGTATTCTCAATTAGCGCCTACCGGCTAGCAAAACCCAACGGCGACTTGCTCATGATGCCCATCAACGGCAAGTTCCTGAAAGAGTACTACGTCTAAGTTAGACTTGTACTCCCATTATCACCAGCCGGACAATCAAGATGTACATCTCTACACTCTTGGTTCTTCATCCCCAGCAAGTGCCTATGCACAATATTTTTCCTTCTTTACAAATTTCTGTAAAAGTCATCATCTGTATCCAGGAGTCATGGTTACGCAATGGATGATGGATCCTCAAAGTCTCCCCAGTAGAGTAGTCCTCAGGTCCAGTTGCACACTCCCACAATGACCACTCAAAAACCAATCCCGTTAGACGCAAGCCATGTTCACATTACCTCTTAGTTATCGTCCCACCAATCTCTCCAGTGGAGCAATCCTTAGGTCTATCTTCAATTTTCGGATAGACCACACCCAGCAAATCACTCATCAGTGAGTTCCTCGGACATCGGTTCATGTCCATATTACCTCTGAACTATCATCCTAACATTTATCCCCGGTTGAGTTTGCCATGTCCATATTATCTCTGAGCAAACCTCTCGGGTCTTGGCTATCGATCATCACATCCATATTACCTCTAATATCGGTTGTCATCCCCATTTATCACCCGTACTCACCAAGGTACATCAGCGGTGTTAAGTCCATAAAACGGCCACGTCCATATTACCTCTAGCAGGGCTTGTCTTAAACCTATTACTTGCACTAACATGCGCAAAAAGTAATGGGTTCACAAAACTTGTCACGTCCATATTACCTCTGATAGGGCTTTGTTGCGAACTTATTACTTGCACTCTCGTGCGCAAGAAGTAATAAGTCCACCAAAAATTCTCCAGTGGGATGTCCACAACAACTGTGGAGTTGTACTACGTCCATATTACCTCTAGTCTAATATCCAAAACTCACACAAAATTCATACACAACAAGACAAATGAAGGAAGAAGTAGCAGAAAAGAAGAAACTTTTATTCATGATCATGTGTACATATAATGAAAATTTATTATATTTCAAGGGTTTTCATTAATATTCAAGATCTTGAGTACATATGATGGAAACCCCTTTTTAAGGGTTTCCATGAGTTCTCGTCGACAAGAACCCTTCCATTAAACGGTGCCCCCATATTATTTCTGCCACGGACACAAGTGGGCCCAATAGTAGAGCTCAATGCTTTCTGGCTTACCACTCAACAGTGCAAACCTCAGTATAAGGAAAAGAATCCATATTGATGGATAGCATGGGAAGAGCAGGAGCAGACCCTCTATAACCTGACGGGAAGATCGACGACAGGAATGGCAATTAATCCAAATCCTGGCATTGGCGCCATAAGCCCCCAGCCGGTAGCAAACCGCATAAAAGAAAGAAACGCAACTAGCACGCTGCATGAACAAGGGCGACTCAGCGCGTGACGCAGGATTCTCATCCTCGTCTTCTGGATTAATCATTTTCGAACAGTCATCGTCTCTTGGATTAGTTCTTGACGAGGAACTGTCGCATAAGGGTGACATTCTCTTTGAATGACGTGTGTTATGATATCCTTCCATGCTCCATCATGAGCAGCACGAGCGAGGGCAGAACCTGCAAAAAGAAGACACGGATCAGTCTCAGTGAAGATCACATAAAGGCACAACTGAAGGATCGTAGGACAACTCTAGAGGGGGGTGAATAGCGTGCAGTGGAATAATCTATCCAATTAAAAATTAAGCAGAGTAAAGGCAACTACCAACTAACAGTGTATATGCAAGACAATAATATAAGGCACTAAGAGTAAGATAGAGCAAACGCAAACACCGCGATGTATACTGGTTTCTCTCTGAGAGGACTAGTCCAGTCCCGAGAACTCAAGCTCGGAGGTTTATCAACTATAATCACCAATAGTAAATCACAAGCTTTGATCTGAAGGCTTGTCGACTTCTTTACACTACGAGGTTTGATTCGAAGTCTCGCAACTTCACACACCACGAGTTTTGATCCGAAAGCTCGCAACTTCACACAGAACAGGGGCTTGATGAACCAAGCTCTTTACAACTCTGTAGACTTCTAGACCGAGACCACACTTGGCACTTAAAAGGGTAGGGAGTTGATCTTGGAGATAAGAAAGTTTAGGCTCTGAGGGTTTTCTCACTATAGGATAGAAAGATAGAGAATTGTTGAGTGTGTAGGAATGTAGAATTTTAATCCTATTTATAGGTTGTAGGCAAACAGAATTCTTCCAGAATTCGGATAGGGTTTAATTCAAATTTTCAACCGTTAGGCCAAGAAATCAGGATCTTATTGAACTGGTTAATTTCATACCAAAAGGGTAACCGAATTCGGTCTGAGTTCGGCCCGAGTTCGGTTTCTAAGTATAGTAGAGTTTGTTAATGAATGTGACCTGATTTGGTGGATAGGTTCTTTGGTTTATTTGAGTGGACTAGGTATCTGGATATAGGTACTTGGATTTGCCAGTGCGACTCATCTTACATCGATCCTATACTCAAATAAAATATAAGATTACATATGAAAACCAATAGCACATATGACGCCAAACTTCTAAAACATCTGCTCACTTGAAGACGCTTTTTCCATTGACGGCAGTTGTCCAAAGATAACCAGATCTGGGAATCTGAATACCATTCAGGGGCTTCAGCCCTGAACCCCCACGAGGGGCGCTGCCCCCTCGACCCCCGTCCAATGACCGGGCAGCGGAACCCCCGGGTGCGAGGCTCCAGATAAGTCGTAGGCGGTTGGACTAAATCTTCTATTATAACGTCGTCTTTGGCTCATCGTCATATAGCATATGTACATTGCTGATCTTGCTTATTGCTTTCTACAAGTACATGTTAGACGAACAAGGAAATATACAGAAGCAAATATTACATATCTGGAGTAGAATATACTATAGTGATTGATCGATTATCATAATGCTAAATTTAATCGATTAGCCATATTCAAAAACTCAACATAAACATTGGGCCAACAACAACTGCCGCATATGGTTGTTTCGGCCACAATGACGCACGATCGAGCCTGCACGCACAAGCAAGAGGATATCTCATTCATACGGTCAAGCCAGAGATAAAGCTTTGCGCGCATGAACCAGAAGACCCACCACCCATGCTGGTACGCCAAAGCTCGGTGCGTATGTTACAGAGTAGTGCTCGTCCACACGACAGAACTCTGTGAAAAGGTCTGCGCATGTCCAAGATGAGTCTCCATCCAGGCGGCAGAATCTTGCGAAGGGTCTGCGCGCATCTCTGCAACAGGATGGTGTACCGGTGCCTCTTCCTCCACAGCCCAGCATGAGAAGTGCAGTACGACCATACCTCCAAAAAAACATCCGGATCAGGGAGCCATGGATCGAGACCGCCCTTGATTAACCCATCGACGAAAAGAGCCCCGGCCTTCAGCATCCCTCACAGAAGAAGGAAAGAAAGCAAAGAGATAAAGTTCTCTCTCCTTCCCACCGCTTATTTATAGGCTTCAAAGCCGCGTGAAGAGATCGAGACGATGAACCAAGTAGTTATGGGGACGAATCTGACACCATGATTTTCGTGATCCTCTTTAAATCTCCCTGGAAATCGTCGTCTCGGGCCCCACGTTAGGAGATGGCACAGAATCCCAAAGGAGATCCACTAAAAGATCAAAACAAATCCATCAGTTAATGATGATTTGATAGCCTGGAAGTGCTCTCCATGCGATCCAACGCCCATGCGGCCCAACGTCCATGCGATCCAACGTCCATGCGACCTTCCAGTCATGCGACCAAAAGTGCTTGTTCCTCCACGCTTCTTATTCAAAGTATTCCAAACTTATCAGTTTGAAAACTTTGAAGGTGGTCTTGTAGAAGTATGAAAAATATGCATCCATGCAACCCTGCGGCCCAAAATAAAAGCTTATAAGAGATCAGGCCATAGAGACTCCCTGCGGCTAAGAAAGATGACATACATGCGTCCATATTAGCCAAAGCAGCTTGGTCGCAGAAGGACCTAACATGGCGTCCCGTCAGCAGGATTGTCTCTGACACAGAATCTTGACAAAGAAGATTTTCTGAATGCCTCAAAAAACGTGAACATACTAAACGATAAAGGTCTCACGTCAGCACAGACTTCACTCTCGATGGATATGCAACGCCACGTGTACAACACAACTGGTCACATGCGTCCCAGACTCCATACGTCCCATCCGTCTCTGGCCCCATGGGTCCCAGACTCCATGCGGTCCCATGTGTCTCTGGCTCAATGCGTCCCAGACTCCATGCGGTCCCATGCATCTCTGGACCCATGCATCCCAGCCTCTATGCGGTCACATGCGTCTCTGACCCTATGCGTCCCAGACTCCATGCGGCCCCATGCGTCTCTGGCCCCATACGTCCCAAACTCCATGCATCCCAGGCGTCTCTGGCCACGTATCTTTCAAACTCCGTGAAGACCAAGTCTTGTTACGATAAGAGTGATTCTCTCCAACCAAGTGCGGAATATGTGTCAAGCTGACCCAGTCACGCCCACAAAGGATGATAACCATCTAGATCTTCAGCAACAGAAAATCTCAATAAGCGTCCACTTGACAGCCTGGCCCGCTCTCGGTTGCAGTTGCACCCTGTTAAGAAGGGACATATGGCACCCTCCAGCATCCTTGCGGCCCAACATATGCGAGCCCAGGGATGACTATAAATAGTAGGATATTATACCCATACAGACCGTCCGACTATCTGTGAACCTACAGTCAAGCAAGAGAGAAGAGCTTTCTCCTCCTGCATCAGATCGTCCACGGAGTAAAGAGCTCCTAACCCTCCATCGTCATCCCCAAAAAAATAAATTTGTACTTAGATTGTCTCATAGGACTTCTCCGTACTTTCTTTTCGTTTGTTGATTAAATCAAGCTCTCTTAGAACTTTCGAATTTAATGGCGAACAGGGAGGACAGCAGTTAGTGTAGGGTCACATTGTTTATTTATTTTCCTTTAGTTGGCCACGGGTGACTCGATAGAGTGCTACGTGTGTCTTGCATTTATTTACTTTTTCTCTAGTTGGTCGCGGGTGACTCGGACTAGCACTACGTGAGTCTAGCACCTGTATTTTGTCGAGAGCTCCTCATTAGGATGTTGTCCTCAAAAGTGCATTTCACATAGAATGTATTTTGGCATGCTTTTATGAAAAACAACATCATGGCTAATAAACATTTGGTAGGTGGCAAGGTCATAGAGCTTGTAAGCTTTCTGACCAACTAGATAGCCAAGAAAAATACATTGTTCGGCTCGAGGAGCGAATTATGGGGTCGTGCACATCAGTAGCATAGGCAAGACACCCAAAAACTTGGATATGGGAATACGAAGGAAGCTTACCATAAAGTCGTTCAAAGGAATTTGGCGAGAAAGGAGTGTTGTGGGAAAAAGATTAATGATAAGTAGTAGAAACACATTCTTCCCAAAAATGTAAAGAAAGTTGGGCTTGGCAACATCAGGTAATGGATTCATCAACAGAATTTGCCCTCGGATTGCACTATAGGAATCATTGTCCCATGAAAAATTGCATCATTCTACGTCTCTTATGGTGCACCGCACAAGAAAAACGGTGACATTATAGGATCCTAGTTCATCCCATAAATTTTTTAGCCTTATGTAATAAGTTGCAACAGTCATCTGATCTTGAGCAAGACAAGTAATGTTCCTCTCAATTTGAAAATTACGAAGGACATTACTTTGAGAAAAAACGACCCCGAACGTTTTCTCATACCTCCTGGGCGGTAGTTAAAAAAATGACACTCTACAAGGTCTTGTGTGAGTGAATTGAGAATCCAAGAGAGGATATCACATCGTTGCATTTTTTTCCATAAAACATAATCGTCTGGTTTGGCTGTGGGAGAGACATTGTGGTTGTCCTGTCTATGAAACCTAACTTGGATTTCGTGTTCAAAGAAATCGTCATGGCTCTACACCATGTCAAATAATTATCCCCATTGAGGGGCTTGGAAACAAGCACCATTCTTGGATGATTATAATGGTGAAAACAATATAGATTGGTAGCATCAAGCTTGCCTCCATTGGAAGGTTGTTGTTCCGTCATGATAATGTGAAAAAGCAAAAAAAAAGCAAAAAGAAAGAGGGCAGAAAGCTAAGGTATCATTATGCCATGTAAAGAAGGAAAATAATATTTGCCTTTAATAAATTTTATTGAATCAGGAGACGTAGCTTTATACAAGAGATTTTTTACAATCATGCTAATCTTTTCTAAGTAGTCTAAGTATAAAAGGCAACTAAACAAGCATACAATTGACATAATATATTTGTCAATGAATGGCAAGATATCATTGATCTTTCCTTCTCAACATAGGCGACCTCTTTATCTCTTATCAGCCCTTACTACTAGACCAACTCTTGATGGCTAGCATATCTCCCCTAGATTTCAGAAAGTTACCTGTGTTGTAAAATAATCCACCTAGAAAGAAAGGGGAAAAATACTATCCTTACCCTAAAATAATAACTATCATAGTAAAGACCCAAAATGAGTTACTTGGTATAAGCATTATTTTACTTTTCAATTTTCGAAGTACACAATGTAGTTATTCTTCAATTTAATGACTATAGTTCTGATATATATGTATCAATAAATTTTTTCTTTGTTGTAGTCGATTATGTGACTAAAGATTAGTCGATTATGACTGATAGTTGATCTTCTCTTAATGTGGTTATATTTATAGTAGTATTTGGCTGGGAGATTACAAAGATATGATCGCACAGGATCATGAAGAGATAAATATATCTCTATCATTAGTTGAGCAAAATCTAGTTAGTTACAAACTAACTATAATATTCCTTAGTATGCATAACTCACTAAACAATTTGAATCAGTCTACATGAATGATCAATATCAGTATTCTTGAGAATGATAAACATTAGTCAGTAGTAATGATCATCATCAATATTAAAGAATAATCATCATTAATCTTCAGGGATGATCAACTTAGTTTTCTGACAACAAATTAACACGACTTTATGGGAATATATAGATGTAAATAGAATTCACCAAAACTTTCATTCAAAAATTAATAATGGTAGAAAAAATTGAGTTGATGTCGATAAGTCTTCGTGACGTAAAAATATCAAAAGATATGTCCATCCCGGTGTAGATGTCTTGCTAAAACCTTCTTAGGATGCCAATTTTTCAAAGGAAAAATGTTCCTAAATTAAGGAAAATGAGTACATTAAGGTCAATGAGTATACTTTTGGACGCTATCCTTAATTTTAACATTTATCTCAAAACAACGAGCGTTGCAATTCAAAGAGTTTTCGCAATATGATACAACGAACGATCTTCTACGAAGTGGACTTCGATAGAGATTTTGCAAATAAGTTGGTCAAGTTGTCCTGGAGTTGGTTCTACTTGACTCCAATATTTTAATGTTGTTTCCGTTGATGAGAAAAGAATTTCAGCACAATATGTTTGGTGTTGTCTTCTTTGATGTAGCATTTTTTCATCTGGTCAATACATGTGGTGTTGTCTTCATAGATTGTCGTCATAACATAGTTGATATAAGACAATCCACTTGTAGTCTGAATCTTCTCAATAACAAATCACATCCATATTCACTCCCGAGTTGTGCCATGAAGGGCGGTGGGTGTAATGCCCCGCAACCGCACGGTGCATTACGCTGAGTCGGATTGAATGAGGCAATAGCTGGTTACATTTTTTTGATTTGTTGGATTTGGAAACAATTATTGATTTGAGTTGGTTTCATGTGCAAATCCCAAACGGAGTTCGATGGAATCATATGTTCGCTCAGAGCAGTACTGGAAAAGCAGGATTGGAGCGATAATGTCGTCTTCCTTAGTCCGATTGGTCGGATGATTTGGAGAGCACGACATGCTCGCACGGTCATACCAATTGAGTAGATAGTGTTTTACATCGGACCACGGGTTCAAGGGATCGGCCGTATCGACAGGGCAGGATGCTTAACGGAATCAGACTTGGTGAGTGGGCTCTGTACCTTCTCATCTACTCCTTCATGCCTAATAATATGGAACACACGTAATGGCTTGAACACTTGGACTGAAACTGGGAAACCACTACACTGTGGCGTGCATAGATTGTACGTCGTTTGGTTGGATATGATTTGTGGCTTGAGTTGGTTTTCACGTTGGACAGTTGGAGCTTGAGTAGGTAGTAGGAGCTTGAGTGGATCATCTTGGTTGGAACATCGAGGCAATGCGGGCGAGCGAGCGTGCACGAGTATCAATTGGGCACGTTGTCATGCAAAGCGTGCAGTTGTGGTTCGAAACCGGACAACTGCATCGGTGGTGCTACTGTTAGGACATTGCGCCATGGAGTTTCATAGCAAGGGGTGTTGCACCAATTGAAACATTGTGTCGAGAAGCGGCATAGTGCCAATGGGGGTAATTTGAGATGTTGCCTTGGACTATAAATTAGAGAATGGTTATGGATAGTTGGTTGGAATGAGACTAGGATCGTTTGGTGGGGCGAGAATGCTCGATTCTCTCGTCATACCTACTTGGTGTTTGCATCGGTCACGGACAACCTGTTGCGCACAGGATTTGGTTTCCTCGAACGAGATAGGCTCTGGGGCACTGGGACCGTTCGGCTATGGAGGAGACAGATGGTAACGTGCCTTGGGAGCGGTGCCGACAGTTCGATGCGACCAGGCGGGCTAGCTACTCAGCGAGCTGGATCGAGTAGAACTTCAGTTGATCAGTCATTTATGGCTTGGCCAGTGACTTCATATAGATAAGAGTTGGTTTGGTTTGCTTTGCTTTCGTTTGTGCTTTTCGTGTAGGCGGCGGCCACCTTGGCTCGGCAAGAGTGTGCATATCGAAGATTGGATTAATAAGGCTTGGATTGTGGTTCGATAGGTTTCCGCGTTGCTTGGGTTTGAGTAGGACGGTTTGCATGCTAGTTTCCCTTTGAGTTGGATATATCTGCTTGTATATTTTGCTTGAGTTGAATGCGTAAATGCTTAACCTGCTTTACAGTTTTCCTTAACATGTCATACCTTTGCTATGAAATGAATCTAGGATTCAAGTAGAAAGATCACCATATAAATGTTTGCATTCACTGTTCTACTTAGTGTCGGTTTAGACGAGTGGGTTATCCCGCTCACCAGTACGGCTGTGTACTGACCCGCATTTGCGGACATTATTTCAGGTACGCAGGTGTAGTGGCGCTGCTTGGATATATGGGACATAATGTATGAACGGTAAGTACCCTTGTGGGCAAGAGAATGAGCAAGAGTGTGGCATTCTCCCTTGTGGTATTTTTATTGGACCCTATCAAGAGCTTCGTTATGAATACTCTGATGTGTGCTTGGTACACAATACTTGACTTTCGCTGCAACTTGGTCGTTTCGATGATAACTTTGATGTCGGACAACATCGCCTTGTGCGAGCCAACTCCAGGCTCGTACGGCATCACGTCCCGACGAGAACGATCGTCCTGCAGGAGCGCTGCAACGTGGTGATTCACGTTCAGCAGGGACGATCGAGCTTGCATGAGATTAGGGAATGACATATTGGTATCAGAGTGCCCGGTTCATTTCCTTGGACTTGGTCCTTCGCTTCATCACAAACTCTAAATAGCTTCAGCGTGTCGTTTAGCTCTTGGCTCTACTCAGTGCCGCATTGGATGTTTCATGCAATAAGTCTATATATTGCTGGTTGTGGCTGCATGTTGTTTTTTGTTACGTTGCTTTCGTTGGTTTTCGGTAGATCGTGTAGCATCATTGGGCGTTGTTGCATTCGTGCAGCAAGTTGTGTGGCGTTGTTGCATTTGTGCAGCAAGTTAAGAGGGGTGTCGTTGCGTTGGTTTGGCTTGTCGTTCGGGGATATTCTGGTTGCATCAGTAGAGCAGTTGGTTGGCAGACGAGATTGGTTATGTGGCATGTTGTGAGTAGAAGCATCGGATGAGAATGGATCGTTGCATGAGTTGCTCGTGTAGTGAATGTGTTGGATGGAGTTTGAATTTTTTGGCTGGGTATATCACATAGAGCATTGGCTGAGCAGGTTTGAGTTGGCTTGGGGATATCAAGATAGCGTTGCACGAGTTGCACGTACAGCAAATGTGAGGAACAATTGGGTATTGGGTTGGATTACTTGGAAGAGATCGTTACACGGGTTGTTCGTGTAGCGAAAGTATCGGACGGTTTGAGAAATAGTTGAAAGTATTGAGAATGGAACATAGCACAAGTTGCATAGCGAGATTGATAAAAAGAGTTAGATGGTTCATGCATTGGTTGAGTTTCGTGTCAGACTTGAGTTGAGGATGGCTGGAACACGCATAATGGATGGTTCGAATGGATCTTGGATTAGTGCAAAGGAATTATGATGCGAGTAGTAACTTGATTCGGAGTGGTATATGGTATACCACATAGTGAGTAAAAGCATTAGAATATTTTGGATAGACATGAATGGAATTTCCTCAATGGACAAGGTTAATAGGAATATAAGTTGGTTGGTGCACATCGACTGAGTTAGGAAGAACGGAAAATGGAGCAAGCAAATATTGAGTTGACCAATCGAGAACGGACTTGTGCAATAGAAGTATCGTTGGACTTGAGAGATAGACGAGATCGGAACAAGCAATGGAAAGAGTGTTTAAAATTTGAAGGATTGATGCGGACCAAGTATTGGAAACAAGTGGAGATAGATCAGATGGAAAGCTGAATATCAGAGTTCGCTTGCACGATTTGGAAGTTCGGTGGAGCATTCATGAATGCAAAGAGAGAGTTGAGCATGAGAAACAAACAGTTGGGATACGCTTGAACGAGCGATGGGTGGATCGAAAGATAGCGAGCACGGACTACGAATTTTGGCAACACATTGGAGCTGTTGGTTGAGCAATGAAACACGATCTGGTTTGGAGGGGCAATGTGATGGATTCGTACGAACTGAAAGGATTCTAAATATTGGCGCTCGAGAAGTTGGACCCAGGTTTAGCGAAAGTAAAATTTGGTGAAATGGTGCAACAATGGTAGACGGATTCTTTGAAAGACGTAAACGGGCATGGAGCAAGTCTAATTGATGTTAAGTCAAATTGGAAGTTAACACTTGCAGTACTAAGACGGATTGAGGCAACAAGTAAAGGCAATATGGATTTGAGATTTATGATGAAAATGATGCACGAGTCATTGAAAGAGTGTGGACTAATCGGAACAGAGAAAAATTAAGACAGGCTAGGGAATGAAACGAGAACAAGGATTATAGCGGATGGACTTTTGAAGATAGCTAAACGAAAGAGCAACGTTGGAGCAAATCACTATACTGCTCGAGCAAGTTGGACGTGCACTATGAAACATAGTATACGGATAAGAATTGGAGCAAGTCTTTGGTTTCGAAAATCGTTGCAAGTGGCAGTGCGAGAAGTCGAACATGGCAGTTCAGAAAATTTGATGGATTCAGGACAGAACGGCGGATTGATGGAAGACAGTTTCAACGAGCGCAGTTCTCGATTTGTGGCTTGGATAGATAGTAAGACTCTAGGTGGTTAAGCGGCGTTTGGTTGACAGATACGTCAGAGGTAGTGCATGAAGTTCTCGGAGTCAGAAGTTTGTTCGAATGGAATGGTTGGATTATGGCTCAGATTTGCAGAGGAGGTATAGCATGGTTCGTAGTAACTGTCCATCCTGATGACTTACAATTATCGAGCATAGCTTCGGGACAGCTGACCCTAGGGACTTGACCGCCAAATAGAGATGAATAATGTAGACCCATAGAACGACCATTGCGGTGGCGCATTTGGGAATGCGTCGAGGGTGGATGTTAGTAGTGTGTGTTGGAGATTAGCCTAAGTGACTGAGTATTGGATTTGAGAGATCCTTGGGATAGCCTTCAACTGAAGACGCAGCCGGAAGATCGAAGCGATGGTGGAAATAGCCTAAGTCAACTGATGAGATTCGGAGTCGCAGATTTTTGAAGATGGCATCGCCTCTGACTCGTGCCCCAGAAGGGAATAGGATTCATATGAATTGACGACTATGAAACTAGCTTATGAAGTTAAAACAGCGGCTCGTTCAGATCAAATCATTGCAATACTGGAAGGGACAGATGTGCCTCAGATCTACAAGATGCATCAAAACTTAGTCTGGGATGCGTGCTCGTACAGAAGGCGAAGGTGATATCCTATGCTTCGAGGCAGTGGAACCAGTGCAAAGAACTATTCCATGCGCGACCTAGGAATTGTGGCGAGTGTGTCCATGTTGAAATCGTGGCGACACTATCGCTATGGCGTGGCGGCAAAATATTCGTGGATCACATGAACCTCAATATAGATGTTCACCCAGTGGAGGTATTGAGATTGAGGAAGAGGTGTTGGGCTGAGCTGATCTAAGAGCATAGTTTGATATTTGGGTAAGTCGCCTAGTTGTGATGATCATTCGGAGCAAGAGATGATAGTTGGAGATAGTGCATGCAGAACATGGTGCGATTGGAGTCATGCTAGAGTTTGGTTAGTTGAGTTTGGATGGTGCTAGTGTGGATTCAAAAATAGTTGGATGGATTGAGTTGGAACACGAACTAATTTGAGTCTGGTGGGAAGATCGTCACTGGTAAATTATCGTATTTGAGAATAGTACTTGTGCGAATGAGTTATGGAATGAACTTCAGGATTGGTTCAATTGGGAGTAAAGCGAATGAATGCCTCGGGCATAAAGATACCCTTGTAACTTGTCCAAATTCGCTATCGCTAAGCTCGGCTGAAATGCATGTATTTCAGGAACGCCTTAAATATGTGTATGATCCAAAACTAAGCGATATGAGGAATTCGTATTGAGCTGCAAGGAGGATGTGGGAATATAAAATTTGTGCGAGCGTTCAGCACGAGCGAGATGCTGAGTCTGGATCAAGAGAATGTGAGTTGCATGGAGCAGAGTTATGAATTGGAGAAGTAGCATACGACAAGGAATGAATACTAGTACGGTTCGAGGACGAACCTGATTCTAAGTGACATATTATGTAATGCCCCGCAACCGCACAGTGCATTACGCTAAGTCGAATTGAATGAGGCAATAGCTGGTTACATTTTTTGATTTGTTGGATTTGGGAACAAGTATTGATTTGAGTTGTTTTCATGTGCAGATCCCAAACGGAGTTCGATGGAATCAGATGTTCGCTCAGAGCAGTACTGGAAAAGCAGGATTGGAGCGATAATGTTGTCTTCCTTAGTCTGATCGGTCGAATGATTTGGAGATCACGGCCTGCTCGCACGATCATACCAATTGAGTATATCGTGCTTTGCATCAGACCACGGGTTCAAGGGATCGGCCGTATCTGCAGGGCAGGATGCTTAACGGAATTAAACTTGTTAGTGGGCTCTGTCCCTTCTCCTCCACTCCTTCATGCCTAATAATATGGAACAGACGTAATGGCTTGAACACTTGGACTGGAACTTGGAAATCACTACACTGTGGCATGCATAGAGTGTACGTCGTTTGGTCGGATATGATTTGTGGCTTGAGTTGGTTTTCGCGTAGGGCAGTTGGAGCTTGAGTAGGCAGTTGGAGCTTAAGTGGATCATCTTGGTTGGAACATCGAGGCAATGTGGGCGAGCGAGCGTGCATCCGTACACGATTGTCAGTTGGGAGCTTTGTCATACAAAGCGTGCAGTTGTGGTTCAAAATCGGACAACTGCATCGATGAGGGCATTGTGCCACTGTTGGGGCATTGTGCCATGGAGTTTCATAGCTAGGGGTGTTGTACCAATTGAAACATTGTGTAGAGAAGCGGCATAGTGCCTATGGGGATAATTTGATATGGTCCTTGGGCTATAACTTGGAGAATGGTTATGGATAGTTGGTTGGAATGAGGCTAGGATCGTTTGGTGGGACGAGAATGCTCGATTCTCTCGTCATACCTACTTGGTGTTTGCATCGGTCACGGATAACCTATTGCGCACAGGATTTGGTTTCCTCGAACGGGATAGGCTCCGGGGCACCGGGACCGTTCGGCTATGGAGGAGACAGATAGTAACGTGCATGGGGCGCGGTGCCGGCAGTTCGATGCGACCAGGCGGACTAGCTACTCAGTGCTGGATCGAGTAGAACTACAGTTCATCAGTCCTTTATGGCTTGGTCAGTGACTTCATATAGATAAGAGTTGGTTTACTTTGCTTTGCTTTGCTTTGGTTTGTACTTTTCGTGTAGGCGGCGGCCACCTTGCCTCGGCAAGAGTGTGCATATCGAAGATTGGATTAATAAGGCTTGGATTGTGGCTCGATAGGTTTCCGCGTTGGTTGGGTTTGAGTAGGATGGTTTGCATGCTAGTTTCCCTTTGAGTTGGATATATCTACTTGTATATTTTGCTTGAGTTGAACGCTTGCATGCTTAACCTACTTTAAAGTTTTCCTTAACATGTCATACCTTTGCCATGAAATGAATCTAGGATTCAAGTAGAAAGATCACAATATAACTGTTTGTATTCACTATTCTACTTAGTGTCGGTTTAGACGAGTGGGTTACCCCGCTCACCAGTACGACTGTGTACTGACCCACGTTTGTGGACATTATTTCAGGTACGCAGGTGTAGTGGTGCTGCTTGGATATACGGGACATAATGTATGAACGGTAAGTACCTTTGTGGGCAAGAGAAAGAGCAAGAGTGTGGCATTCTCTCTTGTGGCATTTTTATTGGACCCTATTGAGAGCTTCGTTGTGTATACTCTAATGTGTGCTTGGTACACAATACTTGACTTTCGCTGTAACTTGGTTGTTTCGATGATAACTTTGATGTCGGACATCGCCTTGTGCGAGCGCAACCCCAGGCTAGTACGGCATCACGTCCCGACGAGAACGATCGTCCTGCAGGAGCGCTGCAACGTAGTGATTCACGTTCAACGGGGACGATCGAGCTTGCGGAAGATTGGAGCAAGACATATTGGTATCAGAGCGCTCGGTTCATTTACTCGAACTTGGTCATTCACTTCATCACAAACTCTAAATAGCTTTCGCGTGTCGTTTAGCTCTTGGCTCTACTTGGTGCCGCATTGGATGTTTCATGCAATAAGTCTATATATTGCTGGTTGTGGCTGCATGTTGTTTTTCGTTGTGTTGCTTTCATTGGTTTTCGGTAGATCGTGTAGCATCGTTGGACGTTGTTGCATTCGTGCAGCAAGTTGAGAGGGGTGTCGTTGCGTTAGTTTGGCTTGTCGTTCGGGGATATTTTAGTTGCATCAGTGGAGCAATTGGTTGTCAGACGAGATTGGTTATGTGACATGTTGTGAGTAGAAGCATCGTATGAGAATGGATCATTGCACGAGTTGCTCGTGTAGCGAATGTGTTGGATGGAGTTTGAATTTTTGGCTGGGTATATCACATAGAGCATTGGCTGAGCAGGTTTGAGTTGGCTTAGGGATATCAGGATAGCGTTGCACGAGTAGCTTGTACAGCAAATGTGAGGAACAATTGGGTATTGGGTTGGATTACTTGGAATAGATCATTGCACGGGTTGCTCGTGTAGCGAAAGTATCGGACGGTTTGAGAAATAGTTGAAAGTATTGAGATGGAACATAGCACAAGTTGCATAGCGAGATTGATAAAAAGAGTTAGATGGTTCATGTGTTGGCTGAGTTTCGTGTCAAACTTGAGTTGGGGATGGCAGGAACACGGATAATGGATGGTTCGAACGGATCTTGGATTAGTGGAAAGGAATTGTGATGCGAGTAGTAACTTGATTCGGAGTGGTATATGGTATACCACATAGTGAGTAAAAGCATTAAAATATTTTGGATAGACATGAATGGTATTGAGTCAATGGACAAGGGTAACAGGAATATAAATTGGTTGGTGCACAACGGCTGAGTTAGGAAGAATGAAAAATGGAGCAAGCGAATGTTGAGTTGAGCAATCGAGAACGGACTTGTGCAATGGAAGTATCGTTGGACTTGAGAGATGGACGAGATCGGAACAAGCAATGGAAAGAGTGTTTGGAATTTGAAGGATTGATGCGGACCAAGTATTGGAAACAAGTGGATATCGATCAGATGGAAAACTGAATATCAGAGTTCGCTTGCACGATTTGAAAGTTCGGTGGAGCATTCATGAATGCGTAGAGAGAGTTGAGCATAAGGAAAAACAGTTGGGATACGCTTGAACGAGCGATGGGTGGATCGAAGGATAGCGAGCACTGACTACGAATTTTGGCAACACATTAGAGCTGTTGGTTGAGCAATGAAACACGATCTGGCTTGGAGGGGCAATGTGATAGATTCGTACGAATTGGAAGGATTCTGAATATTGGCGCTCGAGAAGTTTGACCCAGATTTAGCGGAAGTAAAATTTGGCAAAATAGTGCAACAATGGTAGACGGATTCTTCGGAAGACGTGAACAGGCATGGAGCAAGTCTAGTTGATGTTAAGTCAAATTAGAAGTTAACACTTGCAGTACTAAGGCGGATTGAGGCAACAAGTAAATGCAATATGGATTTGAGATTTATGATGAAAATGATGTACGAGTCATTGAAAGAGTGTGGACTAATCGGAACATAGAGAAATTAAGATGGGGTAGGGAATGAAACGAGAGCAAGGATTATGGCGGATGGACTTTTGAAGATAGCTAAACGAAAGAGCAACGTTGGAGCAAATCACTATACTGCTCGAGCAAGTTGGACGTGCACTATGAAACATGGCATACGGATAAGAATTGGAGCAAGTCTTTGGTTTCGAAAATTGTTGCAAGTGGCAGTGCGAGAAGTCGAACATGGCAGTTCAAAAAATTTTATGGATTCAGGACAGAACGGGGAATTGATGGAAGACGGTTTCAACGAGCGCAGTTCTCGATTTGTGGCTTGGATAGATAATAAGACTCTAGGAGGTTAAGCGGCGTTTGGTTGACAGATTCGTCAGAGGTAGTGCATGAAGTTCTCGGGGTCAGAAGTTCGTTCGGATGGAATAGTTGGATTACGGCTCAGATTTGCAGAGGAGGTATACCATGGTTCGTAGTAACTGCCTATAGTGATGACTTACAATTATCGAGCGTAGCTTCGGGACAGCTGACCCTAGCGACTTGACCGCCAAATCAGAGATGAATATTGTAGACCCAAAGAATGACCCTTGCGGCGGCACATTTAGGAATGCGTCGAGGGTGGATGTGAGTAGTGTGTGTTGGAGATTGGCCTAAGTGACTGAGTATTTGATTTGAAAGAACCTTGGGATAGCCTTCAGCTGAAGATGCAGCCGGAAGATCGAAGCGATGGTGGAAATAGCCTAAGTCAATTGATGAGATTCGGAGTCACAAATTTTTGAAGATGGCATCGCCTCTGACTCGTCGTGCCCCGAAAGGGAATAGCATTCATATGAATTGACGACTGTGAAACTAGCTTGTGAAGTTAAAGCTGCGGCTCGTTCAGATCAAATCATTGCAATACTGGAAGGGACAAATGTGCCTCAGATCTACAAGATGCATCGAAATTTAGTCTGTGATGCATGCTCGTACAGAAGGCGAAGGTGATATCATGTGCTTCGAGGCAGTGGAAGCAGCGCGAAGAACTATTCCATGCGCGACCTAGGAATTGTGGCGAGTGTGTCCATGTTGAAATTGTGACGACACTATCCCTTTGGCATGGCAGCGAAATCTTCGTGGATCAAATGAACCTCAATATAGATATTCACCCAGTGAGGTATTGAGATTGAGGAAGAGGTGTTGGGCAGATCTGATCTAAGAGCATAGTTTGATATTTGGGTAAGTCGTCTAGTTGTGATGATCGTTCGGAGCAAGAGATGATAGTTGGAGATAGTGCATACAAAACATGGTGCGATTGAAGTCATAATAGAGTTTGGTTAGTTGAGTTTGGATGGTGCTAGTGTGGATTCAGAAATAGTTGGATAGATTGAGTTGGAACACGAACTAATTTGAGTCAGGTGGGAAGATCGTCACTGGTAAATTATCGTATTTGAGAATAGTACTTGTGCGAATGAGTTATGGAATGAACGTCAGGATTGGTTCAATTGAGAGTAAAGCGAATGAATGCCTCGGACATAAAGATACCATTGTAACTTGTCCAAATTCGCTATCGCTAAGCTCGGCTGAAATGTATGTGTTTCAGGGACGCCTTAAATATGTGTATGATCCAAAACTAAGCGATATGAGAAATTCGTATTGAGCTACAAGGAGGATGTGGGAATATGAAATTTGTGCGAGCGTTCAGAGCGAGCGAGATGCTAAGTCTGGATCAAGAGAATGTGAGTTGCATGGAGCAGAGTTATGAATTGGAGAAGCGGCATGCGATAAGGAATGAATACTAGTATGGATCGAGGACGAACCTGATTCTAAGTGGTATATCATGTAATGCCCCACAACCGCACGGTGCATTACGCTGAGTCGAATTGAATGAGGCAATAGCCGGTTACATTTTTTTGATTTGTTGAATTTAGGAACTAGTATTGATTTAAGTTGGTTTCATGTGCAGATCCCAAACGGAGTTCGATAGAATCATATGTTCGCTCAGAGCAGTACTAGAAAAGCAGGATTAGAGCGATAATGTCGTCTTTCTTAATCCGATCGGTCGAATGATTTGGAGAGCACGGCCTACTCGTACGGTCATACCAATTGAGTAGATCCTGCTTTGCATCAGACCACGGGTTCAAGGGATCGGCCGTATCGGCAGGACAGGATGCTTAACGAAATCAGACTTGGTGAGTTGGCTCTGTCCCTTCTCCTCTACTCCTTCATGCCTAATAATATGGAATACACGTAATAGCTTGAACACTTGGACTGGAACTTGAAAATTACTATATTGTGGCGTGCATAGAGTGAACGTCGTTTGGTTTGATATGATTTGTGGCTTGAGTTGGTTTTCGCGTTAGACAGTTGGAGCTTGAGTAGGCAGTTAGAGCTTGAGTGGATCATCTTGGTTGGAACATCGAGGCAATGCGGACGAGCGAGCGTGCATCCGTGCACGAGTATCATTTGGGCGCTTTGTCACGCAAAGCGTGCAGTTGTGGTTCGAAACCAGACAACTGCATCGGTGGTGCCACTGTTGGGGCATTGTGCCATGGAGTTTCATAGCTAGGGGTGTTGCACCAATTGGAACATTGTGTCGAGAAGCGGCATAGTGCCTATGGAGATAATTTGAGATGGTGCCTTGGGCTATAAGTTGGAGAATGGTTATGGATAGTTGGTTGGAATGAGGCTAGGATCGTTTAGTGGGGCGAGAATGCTCGATTCTCTCGTTATACCTACTTGGTGTTTGCATCGGTCACGGACAACCTGTTGTGCACAGGGTTTGGTTTCCTCGAACGGGATAGGCTCCAGGGCACAGGGACTGTTCGACCATGGAGGAGACAGATAGTAACGTGCCTTGGGCGCGGTGCCGGCAGTTCGATGTGACCAGGCGAGCTAGCTACTGGATCGAGTAGAACTGCAGTTGATCAGTCATTTATGGCTTAGCCAGTGACTTCATATAGATAAGAGTTGGTTTGCTTTGCTTTGCTTTGGTTTGTGCTTTTCGTGTAGGCGGCGGCCACCTTGCCTCGGCAAGAGTGTGCATATCGAAGATTGGATTAATAAGACTTGGATTGTGGTTCGATAGGTTTTCGCGTTGCTTGGGTTTGAGTAGGACGGTTTGCATGCTAGTTTTCCTTTGAGTTGGATATATCTGCTTGTATATTTTGCTTGAATTGAATGCTTGCATGCTTAACCTGCTTTACAGTTTTTCTTAACATGTCATACCTTTGCCATGAAATGAATCTAGGATTCAAGTAGAAAGATTATCATATAACTGTTTGCATTCACTAGTCTACTTAGTGTCGGTTTAGACGAGTGGGTTACCCCGCTCACCAGTACGGCTATGTACTGACCCACGTTTGTGAATATTATTTTAGGTACGCAGGTGTAGTGGCGCTGCTTGGATAAACGGGACAATGTTTGAACGGTAAGTACCTTTGTGGGCAAGAGAAAGAGCAAGAGTGTGGCATTCTCTCTTGTGGCATTTTCATTCGACCCTATCGAGAGCTTCGCTGCGTATACTCTGATGTGTGCTTGATACACAATACTTGACTTTCGCTGCAACTTGGTCGTTTCGATGATAACTTTGATGTTGGACAACATCACCTTGTGCGAGCGCAACTCCAGGCTCGTACGGCATCACGTCCCGACTAGAACGATCGACCTGCGAGAGCGCTGCAACGTGGTGATTCACGTTCAGCAGGGACGATCGAGCTTGCTGGAGATTGGGACATGATAGTGGGCTCGGTATGATTTGAAGAAGTGGTCATCAATCTCTACTTTGTATACTTTCAACATATTATTGTGTTCCAAATGGTAAAGACATACTCACTTTGAGATCCCATCTTGTATAGACTGTAAAAATAATTATGTTAGTTAATTTCTAAAAATCAATTTTCGAACTATGTTCTGAATAGGGCTAGATCTTAGTGTTTAAACAATAAGTCTTTGTTAAGAACTTATTTTTCCATGTCAAAATTTTTTTGTGATTACTAATTTTTTTTCGTTAGCATACTAAAATTTGAGCAATTGAATATATAATTGATATTGTAAAATCCAAAACCAAGCTTATCATTAAATTTGAGCATACTAATTTTTTGTGATTACTATTTTTTCTTATGAGTCCATTCCATCTACTTCCTCAAATTAAGCCCCTATGATTCCTCTTTCTGTATCTGATCCTTCCCCACCAGTCCAACAACCCTCACTAACGAATCCAGTTGTTGCACAACCATCACCTGCAAGTACTCCTATCGAACCCAATTTACACCATTCTTAAAGACCTCATCACCCTCCCATGGCTTTTAAGTGATTATGTCTACAACCAAGTAAAGTCTCCCAACCATTTGTCGCCTCTGTCATCAGGTCCACAAAAAGGTACACGATATCGCCTTTGCAATTTTGTCACTTATCATCGTTACTTACCACAACACCGCTCTTTTACTGCTGCTATCAGTCATAATGTTGAGCCAACATCTTATACCAAAGCAGTATCTCATTCCCATTGGCAAGAAGCAATGCAACCTTAATTGGCCGCTTTAGAAGCCAACCACACTTGGTCCCTCACTTCTCTTCCTCCTAGTAAGAAGCCTATTGGTTGTTGTTGGGTTTATAAAATCAAACGACACTTGGATGGTACTATTGAGAGTTTCAAAGCTCGTTTGGTTGCAAAAGATTACACACAGATGAAATGTATAAATTACCATGACACTTTTTCTCCCACTACTAAAATGATTATTGTTTGTTGTTTATTAGCTTTAGCAACTACCCAGAATTGGTCTCTTCACCAACTTGATGTCAGCAATGCTTTTTCTTCATGGCGATCTCCATGAAGAAATTTGTATGTCTCCGCCTCCTGGTCTTCAGTGACAGGGAAACAATCTAGTGTATCGCCTTCACAAGTCGTTATATGGCTTAAAGCAAGCTTCCCGACGATTGTTTGCCAAGTTCTCTACAGCTATCCAAGCTGCTAGCTTTGTTCAATCCAAAGCTGATTACTCGTTATTCACATGTCACGGGCAATGATGTCAATGCCATATTAGCTCTTAAGTAATTCCTACTTAGTCATTTTCGAATTAAAGATTTAGATGATTTGAAGTATTTCCTGGGTCGAATAAAGTTATTTCCATCTCGCAACGAAAATATACTATGAAAATTTTAAAAGATCGTGGATTTTTTGGTGCTAAACCTGTGAACTTTTCCATGGAACAAAACATAAAGCTTTCGGATTCAGGTGAATTGTTTAAAGATCCGCCTCAGTATAGGCAACTTGTTGGACGCCTAATTTATTTGACTATTGCGTAGCAAGATATCACCTATTCTGTCTATGTGTTAAGCAGATTCATGCATGCACCACGTAGACCACACATGGAAGCTGCCTTGTGTGTATTGCACTATTTGAAAAGTTGTCCAGCACAAGGTGTCTTTCCCTTCTTAGAATGATTTATCTTTGCTAGCTTTTTCGGATTCGGATAGGGCTGTTTGTCCAATATCTCGTAGATCCACTATGGTTTATTGTGTTTTTATGGGATCTACTCTTATTTTCTGGCGGAAAAAGAGGCATAAAATCGTATCTCTCCGCAGCAAAAGTCGAATATAGAGCCATGACAGGTACATGCTATGAATTATCCTAGCTACGCCCATTATTGCAAGATTTGAGAAAATTACATCTGAAGACACCATTGTTATATTATTATAACACAGTTGCCTAACATATTACTGCCAATCTTGTTTTCCACAAAAAATCAGACATATAGAGATGGATTGCCATTTTATTCTTGACAAAATACAAGATGGTTCAATTGTAACCAAGCATATTGCCTCAACAAATCAACTTGCGGATGTGTTCACCAAGCCATTGGGAAAGGAAGCTTTCTCAACTATGATACGCAAGTTGAGAGTTCTTGACATTCACTCCCCAACTTAAGGGAGAGTGTTGATAGGGCTGTAAACGAACGGAACGGACTCAAACAACCTCATGCTCAAGCTTGGACCGAAATTGAACTCGGTCTAAGTCCGGCTCGGTCCAATCAGACCCAAATATCGATGTTCAGGCAGGAATTAATTAGGTTAGTGTTCGGCTTGCTAGACTTGTTCTGACGGACTGGACTCGAACCGGACATTGGCTTGGTGAGTGTGTGATTGGGTTGGAATTTGAAAAGAGAGCCTGAAGCACTGTCCAATGGTCCAGTGTAAGAGAGAACTAACCGACTATAAAATAAAATTCCTGTTCGAGTTATTGTTTGTTTGTTCCCAAGTATACCTAACAGAAGTAAAATAGACTCAACATTGAGCCGAGTTAGTGAAGTGGAAGTGCAATAAGCATTTGTCCTTTCTCCTTCTTTTGTTATTAATAAGCATATAGCAGCTTTCCTATCAATTGAAGAACTGGAGGCGGAAGGTTATTTTTTAAAACAAGCAGCTCGAATTAACTCTATGAAACCAGCAGCTAGAACTTTTTAAACTTGCTATTGTATGCTGCATGCATGAACTTGATAGTCCTTTTGCTTCAATTAAGATAAAAGTTGGAGAATTAAAAGTGAAATCAGACCACCAATGGCAAGTTTGGGCAGGTGATTTTGATGTTTTAACAACAGTAAAAAAAAAAAAAAAAATTATTTTATTATTGTTGTTCACGGACATATTCGAGACGAACAGATACAAGACCGAGCTCTAACTTAAAGGATCAGAGAAGTAATTTTATTCATTCTCGATTGATATAGTGGTTCGAACAGTCCACAATCGAACTATTTACCGACGGACGATGAACCGTCTTATTCCCTTTACACCCCTAAGTTTTGAGAAGGAAATGTCAATGATATATGGTCATTCATTGACAAATATATCATATTAATTGTATATTTGTTTAGTTATCTTTTATACATGGGCTACCTAGAATAGATTAGCATGATTGTAGGAATTTTTTTGTAAAAAACAACATCTTTTGATTCAATAAAATCCATTCAAAGACGAATATTATTTTCCTTCTTTACAGCCTAGACCTCAACAAAAAATAAAAATAAAATAATAAAAAGATAAAAGGCACCCTATTGTTTGACAGTGACTAGTACGTGCTATTGGGTAGGTCAAAGTTGAAGTATGGCCTCGGCACAAAAAAAGTAAAATAAAATAAAACATCAAAAAAGAAAAGGGTGATACGTTTTAACTTGCCTCTCCTTCCCTACAACTAGGAATATTAGCTATGTAATTTGCGCATGACAGTTAGATGACAGATTAACGGAGGGTATCAAGATACAAAATTTTAAAAGTTAGAATATTTACTTGACCTCTTAAAATAGTGTTAGATAGTAAGTTACAATTTAGAGACACTTGAGGAAATTAAACTGCAAATTAACCATACAAATATGACAACACTACTTGCAAGGTTGCAAGAACAAAGAACAAATTTTGCAAGACAAACTACAACAAATATTTCATGCAAAATTTGTAAATGTTGCCTGCTATTCTAACATTAGATGCAAACAGTAAAGTGCCAATTCATTTACTAATCGGTTTGTATATAAAATATTCATTGGCCATTTCAACACAAATAAATCCATTTAGTATTTTTTTTTTTTCTGGCTAAGGACAAATACTAAAATTGGCATCATCATCATCATCATCATCATCATCATATATATATATATATATATATATATATATATATATATATATATCATCATTTAAATGAATTAAAAAAAATTAATACGAAGATAACTAAATAACTACCTAAATATTCAACTAATTATTTAAAAAAAATCTTCTAAACATTTAACTACCTAATATGATATATTTATAACTAAAAAACTCCAACTCAAATGGTTAAGGTGAGAGACATTTTCTTTGATTGCTTGAATTCAATTCCTAGAAAATACAATTTTTATACTAAATTCATATTTAATTTTTTTAATATTTTTTTTAACGCACAGGTAATGCACGCACATTACTAGTATTTATAATTAGATTCTCCAAACATGTCCAGAGGGTGGGAAAAAAAACGTACCAGGGTGATAATTTGGGCTTGACCCACTAAGCCGCCTTCTTAGGCAGTTTTTGGCCTGTGGTCTGGCATATATGGGTTCGGACATAAACACGGATTCAACCTGCCAACCCATTTGTCGAACGAATCCGAATCTTAACACAGTAGATGTTATCACACAAATTAACAAGCAGGGAAGGGCGGAACAAATATAACATATTATAGCAAAACAAAGCAAATATCTATTTAGATCAACCATAAATTAGTTAGAAGAAAATAGTCACTTGGGATCAACCTGTTTAAAAGGGTCGGTTCGGGTTGGAAACAGGTTGGGTTCAAGTTGAGCCTAAAGATGTTATAACCCAAATCTGGGCCGACCCAATATTGTCACTCCTGCTGCATGTGTTGACTAGTTGGAACAAATCCGCCATGACCAAAAGGGTCAAGGAAGACAATGAAAGATTCTATTGTAGGATGTTTACAGTAGATAACCCTTTGGAATTCCTTTGTCTTGATGGAGGTGTCCTACTGATATCCTCTTTTAGGCTGCTACCGGTATCTACAAGTGCAGAAGTGCAGAGATTGCTCTCCAGCACTCATCATCCTGTAGAAGGACATGCTGGAGATTGTTCCTAGACAAAATAAAATTGCAGGTCAAGAAAGTCTTGTGCTCTAGATTCTTAGAGCATCATTAATTTGTAGAATAGTAAGAATCATCCTAAGTTCCAATTTCTAGATTCTCAGATCCAACCCATCCACAGGAGCTATAGGTTGGGTCTGAGAATTTCTAGATTCAGAATAGTAAGTCCCAATTTGGAGCTCTATTCTAGATTTAAATTATCTTTTTTCCACATTATCTTTGGGACCAAAGCTCATTTTATCATTCTCTACTATTCTCATACAAACCCAGCCCATTCCACATTCACCTTCTTCTTTTTTGAAATGTTCGGCCTCAAGATAAAATTTTGAGCACCATCTACTAATGATGCTCTTACAATGTTCTCTCCAATAATTGGAAACCCAAGCAATAATTATTTAAGTCTCCTCCTCCTCGTAACAAAATTAAAAAAAGAAAAGAAAAGTCTTCCCTTCTTTATGAATGTACTAAAGAGACATCCACAACTCCCTCTCTCTCTAAACATCCATGATTCCAATGGGACTACTAGTACCACAAGAGTTGTATTAAGGAAACCACATGGTAACATGGAAGAACAAGGCAAACAAAGAGACAACGAAAGGACGAGAAACAATAGTGGTGACTCAATCATACAAACTCTTAATCATCATAGACTATAAAAACTGGAAAATCAATTAACTAGTTGATTACACCAGGTGTAAAGAGTACTTTATAATCATGATCTGCATATAAGAACAAAAATTATTTGGTGTATGAGCTAATACCAACAAAATTATATTAGAAGCCCTTGGCCGATCATAATTGATAAATCCGTGTACTAATTAATCAAGTCCAAACCAATAGTAGTAGTCATGCCGACACCGACATACTAGGAATACCTAACGAGCAACACGATAGGAAAATCTAAATGTGGATATAACATAAACAATTTTTTTGTTGATTAAACAAATACTTCCATGTACAAAACAATAAGGAGAAATAAAATACAGTTTTATAGTTGGGCAACTTTTGGAAAGAAAATAGAAACAAGGAAATCTGTTAAACTTGGAGTCCATGTGAGACCACAAGAGGAAAAAGTTCAGACCACTCTATAGAACACACAACAAACTAATTCAAATACTAGTAAGGAGAGCTTACAATAGTACTACCAACATAATTCCAGCAGCAAATGATACAGAAAGAAAATAGCATATCTAGAAAGCAAATTCACACCTTAGTAATATGTTGGTTTTAGCTGTTCCTGCCATTACTACTCTATTTACTTTATTTTTCCAACTAAAAACAGGATAAAGAAAATCTTTCAACTCCTGACCAATTAGCATGACTAGATCATGTAATCAATACATGATAATTGTATCAATTTAACCTTGTAAGATAGTATGCAACAAATATGTATATATAATGCGCAATGCACTTTGCTAATATGAAGCCTTACCCCCATAAATATGAAGAGACTGTTTATGTGACTCTCCCGTTACTTGAACCTGCATCCTCCAAGATGCAAGCAGCAAGTCTTACTATCGCGCTAGGCAATGCCCTCTTGTTCCATATGTGAGCATTGATGATACATGTTAAGCAGCTCTCTTAAGACTATTGAGATAATATAAGCAGAGTAACATTAAAATAACAACAAAGGATGAGGAAAATAAAAATAAAATGACCAATCATTCTCTCACGCTCAAGGCCTAATTCTCTTCATCCCCAGCCTTTCATCTGACCTGAGAGAGGAGTCCCCATCAGAGGATGCCTCCATAGACTTGGAGAAGGAGGTGGAGAGATCAGAATAGAGATCAACAACCCTCCTAATGTTGTTGTTGAGCTCTCTGATTAGCCCAACATTCCGGCTGAGGTTGTCAGGGATCTTGGACTCGTGGTTCTGGTTAATCTCATTGATCAATAGCCTGTTCTGATCAAGAATGCTCTGGACTTGAACAAAGCTCTTCTGGAAACTTTGAAGGACCTTGGTGTCCACTTGGGCTGACCCATTGTTAAGGCCAGAGAGGGTGTCTCCCTCCATAGCTACCTACAACTCACTCTTTTAACTTGTTTTCCCTATCCTTCAGAGTTAAATCAGCCAGACCTGTAAACAGTGTTAATCCCGAAGCCAAATCAAAGAAAAGAGGAAGCCACAAAGTAGAAACTCACACAAAAGTTCGTCTCTACTAACTCCAGAAGAGAAGTTGGTGCACTAAGATACAAGAGTTCCTCTACAGTGACACACAACTCCACAGAAGCACTAAACCGGAAACATGTTACAAGCTGACGACCCAAGAAAAATGCAAAAACAAAAGAATCAGAAAACCGTTCTTCTCTTTACGTTCGCAGACGCTACAACGAGAAGGAATGGGAACAAGAAAAGAAATGCACAAAAGGAAACTCCTTGCTGGGGTGATCAAAATCACCGGTGATCAAGACAAGATTCGCCCTACACAACGATCTGTCCAAGGATCCAGCAAGTTCTAAAATGAACTTCTAGAACGCTCTTGGTCACCTTCGGATCACTCGGAGAAATACTTTGTGGAAGGGTGGTCAGTGGGCCGCATTAAGCTCTGGTGCTCTCAGTTCTTTCTGGTACAGTTGGAATTTTCTCAACCACTCAAATGAAAGAGGAGCTCATTTATATATAGAGAAAATCAGCACCTATACGGCACGAGAAAGCACGTGCCGCATCCGACAAGATATCAAGGCGCATCGCCACATGCGCTGCCAAACGCCGAAAGTAGCCACTGAGAGCAGACAACGCCGAAAGCAGCAGCCGCGAAGCACAGAGAACCATGTGCCGCCGCACGCGCCGCACGATGCCGCCAACAACAGATCATGTCCCCTCCACATCAGATATAGCACATTGCCTTATGTCGACCTGGCCGCATGGCCTTGGCCGCATGAGCACTGGCCGCATGGGCACCTGGCCTCATGAGCACCTGGACGCATGCACTCCTGACGCAAAGCGACCGAACATGCGCCCGAGCTAGCAACCATGCATACAACTCACGCATGAATGGAGCTCATGAGCGTCATGCGACGATGCTGACGTGCTAAGTGTAAAGTATGCCAACAAAGCGCCACTTTACGTCCTTGAACCCGAATCCGAGTCGCTAGGCTTAAGCACATAAAGAAAAATTTTCCAGAGGTGGTGACAAAATTTAAGATTGTCATAAAGGGTTCACACTTAAGCCCTTTAGGAAAGTCAACCCACTTGGGCCACCACTCCATGTACATATATCAATACTAAGCATAGCTATATATTGAGATATACACATTGGTGGTTTTCCAATATGGGACAAACTCCCAAAGCAAAGTGAAAAATACCAACAATCTCCTACATATATCATAATATATGGTCGAGCGTCCCTCACAGTGACTTCCCATTATGCATTAAGATAGATGTCGCCCACGACTTTGAATCTTCCCGCATGGGTCAAACAACAGTACGATACAAGAATGGAGTACGCTTTGAATTCTGAAGCATAGCTTTTTTTTTTTTTCACTCGCACAATGATATCAATTGTGCCTCCGGTCGCACATTAAAGGCCCTGTGCTGACCTGGTTTCGGTATATATATCTTGGGTGTCTACAAATTTACCTTCAAGAGACGGCTTATATCTCTGTCCATACACTTAGGTGAGTTCCTTTTAAGAGAGTTTAATATTTTCCAGCATAAAGTCTTGCGCTTTCGTGCGGTGTTACGTGCTGTGACATAGCTCGCAGCCGAGGTTAACTACCTCTTGTGGTGTCACCCACTGTAGCATGAGGTCACTAGCCTCTTAGTAGTGTTGTACTACATCCGGCATGAAGCATTGCACTTCCGTGACGTGCTACGCCGCTGTGACATGGCTCACAGCCGAGGTTAACTACCTCATATGGTGTCACCCACTGTAGCATGAGGTCACCGGCCTTTTAGTAGTGTTGTGCTACAACTCTCTATCTTTTCAGCATTAGGCTACCTGCCTATTTGCGGTGCTACTGCCGCTGTGACATGGCTCGCAGCCGAGGCTTTACATCTTTTACCTCATCGTGGTGTCACACCACTGTAGCATGGGATACAAGTCCCTTGTAGTGCTGAACTACACGTGCTTCCTGCAGCGCACGTCGGACATTCACTCTGTCCGAGAACTCATTAAGGCGTCGAAGCCACCCTTACATAGGATTTGTTCTATATATAAATATAACGAACAAGTAGTAGACTACAGTGGTTTTGGATACGTATCCCATCCTGTCCCGAAAGACTACCCAATATACCTGATATTTTTTCAGTCAATAATCGTCCCTTGAACCAAAAGCTAGATGCCTAGTAGATTTCTCTTTGAACTAATAGCATAAAACTTAATGGTAGAATTACAAAACCACAATATCAGAGTTACTTCAAGCCCATTTTACCTGTTGTGTCTTCGACTAGCTAGCGCTTGAGGCTTTTAGTGAACGGATCCGCCAGGTTCTCCTGACTCCGAACATCCACCACTGCAATGACACTAGTCTTGATGGGATTGTTTAGTGCTCTGTGCCGAAGCCACACAGTTCTCTTATTTCCATAAAAAGATGATTATATGCCACTGCTGCAGCTGCCTGGTTGTCGCAGTATATCGGTACAGCCGGAATCTGCACACCAATCATTGGAAGATCGTACATGAGCTCCCGAAGCCCCTCTGCTTCATTTGTTGCAGCTGTAAGTGCATAGGATTCAGACTCCATTGACGAGTGTGAGAGCATTGTCTGCTTCTTCGATTTCCACGATACAGTAGCTCCACCCATAGAAAAAACATCCTCCGATGGATATCTCGCTCTCTTCTTCTGAGCACCAACTAGCATCACTAAAGCCTTCTACCACTGCTGGATCTCCGTTGTAGTAAAGTGCAAACTTCTGAGTCTTCTTGAGGTATCTTAGCACCCTCTTCACAGCTTTCCAGTATTCAACACGTGTTACTCGTGAATCTACTCAGCATCCTCACAGCAAAAGCAATATCAGGCCTAGTAGCATTCGTAGGATACATCAAACTCCCGATGACACTAGAGTACACCAACTGTCTGACGCTTTTCTCGAGGCTTTGCCTCTGCTTCTTGTCACACCTGTACGAAGTATCAATCCCAAGAAGATCTTGGTATCCGTAGCGTGTGTGCATCTTCTCCACGTAGTGAGCTTGTGAAAGAGCAAGTCCAGCTTCCGTCCGGATTATCTTAATCCCAAGGATGACATCTACATCTTCCATGTCCTTCATGCTGAATTTGGACGAGAGGAACATCTTTGTTCTGGTGACACTTTCTACATCCGTACCTAGGATTAGCATGTCGTCCAAATAAAGACAAATGATGACACCTCTATCACCAGCGAACTTCGTGTACACACACTTATCAGTTTCGCTGACCATGTAGCCATTTGATCTGTTAACTTTGTCAAACTTCTCGTGCCACAATTTGGGAGCTTGATTCAGACCATACAGAGATTTTACCGGTTTGTATACTTTGTCTTCAAGGCCTTTGACGACAAACCCTTCTGGCTGCTGCATGTAAATTTCCTCAATCAGTTCACCATTCAGAAATGTTGTCTTGACGTCCATATGATAAATCATTATTATGTGAATAGCACCTAAAGCAATCAACATACTGATAGTAGTCATCCGTGCAACAGGAGCATAGGTGTCAAAGTAATCAATCCCCTGCATCTGAGAAAACCCCTTGGCAACTAGCCTGGCCTTGAACTTGTCTACAGTTCCGTCTGCTTTCATCTTCTTCTTGAAGATCCACTTGCATCTGATGGATTTAGCTCCTTTAGGCAGATCGACTAACTTCCAAGTATTATTAGAAGTTATCGAGTCATACTCGTCATTGACAGCCTCCTTCCAAAAAATAGCATCTCTGGTCTTCATTGCCTCATCATAGGTAAGCGAATCAGCTTCCACATGATAGGGTAACAAAATCTTCTCCAAAGTCCTTCGGCCTCGTCACTCGCTTTGCTCTCAGCTCAGCAGGTCCTGGTTCAAATATTGTCTCATCAACGACAACTTCTTCTTGGGCTACTTCTCTCTGGGAGGCACTTGACTCGTCTGTGCTAGCAGCATTCTTCGGAACATCTGCGAGAACAATATTCTTGTGCCTAGCAAACTTGTCTTCAAAGAATTCTACGTCGCAAGATTGATATGATTAGATTCGATATCAAGAAACATCCGAGCATCACTCTTATCAGCATAGCCCAGAAAAATGGTCTTCGTAATTCTTCGTTCCCAGCTTTTGTATTTTGAGGTCTGGAAACTTCACATACGCCAGACACCCCCACACTCGAATGACATTCAAGTTGGGTCAAATCTTAAACCAGAGTTTATGAGGAGTAACGTCAGAAGTCGTGAATGGCACTCTATTCAGAATAAATGTGGCCATAATCGCAGCTTCTCCCCAAAAGCACTTTGAAAGTCCTGTTGTCAGCAACATGGAGTTCATCATTTCTGTCAACATCATGTTCTTCCTTTCTGCTACACCATTAGATTGGGGAGAATACGGAGCAGTCGTTTCGTTGATAATTCCATGTTCTTTGCAGACCGATGTGAATTTCAAGGAACGATACTTTCCGCCTCGATCGTTTCTGACTATTTTCAGTTGTTGACCGGTTTGACGTTCTGTTTCAGCCTTGAAGTCCTTGAATTTCTCGAGCGCTTCATCTTTCGACTTGAGAAGATATACAAACACTTACTTCGAGAAATCGTCAATGAAGATAATAAAATACTTTATTCCGACCTTCGTAAAAATTGCTTAAAGTCACAGATATTTGAGTGTACCAACTCCAGAAGATCTGTACTTCGGTTCACCCTTCTGAACAGCTTCCTGACAATCTTTGTCTGCGCACAGAGTAAGGTTCAAAGTATCGGTATCGGAATCGGTATCGGACCATTCCTATGAGTATCGGGATCGGCGGTATCGGTAGTATCGGCGGTTTCGGATCGGAGTTTCGAATTTTTTGGTATCGGAAAGCAAACAACTATTAGTAAATTATTAACATTTAAAAGAATATATTTTATACATTTATGCATAATTTAAAGTATTTTCAGTATTGTTTCTTAGTATTTTTGATATTGAATGAAATAGTAGTCATCCTTGTTGATTGATTTATATGCGATAGATAAGTTTTCCTCTTTTATATGTTTTTACAACCTTACTATGCTTTTACATCCTTTCTAATTGGTCTTTTTAATTCAAATTTTTTTGCCGAATTGACTGAAAAAAATACCTCTAATGTCGGTATCTGTCAGTATCGGGTATCGGTCGGTATCGGATCGGGACATGTCAAACTGTATCGGTATCGGCCGTATCGGATCGGTATCGGCCGATACTTTAAACTATGTCAGACTTCACATTTCTCCACCTTCTTACCCTCACATTTGGAGATAAGGCCTAGACTAGACATCTTATTAATGCGTTTACAGTGCACATGTCCTAGTCTATTATGCCATAACTCAAGAGAATAACTAGAAGTAGAGACTGCATTGATACAAACAGAAGGCGATACAAGCTGCAATTTAAACATCCCTTCAGTACAAAAAGCTTTTTCGACCTATGTTCCCTTGTACGACATCACCATCTAACCGGCATTGATATCCATCACAGCACTCCCAGAAACCATATTGTTGGCGATCATTGGTACGTGCTTCACATTCTCCGGTGACTTTCCAAATGTCAGCTTCAGCACTACCGTCCCGATCCCCAATACTGCAAACTTGAGACTTATCTGCCATCGAGACTTTCTCAGAGGTAGGCTCGTACTTGGCGAACAGCTCCTTCTTAGAGCACACGTGGCAAGATGCACCAGTGTCCACCCACCGGTCAGTGTCCACGCCATGTGACTCAACCTGCGCAATCATAGCAATTAGGTTAAGCTCACCTTACTCTTTCGGTTTAGGCTTTGACCTGCAGTCGCTCTTGTAGTGACCCTTCTTGCCACAGTTGTAGCATGTCACATCAGTCTTCGGCATTGGCTTGAATTGAGCCGACTTCACCTTCAACTGGTTGAAGTTCCTCCTCTTGTAGGAAAATGTTTGCTTCCCTTTAAAATCGCTTGCATATACCATGTTGGCCTTAGCCAACTGCTTGGACAATGAGTCCAACTTTAGTTGTCCTCTGGCTTCATCTTCAATGCGAATCCAGAGAAGAAGATCTTCGAGCTGGATCTCCATTTTCTTGCGGTACATGTCAGTTTTGAACTTGATCCAGCCTGGAGGAAGTTTGGTGACGATAGTCCCTACCATAAATTTGTCTTCCCGCTTCATGCACTTTTCCTCCAGTTTCTGTTGCATCTTCAAAAGTTCCTTGACTTGAGGCAGCATCACCTTCTCGTTTTCGAATTACAGAATGAAGAAATTATCGACGAGATGGATTTTAGACATCTTCTCCTCAGTTTTGTAGTACTTCTCAAAAGATTTCCAGACATCTCTTGCCTTCACCTTTTTGTTGTAGGACTCTGTCATCGAGTCGTCCATAGCATTTAGGATCAACAACCTGCAGAGGTCGTTATCATCCTTCTATTTGGAGTGCACGTCCTGCGCCACGCCAACTTCAAGCTCTCCTCCATCTTCGGGAATGGTAGGTTCAGGATCAACCAACACATAAGCAACTTTGACAAGACGAAGATTCAAGGAAATCTTGCTCTTCCAAATGTTGTAGTGTTCACCATCAAACTTCTCAAGCTTGTGAAAGCTAGTATCGAGAAGGTTTGAGCGGTTGTCCATTCTAACTCGGATCTTGTCTTGAGATTGGTAATCCCGAAGCCAAATCAAAGAAGAAGAGAAAGTCACAAAGTATAGACTCACACAAGAGTTCGTCTCTACTAACTCCAGAAGAGAAGTTGGTGCACTGACGAGAAAGTCACAAAGTATAGACTCACACAAGAGTTCCTCTACAGTGACACACAACTCCACAGAAGCACTAAACTAGGAACAGGTTACAAACTGACGACCCAAGAAAAATGCAAAAACAACAAGAATCAGAAAATCGTTCTTCTCTTTACGTTCGCAGACGCAACAACGAGAAAGAACGAAAAAAAGAAAAAAAATACACAGAAGGAAACTTCTTGCTGAGGTGATCATGCTCAAGGTAAGATTCGCCCTACACAACGATCTGTCCCAAGGATCCAGCAAGTTCTCAAATGAACTTCTGGAACGCTCTTGGTCACCTTCGGATTACTCAAAAAAATACTTTGTGGAAGGGTGGTCAGTGGGCCGCATTAAGCTCTGGTGCTCTCAGTTCTTTCGGGTACAGCTGGAATTTTCTCAAGCCCTCAAATGAAAGAGGAGCTCCTCTATATATAGAGAGAAAATCAGCACCTATGCGGCACGAGAAAGTACGTGCCGCATATACGTTGTCCGACCAGATACCAAGGCGCATCGTCGCATGCGCCGCCAAACGTCGAAAGTAATCACTGAGAGCAGACAGCGTCGTCAGACGCCGAAAGTAGCAGTCGCAAAGCACAGAGAACCACGCACCGCCGCACGCGTTGTACGACGTCGCCAACATCAGATCATGTCCACTCCATATCAGATATAGCACCTTGCCTCATGTCGACCTGGCCGCATGAACACTAGCCGTATGGGCACCAGACCGCATGGGCACCAGTGCGCATGAGCTCCTGGCCGCAACCGAGCATGCGCCCGAGCTAGCAACCGTGCATGAGTGTCATGCGACGATGCTGACGTGCTAAGTACAAAGTGCGCCAACAAAGTGCCACTTTAAGCCATTGAGCCCGAGTCCAAGTCGCTAAGTCCCTTCGGGACTTAGAAATTACTTAAAATCATGCCTAAAAGTACAACATATTTTCTCCAATTGTTTAAAAAATTATTAATAACTATTTGTTTCTTATCCCAAAATCCGATAAATCATTGATATTGCCGATCCCGATAATCTTGGAAGGGTCCGACACCGATAGTGCAAATATTTCTATCCATTATGTCTGTTATGTTTTTCCAACAAATAAGTTGCCCAATAAAAGCAGAAAGTTGTCCGTGCACATTTTGAGACTCACTGGATGTTTGTTTTTGTACTATGTAGTTTTGAACACTTTAAAATGCTCAAACAAGTGCGGATCCCACCAACTTAAGATCATCATATATAGTGATTCTCTTTATAAGTGGTAAATTATAAGCTCAAAAATCACAAACCATGTTGAAACAACCATAATCCTTTCTTCTTCCCGTTTTCTTTAGTTCTATAAACAAACAAACAAAAATCTAGTTTCAAACTTTCCCAAAAATCAAATCATTTATGGTGCCCAAAATAGGCATAGTTTTCAAATTATTAAATAATTTTCAATTTTATTGTTATTTGAGGGTGAAATAGTTTTATGTTATGTTGGTAAAAGTATTTGAGGGTGAACTTATGTTTTTTTTTTCATTTGTACTAGTGAATTTGTGTTTAAAGTGATGACATAATATTTGAGGAAAAAATAGTCAACTTATACATTATATGAAATTTAAAGTGATGAAAAAACAAATAGCAGCATTTTAAAGTGCACTATAAAGATATGATTAAAAACAAATAGCATTTGCACTTTAAAGTACTTGCATTATAAAGTGTTCAACACTTGAATGTGCTAGCACTATATAGTTATGAAAAAATTACCGGTACCCTTTTTTTATTGATTGATTCATCTATATTCCAATTTACAGGGACTGAAATGCTTTCATCTTTTATTTTCAGTTCATGGGATCTTCCTTCGACATTTATCCCTTATGCTTGTTAAAAATGTTCCTAATTTTCATCCAATTTGATTTTTTATTTTTTTTGTCATTTATAAAAAGGCATGCTCTTGGATTATCCATCACAAAAACTCTGAAATTATATATATATATATATATATATATATATATATATATATATATATATAGTGATGGCCTAGTGGTAAGGCCATGAGTACATGTCGAATCCCGGGGGAGGGAAAGCGGTTGTGCTCTTGCGGGGTAGCTTAGGAGTAGGAATATATATATATATATATATATATATATATATATATATATATATATATATATATCGAAAAATTACATAAAGAGCATTAAATTTTAACTTAATTAGATAAAAAGATAAATTTTAGGAAAAATGTATACAGAGTACATTATCGGCATATTATAGGGCGTAAAACTTAGAAAAAAAAATTAATAAACATAAAAATAAAACTAACGCCGAACTATTGGGCGTAAGTTACTAACTTACGTCCTAATTCGATTTTTCGCTTAATTAGGGACATACGCACCAATATAGGACGTAAGTTATTTTTGACCGCCCTTTTGACCCCTTTGACCGTCTTTAACCCTTTTGACCGGGGGGGTTGGGGGTTTGTTAAGTGACATTCTCTGATATGTACAAATTATACTAGATGTACCTCCCTCGTAAGATAATCCGTTTAGTGTACCTCCATGATAGCAAATCAGTGTTAGCATTTGATCCATGGTTAAAACTTCAAGATTGAAAAAATTTCTTCGGACTTAAAACTTCTACGAAACATTCACTGGAAAGTAATTGACTGGAAGAGAGTAACTAGGGTAAATAGCAGAGGAGTGATGGGTGAGAGTTCTGGAGTTTGAGTTGGATAATATATATATATATATATATATATATATATATATATATATATATAGTGTATATGATCGTTAAAAATTTTAACCGTTACAAATGTTACTGTTTGAAATATAAACGTTCCAAATCTATCCGTTAAAATTGTTACCGTTAAAATCTATCCATTTAACTCTGAGAGAAAAAAAGATTAAAAAAAAATACCAAACTTACGGCCCTTTTCCAGGCGTTAGTTCAAAAAAAATATTAATTTACAAACTTACGCCTCTATTTCAGGCTTAAGTTACCAAGTTTAATTTATAATTAACGGATAATTGAGGGGCTAGTTATAAAAATATAAAAAAAAATTAATAAAGTAAACTTACGGCATGTTTAACGACGTAAGTATAAATTACGCCCTAATGTTTGGCAATAATGTGCTATGTATACATTTTTCCTAAACTTTATGCTTTTATCTAATTAAGTTAAAGTTTAATGCTATTTATGTAATTTTCCATATATATATATATATATATATATATATATATATATATATATATAGGCACAGGTGTATTTGTAGTTTATTTTTCAGAGAGAGATTCTTGAAAAGCAATAAATTAGGTCTTCACTAAATAGAGTAAGAAAAACCCCCAATTAATAAATGAATCAAAGGGAAATGAACCAAAATTAGGGCTGAACCAAGAATGATGATTTGATCCCGACCAAGGAAAGTAATAGAGAAAGATTGTGAGGGTACCTTCTTTAAGAAAGAGAAGGAATAAGGAGGAGATGGCTTGGCGGCGATGGGGCCGGAGGACAAAGGAGATCGGGAAAAAAAGTTTAGAGAGAGAGAGAAACAGAGGTAGAGAGAGATTATATTATTGTGGTGTGTGTTGGGGTGGTGGTGGAGGCGGAATTGGTGGTTTGGGTTTGGACATTGCTTAGTTGAATAGACATGCCACTCTGTTGTGAGTTTAAAAAAAAAATGATTGCCAAATATCGATTACAATTTTATATTTTAAAAATATAAATATAAAGTTAGTTGTAAAGTTGATATGGTAATGACATGATAAGAACAATAAGAAATTGGTTGTCTAGATCTAGACAACGGATTTCACAATGCTTTAATTTCACATCATTAATTATGAATAAAAAAATTTATAAAAAAAAGAAAGAAGTGAAAAAGTTGTCTTGGAAGTTAAAAAAAAGTAGTTTTATTGTCTTCTCAATACCTTTGTATTGGAGAACATTTTTCTATCTCATTGTCTTTGTCTTGTGTGTATATAATCTTGCCACATAGGAAAGACATTTTCTTGTGGCTCATGCCACATAGGAATCACAAGACAAAAGAGCATCTCCACTGTTGTGAGTTTAAAAATATTGGTTGCCACATAGGAATCACAACTTATTATTTCAAAAATTTCTTCTCCAATACAAATGTGAAGTTGACATGGCAATGACATGACAAGGATAATGTGAAGTTTGTTGTCTAGATCTAGACAATGGACTTCACAATGATTTTATTCTACATCATCAATTATGAATAAAAATATTTATAAAAAAAGAAAGACGTGAAAAGTAGTCTTGAAAGTTGAAAAAAAATAGTTTTTATTGTCTTCTCAATACTTTTGTATTGGAAAACACTTTTCTATCTAATTGTCTTATGTAAATATAATTGTCATATAAAAAATATTATTTTATGTCTCATGCAATAAAAAAATCATATCACAAAACAAGACGATTGGGTTGGAGATGTTGTAACACCGTTATCCGGAATCATTTAACAAACACAGACCCCAAACCAACATAATCTTTGGGACCCAAAATATGTCTGGACTACTAAATTGTGCAAAATGGGATTGCAAGTGGACAAGGCAGGTGATCCTGAAATAAACTAAAAACTAAAAATTAATAATATTGTAAATAATATATTTGCCACAATAAGTGATTGTCCTTATCGAAATACACACAACATTAAACTTTTTTTTTATATACGTGTTAATAAAACAAGCTTCAGTAATTGTCATGCTCCAGAATTAGAATACTAGAAAGCGGAAGACGATACTATATCAGATACGTATATCAGAGTATGTTTGTATCATGTAATACGGTCACGGCTGTACGAGACATGGGGGCTATCCTATAATCCAATAGTCAATACTGTTGGAGTGGGTAGAGTTTCCAACCTATGTGGAGAACATCCCGGAGTACGACGAGCGCCGTCTGTGGTCAGAGAAGCTCGAGGAGACGACGAGAGCCATTCGAGAGGCCGAAGAAACTCGGGAGGAAGGAGGAGCAGTTGTTGTACAGGGGGAGACAGAGTTCGGGCCGAACTTGGTCTGAACTCGGTCCGAGTTCGGTGTGGTATTCCAGAACCTCAAAATCGAAGTCGGGCCGAACTCGGTGTGGTGTTCCAGAACCTCAAAACCGAAGTCGGTCCGAGTTCGGTCAGCGGGCTGGACGAAAATTCAGAGGTGTTTTATACACCGTTGGATCATATCTTACGGTCCAGGATTAGCTGCGGGATTATGGGGTATATATTAGATTTTTTTCTAACCCTAATTAAGAACTGAACAATAATATATCATCTCAGGGAAGAGGAGACAAGAGTGTCATTGCAACTTTGGGAAAGAGAAAGAATGATTGGAGGCCGTTTCGAATAGGAGATCATTTTGGGTAATTTCTCATTGTCTTCTATCTTCGTGGTGTGGTCTATTTTTTATTTCTAAGTGTTGTGGTGATCCGTGTTGGATCGGGAGGAGCTTATAGAGGGTATACTCTCTTTATTCCATTAGTGGAGGTTCTTCAGGGTTGGACTCTTATCGTCCCGATATTTTTTTCCGCAAGGGTTTTCCATGTCAAAATTATTTGTGTCTGCGTGGATTGTTTTTTCTGTGGTTTGGTGTTTGGTTTGTGCGTTGTATTGCTCGGTTCTCTCGCGGGTACTCTCTGGTTCTGGGGAAGGTTTTCGCGCTTCTTCCCCAACAATGTGGTATCAGAGCCAGGTTCTGGAATTTTCAGAAGGATGTCAGGAGTTGACAGGCAAACCAGGGAGGAGAGATGAACGCGAAGCCGGTACGCATGGTAAACCTGAATGGTAGCAACTATCATTACTGGATGTCACCCTCAATTTTTCAAATAAGGGTAGTTTGGTAATTTGGCCTATTTATTTGCCTTTAGAAATATTACTATTTTAGTGTGTAATAAATAATTATTTGATGTCTGTGATAGTTATTTATTCATTAGAGTATTACGTATTTATTTAGAGATTTTAGTATTTGTTTCTATAGTGGGCCATCCTATTATTTTAGACTTGACAATGGTAAACCAAATTTAGACTTGTCATGTGTCACGCCCCAGACCCAAAATACACGGGACCAGGCCACGTGGCATTGGCCAGCTAACACGACTCCGAAGGATATCCCAATTTAATGGATTCTATCGAAGCGTGCTACGCTGTCCTAAAATACTAACAAGTCTAATAGGCTAATATACAGCAGGCAATGTCTAATCTCATCCACAGAATACCATATCGCAATGCTGAAACAAATGCTGGTAAATAAAACACAAGAGTCTGAATACCCATAATACATCTGAAATAGTATGGTAGGGACAAACCCACTGAAATACATAAATGGAAATAAAGTACAGAAAGAAGTAAGATAACTAGACTAGAGTATCAACTAGCTAGATATGAAAACTCTAGTACGAACAGCTGCGTACTCAAATCACGGGAACTTCTCTGGAAATGCCTCGAAGTCCTCAATCAGGAATCTTGTCTGTACTCCTGCTCCGTAGATGGTCGGGTACAAGTGCTCGTCCGGATCTAGAAGGGAACCAGGTCCTCAGAGGGACGTAACAAGATACAAAAATGTATGCCATAAAGTAAATACTGTATAAACTCAAGGGTAATCTAACCGGCTAAGTGAAATGCACTTTGAAGACAACCCTGGTACGTATGGGTAGGTGAAAGGTATAAAGCATAGCGTCGAGCCAGAGGCTAAGTACCTGGCATTAGCTGTAAACTGAATGCCAAGAGTATATGCTGACTACATCACCGATCATGATAGTGCGCAGCTAGTAACCTCTGCCGGATGTATTGACAAGCACATATGCCCATAACCGGGAACCTGAGCCCATAACCGGGTAACACTGAGGCTCACGGCCCCGCAGTTTACTTTGAAACTACGACGGCCAAATGTCTGTCCCACACGCCTACTAATTGTCTTCCCCGTCCAATGTTAATGTACAAGTCGCGAATGCGACATGGACATCTCATACTATGATGCAAGTCACTACAGAAATAAACAACTACGCTAAATGTCGTCACACGTGCTGCTCATGCTGATGGTCAGTCGGTCATGAAGCACGCGTCCCTACATGATCTCACTCTGTGACGTGTAATGATACGTGTCAAGGCCTGGGAAGTCATATTGATAACTCCTCAACTTGAGGTGGGTCAACTAGACACTAGGTCTGACACAAGTCTTAACGTCAACGCCTTCGTTGACTGCACCCGAGTCTTCTCGGACGCGTACAGTTAATATTAAAATAATAAAATATCTAACTAGATAAACATCTGAATTTAAACAGTAACAACAAGGCAAGGTATACTTGCCCGGAACTCTGGTGTGCACAAACAATGCTCCGGAACCAGCAGTCAAGGTAGCACCGTCTCGGATGCCTACGAACAGATAACAATAATTAAAAATCACTAAATTTCACCACGCTTAATTACCTATGCTAACATAGTACACGTATGCATACCTAAAACATATACATATATATACTATAGATAATTAAATAACATACGTACTTATATATACAGTCATGCATTTAGACATATTTATATTTATACATTATACATATATATATATAAAGACCAACACATCAATACGTAAATACATTAAGTAAGTATTTATATATAAATACATAAATATAAATACAACGATACCCTAACACGTACATAAATACATATATACATATATATATATATAATACATTACCACATATATACATTGTTCATTATGTATAAGGAATTTAATAATATAAATATGTACATACTACTATAGTACATAGATATGGTATTTAAATAATTTATATCAATACAACCATACATATATAATTACATATATTGATTTGTTAATATATACAATAATACATTAATATATAAAATAAATACTTGTATAAAAATAATACATGTTTAAATATATACATTAATTAAATTAATAACATTTATACATACATATACAATTATGCACATAGACCTATTTATATACATAAATTATACATAACATATACATAATTCACATATATATATACATATATGGTAATAATACATTTAATTCATAAATATATATTAAACGTAAATACATAATTACATATGTGTAGTGCATTGAATAATCATATGTACATAATACCTATACATATTTATAACACATATATACGCGTATACATACACACTAAACATATATACATAAATAGAATACATATATTCATAATTATCATGTATTCACATATATACATATGTATATTAAATTAATTAATACATATTTACATATATACATTATACATATATATGTATACATAAATAACCATAAATATATATATATATATATACATATATATATAGTATAATACTTATATACATATATATTTAATATACATAATACATATATATATAATACAATACATATCATATATACATAAATATACTATTTCATATATATACATAATACACATGAATATATATATATAGTAATAATACATATATATACATAATTTATATAATACATATATACATTTAAATAACATATATATACAAATATTCATATATACAAATATACAATTATATATATATATATACACACACACACACACACACACATATATATATATATATATATATATATATATATATATATATATATATATATATATATATAATACGTATTTATACATAAACCTTATTCATTACATATACATATATATGTCAATTATATTTATACATAAGTATGTATATATACATAAATACATATACATACCTTAATACACAATTACTTATATACTAATATACGTTTATATACATATACATACACACACACACACACACACATATATATATATATATATATATATATATATATATATATATATATATATATATATATATATATATATATATATATATATATCTATATAAATACAGATATAAATATATACATACATATATACTATATAATACATATAAAATAATACGTATATATACATACATATACGTTTATACATATATATATATATATATTTATACAGGGGGGATACGTACTGTGTCGTGTCTGGGGGGGGGGTGTTCGCCGTGTGGTCGTCGCCGGCGAGGGGGCGGCGGAGCTCCGACGGGGGGGAGGGGGAGCTCGGGAACAACCGCAGCAGTGGCAGCAGCACAGTAATGGTAGCAGCAGTGCAGCAGCTGCAGTGGCGGCTGCGGTGGCGGCGGCTCAGGGTGGCAGGGCGGCGGCGGAGGTGATGGCGAAGGTGGTAGTGGCGGTGGTGGTTGCCTGTGGTGGTGGTGGTGGTGGTTTAGGGAGGTCGGGGGGTGTGGTGTGGTGCTGTGGTCGGGAAGGGGAAGTCGGGGTGCTGTGGGGGTTGTGGCGGTGGTTGCGGCGGCCGAGGGGGTGGTGGTGTTGGTAGAGACGGTGGTGGAGACGCTGAGGGTGGCGTCGGTGAGGGTGGTGGCTACAGTGGGGGAGGGGTGGCTACGGCGGGGGAGGTCGGGGGTCGACGTGGGCAGAGGTGGGGGTGTTGTTGCTGGTGGTGCTGGGGATGAGGGGGCTGCTGGCGGCGGAGCAACGGTGGGTGGTGGCGGCAGGGGGTGATAGTAAGGAGGGAGGTCGGAGGGGGAGAGGTTCCCGGGGTGGCCGGAGGTGGTGGTGGTCGTAGGGGGCTGAGGGGAGTCGGTTGGGTGGTGAGGGTGAGGTGAGGGTGGTGGTGTTTGTTTATGAAGGCTTTGGAATTTAGGATTTTAGTTTTGGTATTTTTGGGTTTTTGTGTAGTTTTTAGGTGATGTAACATGTAGTATTTGTAGGTGAGAGAGAGGGGGGCTCCTTGGGATTAGGGCCGGCTGGGGTAGTATTTTTGGGGAGTTGGGGAGCCTTACATGATGAAGAGAGGGCTATGATTGAGGGGTTTAAAATGTAGGGTGGAGATGCAACAAAATAAAGTTGTGTAGAGTACAACAAAATGGAGGGAAACTCATAGTGGACCGGTCAAGGGGAGCGGGCCTCATTCTTCATGTGGTTGGACCAAGGAGAGGGGGCACCTTATTGCTAAATTGCATAAAAGCCCCTGAACAATTTAAAAATTGCACAATATTTGGAATTAAGGATTTGATGTGACAAAACACCATGTTTGGTGTTTTGTAGTGGACTAGAATGGTGTATGGTGTTTAGTATGAGGCTTATGGGTGTGTGTGTGGGTTTGGGTTGGAGTTGGGTATAATTTGAGTGAGGTTGGTTCACTACATTAATTTAATTAAAATTAATGCGCTAGGTGTTCTTTAATTAATTAAAAAATAACCGGGGGGTCAAAATTGGGTGGCTCAAGCGTCATGGACGTAGTAGGTTTAGAGTATAATAATATCATAACTTGGGCTGGACAAAACAGGTTGAGGTTGGGTCTCAATCTCGATTGGAACGGACAACGAACGTAAATATGCAATTAATTAAATTTACGTACGGACGTTTGTAACAACTTTTGTGCGACTAAAATCAGGCACAAAAATGAGTATCTGTGAGTTACACAAAGGTCATTATGGTAGTTTGGTATGTCTAGGCAAAGTGTATGGAATTTGTTTCAGGGTAACAGCTAGTGTAGTGTCCTAAATATCGGGACAACGGTAAGGTGTCCTAAGTAATATAAACACTACACAATTATTTAATACTCTGTATAATAAATTCTAATTTCATCTAATTAACCCTAATCATGCTATCTAAGTTAATTAAACCCAAATTTTGGTCGAGGGGGTTTACATCATGACAACTAGTGAGCCCAACTTGAAGCCATGCCCATTAGTCCTTCTCACTTATTAATTAGAAAGAATTAGGCTAATTAGAATTAATTAGAGACTTTCCATTATTGCCCAACCTTAATTATATTCATAATTGGATGGAGAGGGGTCTTTTGGGAATTAGACATTACTTGGGAAAGGGAGAGGGGGACAGCCACAATAAGAGAGGATCAATTTCTCTCTTCTTTCATTTGTATTTATTTTTCCTCAAATTGTAGATCCCCAAATTCTCCATCATTTCCTCCATTGAAGTTCCACTAAATTCATCTACATTTCTCTCTCATTTTATCCCTCAAGGAGCATTTGGATCTTGGTGAAACAAGGAGCACAAGGAGGGGAAACTTTGGTGGAGAAATCGTGTCCGGATCGTGTCCCTTAGATTTTTATTGGGAATCCATCTCTCAATTGGTAAATTCTGATTTCCCACTCTTTGTAGTTTCTAAAACATGCATTTGACCACTAGGAATCACCCCATGGCATAGGGCTACCCTTAGGAACAAATCCTAGTTGTTTTGGTAATGTATTATGGTCTATACATAGATATATATATATATATATATATATATTGGGGGAATTATGAGGTGGACACACCAAGTGTGTGTCACAACACAAATTTAGTCAATTTAGACTTAGATTAGGGTTGGTGTCCTAGATACGTGTCCACAATTGGATACGATTAGGCTGTATCGTGATACGGTGCGATACAGTATGATACGAGTCTCTATTTTGAGTGATTTTGTGAAATTCTTTATAATTCTTGTTAAAATTAGTTCTAATAACTATTCTTATATGTAGTTGATGTGTAGGATTGTTTCTATAGAGAAATTAGATTTTTTGTTTCAATTTGAAAGTGTATCCTAAATACTATATATATTGCCTATTTGGTGTTTGAGTTATTGTTCTATATATATATATATATATGACTTGGTGTTTTCAGATAGTATTGACTAAGGGAGATGAGGACTTTAGTGTGTATGCAGTGTACATTTTGTGTTGTAGTCGGGTGGGGGTCTGCACTCAGTTTCAACTTTCACATGGTGTGTGAGAAGTCGTGCAGGTAGTAGCAGTAACTGCAGTCTATGTGCTATCTGTATGGGAGTGCACATTGTGCATTGGGAGAGTGTTTTAAACTGTGCCTGTATGAGGTTTACTGTGGGGGAGTAATTGACAGTATTATGGCCTGCACCAAAGTTGGTGTTAGAGGGGTTGGGCAGTCCAAATTAGGACTGATGTGGTCTCAGTTTTGTGGTATCCTAAAGTTGGAAAAATAAAAAGCAATGAGGTAGGAGTCGGGTTCAACTCAGAAAAAAGGGGGGGGGAGTTTTAGTGAGTTGTGTAGATAAGTGAAGTTGTTTAGATAGGAGAAACAATATGTGGACTGTGAAGGTGTGTTAGTAGTGGATACAAGTGTGATTGTGGGTGTATTGTGATACACAGATGGATGTCACTGTGAGTGGGGGATTTAGGTGTCGACTTGAGGCCAGATACAGTACAGTATTGTCACTACCATATTTTCTAGGAAAAAGTTTTTGTTCATTTCATAATTAATTAAATATTGTACATGTTGAATATTTATTTATTGTATTATTTAATTATTGTTAGATGTTAGTTTATTATTTTGGACTTGTGTTAGTGGACCTAACTAGTTTAGATTAGATCCATGAACCAACATTTTTATTTGGTTAGAATTGAGCCCAATTAGAAGCCCATTAATTAGGAGGAGGATTAATTAAATTAAACCCATTAGACTCTCCTCCTTAATTATTTCTTCATGAGAGGCAACAAGGGGTATATTAGACATTGTATAGTAGCTTAGGGAGGGGGTTAAGTGGCCGGCCCATATTTATATAGGAGGGAAATTTTTCTCTTCTCATTTTCATTATAAATCTAGATCTATAATTCCCTCTTCCCAATTTTTTTATTCCCACACCAAATTTCTTCCCATTTCCTTCCCAAATCATCATTGGAGGCTATTGAAGCAAGGATCTACAAGGAATTGGAATTAGAAATCCATCTCCCAATAGGTACAATTTAGTTTTTCCTCTTTGTTTAGACTCTAAATCTGTATTTTAATCATTAGGTACCGCCTCATATGATGAGGCTACCCATAAGAATTGAAATTAGGTTCATATGAGGCCTATGGAGAAAGTTATGGTGTGTTTTGTATCAATTTTAGAAAAATTCCAAGATTAACACATTTTGTATTTGTCAATAGGTCAATTAGACCAAATTGACATGTGTTTGATTGTGTGTGGCTAGTGTTGTGTCCACAATTGGATACGTATAAGCCGTATCCCAATAAATTAGAGATACGGGTTGATTTGGGGGTTTTCCTCCGACACGGGGGTTTGTGCATGTCATATTTTGACACGGACACGTAGATGTGTATTTGACTCTTCGTATTGTTCATATATACTATTTTAGACTTGCTTGTGTCCTTCGGGATACGTTTGGTTGTGTGGTGGACTCGTATCGCAAGCGTATCATAGATCTAGTGTGATACGGGTGCGATGCACTCCACGTGTTTGTTCCATTACATTTCTAGATTCAATTTGCATTATTTATAGCTATTAGTGATATAGGTATATATATATATATATATATATATATATATGTGTGTGTGTGTGTGTGTGTGTGTGTGTGTGTGTGTATGTTGGTGTTCATATATGTATATATGCATGTGTATATATATAGATGTAGATATGTATATGTATATGTGTTATGTTTATATGTGAACACTTCTTCAGAATTTAAGGTGTCCAACCCTTACTCACTTCAGATGGTATAAAGATACTTTCTTAAGTAGAGTAATGTTACTTGGTGATGCCAATAATGCTCACTGGAAATCAAAATTTATTGATGGACTTCCTAATCTCTTTGCAGAAAGAATAAGACAAGGTTTGAGAAACCAAAATAATGGTGTCATTCCTTATTTCAATTACACTTATGGAAATTTAATTAATAAGTGTATTGAAGAAGGTCTAGCTTTATGTAATGACTTGAAGCTAACACATCAACTAGTTTGTTGATCTTCTTCTGATATTTCAGAAGTATTTGAAGACTGACCATTAATAACTTGAATACTCTTATTGAGATCATCAATGACAGTTTTATTTCTATTAGTATTGTCACTAATATTAGCAAACTTTTGCTTTGCTTGAGCTATTAGCTCGTGTAATACTCTTTCTTCAGCATTAATAGTCTGAAGATTACTTCTTTTGAACTGAGCTATTAGCTCTTTTATGTCTTCCTTTGTAACTTATGGGGCTTTAGTAACTTTAAACCCTTTTACCTCAGGAGGAGGTATATATATATATATATATATATATATATATATATATATATATATATATATATATATATATATATATATATATATATGTGTGTGTGTGTGTGTGTGTGTGTGTGTGTGTGTGTGTGTTCATAGTTGTAGTTATATATGTATAGTTGTGTGTGGGAGAGAGTGGTTATACATATATATGTATATAGTTATATATAAGGGTATTGATATATATATATAGGTGTTTGTGTGTGCCTAGATGTGAGTGTGTGCAGTGTGTGGAGAGAGTCGGGCAGTGCAGTCAGCAGCATCACCATCAGTAGCACTATAGAGGCAGTAGAAGCTGCAACAGCGAGACAGTGAGCTGCAGTGCAGCAGTAGAAACAAGGCAGGCAATGCACGAGCAGCTGCAACAACATCAGTTTCAGCAGCTCAGGCAGTGGCATCGAGCAACACTACCATCAGCCTGCAGCAGCTTAAACTCACACCAAACGAGCAGTAGCAGTAGCACACATCAAATGAGCAGCAGCTAGTAGCACACTAAAAATGAGCAGCAGCTAGCAGCTATCAGCAAACGCAGCAGCAGCTTTGAACAACAAGGTATCAAGATTCAGGTGAGGTAAGTTGTTAGTTTAGTTAGTCTAGTAGTCTAGTTAGCTTAATAGTTATCTAGTTAAGTTACTAATACACATATTTACTTTAGTTAATAGATTAGTAGTTAGTTAACTAGTTAGTAGGTATGTATACATATGTGCATTTGATATCTAGTAGCTAGTGATTACTATTGGTGATATGTATACTTGTTATTATTAGTGTTATGTATATACTTGTATCTTTAGTTAGTGATATATAGATGTATGTATATATGTATATATATTTTAGTATGTATTGGTAGTTAGTATAGTGTAGTAGTATGTAATATTGTATTAGTTAATACATTAGTATATAATTAGGAGTTTGGTAGTTAATTATACACTAGAGTTGACATTACCTTATGATACCAAGGTAAATGTCAAGGTCTTGGGTTGATACTCAAGGTATTAGATTTGAGTATATGGGGGTGTAGTGGTATGATACCGCATTGGTTCAAAACCAGGGTATTCCCTTAGCATTTGTTTAGTTAGGAATATTAAAAGGGTATTCCCTTAGCATTTGTTTAGTTAGGAATATTAAATAGTATTGATTGTATATACATAATGTGATATGTTCATATCTAATTATTTGTGTATCTTACGATACGGTATCTTTTAGTATCCTAGTTTAGCTAGTGTGGCATAATGCATAGTGTATGGACCCAATATCCTAGAGATAGACTCATACAACCTAGAAAAAACTAGTTTGACCAAGTTTGACCCGTTTGACTTAGAGTTAACATAGTTTGACTATTTTGACTTAGGAATAGCTTTTTGACCTAGATGTTGACCAGTTTAACTTATTTTTATTCCAAAACCTTGTATTGATGTAATATTCCATATTTAGGTCTTCAAGGCACCGTACCGGACATTTGTAATACTGTTCACCGGATTTCAGGCGAGTATATTCTCTGATAGTTTCTAATTTATGATATCCTCTATGTCTCTTGTATTTAGTGTAGATATCATTGATTTCTTGACACGATGGTTACATGGATTGGTATATCCGGATCTCGTCATGAGATATTATTCCTTGGTATTTACGGTGTACCTTGTGCAAGCCTTGTTTTCTTGTTCTTCTTGTATAAGTACATACATTGGTTCACGAGAAGAGTAGCGCCCTTCTTGTGGAAACCCGTGTCATAACGTACCATGGTTGGATCCACTATACCAGTCGGGGATGGGGAGTATTTAGTGTAAATATGTGATCATACCCTCCTTGTGCATGTCGTGTTCCTTGTCAGTGTTGGTCATACACTGCACGTATGATTAACCAGGCCTTTTATCCTTGTACAAGTTCCTTATGCAAGTTTCCCAAGCCGATTACATGTTAAAGTTGGTACTCACTCACTTAGTCATTAGTATTCTTGTGCATTACCATATTTTTCATTCTTGTATTTATTTCAATATTTTTTTTATTGTATATCTCTTGTATCTATATGTTGCATCTTGTATATTTCATATCTATTTACTATTACATAGTTTATATTATTTATTAGAACTATTGTTAGAGATGTACTCTGCTCCTTTCCTAACTGGATATATTTTTTCCAGATGAAACTGAGGAGTGGTACCCCACTCACTATGGACCTCAGGATATTGTGGGCTTAGAGTCAGAGACCTTGGTTCAGGAGGGGCTCATCCCGACTGAGACAGGCGACCCAGGACTCCTAGCTTCTTAGTTAGACTCTTTGTACTGGATTTGTCTCCAGCTTTGTTATTAGTATTTCTCTGACTCATTGGATATTATTTTGTCTCATGAGTTGTATTTGTGACTCTTCTATTCTTTTACCATATTCGTGCTTATTTCTATCTTAGATCTGTGATTGAGTATATTCATATTGTTGGTGGCATATTTATATTAGATAGATAGTTTACTCAAACAACGTTCTACCGCCGATGCTGTGGCGTAGGCTGGGCGTTATTCACTACTTGCATCCCTATTCCTGGTACGGGTCATGACACATTTTTAGTGATGGTCCATGCAGGTCTTCGAGGTCGCAATTAGTGTGATTCGTAGTGGTATTCTGAATTGAGTGTTATTATGAGCCTGTTTCAGGATATAGGATATAGGCTATAGGCTATAGGCGAGAATACTCAATCACATCTAGGAAAAACTCTCTTGATTCAATTTAATTGTTCTTCCTTAATATTGATGTTGATCCTTAACTGTCCTTTCTTTGAGTGTCTTATATAATGTGCCATATTGATTCTTTCCTTTCGTTTTGTCTCAGGATGTCGCCTAATACTAGATCACAGCAGGGGAGAGCAGCTTTTGAGAGATCTAAGACTTTTTGAGGGCCTACACCAGTCACTTCTCTAGTGATTGGCGTGTCAGCTATATTCGGGGGTCTACCTCCTACTCAGAGGACTGTTCCGGCAGTATCTGAGGGACTTCCACCTCCACCTTCTGTGCCGACAGATGTGACTCAGATGTTCACACTGTTTTATGAGATGTTGGAGGCTCAGAGGGCTCAGTCCGAGGCACACCAGAGGCAGACTGACGTCTCAGCTTGCTCTTGCCGTAGTAGAGAGAGGAGTTCTGGTCCAGCAGCAGGTTGCTCTGTAAGTTGCCCATCTTTGGCCAGGTAACATTCAGGACTTCAAGAAGCTGGAACCTCGGGTCTTCAAGGAGACAGAGGGCATAGTCTAAGCTGATGATTGGCTCAAGGATATTGAGCGTCTCATGAGGGTGTCTTGTCTTTCTGAGGATCTGAAGGTCGAGGCAGTAGAACTTCAGCTGTTCGACATTGCCCACACTTGGTTCAGGAATGAGCCACTTCTTGCTGATACAGGGCAGTCTTGGGAGGTGCTCAAGGACCTCTTCAAGAGAAAGTTCTTTGCTCGGGAAGACAGGTTAGACTTGGGGAGACAGTTTGAGAGCCTTATTCAGGGGAGCATGTCTGTGGAGGAATACGCCGCAGAGTTTGGTAGGCTGAGCTGATTTACGGAGTATTTGGTGAGGGAGCCGGAGGTTCGAGCTATTTGTTTTTGCGAGGGTCTAAACTGGGAAGTGAAGATCCTCATTCCGTCTTTTTATGATACCTATTCGGAGATACTTGCGGAGACATGCAAGGTTGAGTGGGAGTTCAGTTTGAAGCCTAAGAGAGATCGTGATTCTTTTCTGGGGGCTAACAGCAGCATAATGACTGCTAAGCATCCTCATTTCCAGTCTAGACCTTTTCAGCAGCCGCAACAGTACCAGACTCCAGCTTGGACACCTTTTTAGCAGGTATTACAGCAGCAGAGACAGTTACAGCAGGCTTTCTGCTACTTCTGCAAGAATCCCGACCATATCTGGGAAGTTTGCAGGAAGAGGTTGGGAGTTTATTTGTATTATGGTGCCGAGGGACATCAGATGAGAGAGTGTCCTTCCAATCCTCGTCATGCAGTTCAGTGAGCAACTTCAGCTCAGAGGACACAGGCGAGGCCACCTGCAGTACAACCGAGGGGACCGCCGCTTCCAACCCAGCAACAATATTATGCCCAGCACCAGCATCAGGGAGGTGTACGTCAGGGACGAGCGTTTGCTATGACGGTCGAGGAGGTCGAGTCCACCAGAGATGTTATCGTAGGTTCTGTTCTTCTTGATTCCATTTCAGCTTTAGCTTTGTTTGATAGTGGTTCTTCCCATAGTTTTGTATCTATTTCTTTTGCTCTGAAGCATGGTTTGGTAGCTAAGTATTTGCTTAGGACTTGCAAGATCATGACCGGGGGAGGCATTATCCTGGTTAATGATATTTATAAGGATCGGAGAGTTACTTTGGGAGGCCGGGAGCTGAGTGCGTGTCTACTTGTAATGCCACTTCCAAGCTACGATATTGTACTCGAGATGGATTGGTTGAGTAGGCACCATGCTAGTATAGATTATAGAGGAGGTAGAGTTTTATTTAGCCCTCCAAGAGAGCCAGAGTTTGAGTTTCCTAGAGGAGCTGCAGAGTAGGAAGAAGGCATTATCTGTGGATCTATAGTGGAAGACAAGGAGTTGTTGCATCCGTTGATAGTAGAGTTCTTGGATGTATTTCCTGAGAAATTGCCAGGATTGCCGCCAGATCAAGATGTTGAATTATCTATAGACTTGGTGCCAGGTACAAAACTAATTTTAAAGCATGTCTATAGAGTAAACAACAGCGAGCTGGTCGAGATGAAGAAGCAGGTGGATGAGTTATAGGATAAGGGGTTCATCAGATCAATTTCTTTACCGTAGGGAGCCCCGGTATTGTTTGTACCGAAGAAGGATGGATCGGTACGCATGTGCATTGATTACAGGGCATTGAATAATCTTACTATCAAGAATAAATACCCTTTGCCACAGATTGATGACCTGCTCGATCAGTTGAGTCAAAAGTAGTCTTCGGAATGTCCTCCAGCTTTACTTTCACCTGGTGGTAGCCTGATCTCAAGTCTATCTAGGAAAATACCTTGGCAGTATGGTCAGTATGAGTTCATAGTGATGCCATTTGGGTTGACTAATGCCCCGACGATATTTATGAATTTGATAAACAAGGTGTTCCATCAGTACCTTGACAAGTTCGTGGTGGTGTTCATCGATGACATACTCATATACTCGAAGGTGCCGGAAGGGCAAGAGAAGCATTTGTGGATTGTGTTGGATGTGCTAAGGAAGGATAAGTTGTATGGAAAGCTGTCCAAGTGTGAGTTCTTCCTGGATAAGGTGGAGTTCTTAGGACATATTGCCACTACCATAATTTCTAGAAAGTAGTATTTTAGTCATTTGATAATTAATTAAATATTGTGCATATTGAATATTTATTTATTGTTAGTATGTTAGATTTATTTTTGGACTTGTGTTAGTGGACCTAACTAGTTTATATTAGATCCATGGACCAACATTTAATTTTAGTTAGAATTGAGCCCAATAATAAGCCCATTCATTAGGAGGATGATTAATTAAGTTAAACCCATTAGACTAGAACCTTTCCTCCTTAATTAATTTCTTAATGAGAGACCTCAAGGGGTATTTTAGACTTTACATAGTAGCTTGAGGGAGAGGAAAAGTAAGGCCTATATAAAAGGGGTAAAAACTTTCTCTCTCTTTATTTTTCATTCCAAATCTAGATCTAGAATTTTTCTCAACCAAATTCCTTCATTCCTACACCAAATTTTTTTCTATTTACTTTCCAAATCATCATTGGAGACTATTAGAGCAAGGATCTATAAGGAGAAAATAAGGATCTACAAAGAGGAGCAATGATCTACAAGTTAAAGCCTCATTTCACCAAATTTGGAGGTTGCATTAGGAATCCATCTCCTAATAGTTACAATTTAGTTTTTCCCCTTTAATTAGACTCTAAATATGTGATTTAATTATTAGGAACTATCCCATATGATAAAGCTACCCATAGGAATTGAAATTAGGTTCATAGGAGGCCTAGGGAGAAAGTTATGGTGTATTTTGTATCAATTTTGGGGGAATTCCGAGATTGACACATTTTGTGTTTGTCAATTAGTCAATTAGACCAAATTGATATGTGTTTGATTGTTTGTGGCTAGTGTCATATTCACAATTGGATACGTGTAGGCTATATCTCGATAATTTGGCGATACGGATTATTTTTGGGGGTTTTCCTCCGACACGAGGCATTGTGCATGTCACATTTTGACACGGACAGGTAGATATATAATTAATTCTTCGTATTATTCATTAATATTATTTTAGACTTGTTTATGTCCTTCGGGGTACGTTTAGTTGTGTGGTGGACTCGTATCGCAAGTGTATCATAGATCTAGTATGATACGGGTGCGATGCACTCCACGTATTTATTTTATTGAATTTTAGATTCAAGTTGACTTGGTAATATCTATTAGAAATGGTATAAGTATATGATGGTGTGATATATATATATGTGTATATATATTTATAGGAGTGTCCATGTTGCATTTGAAGTGTTGGTGGCCATGAGAATAAGTGGATGTATATGCATTTACTAGTATAGTAGTTATGTATACTTAGTGGATATATATATATGTATGTGGATATACAGATATACATATGTATGTATGCGGTATATATATGTAGAGGTATATATATGTATGGTGATTGGTGGTTATATATATATATATATATATATATATATATATATATATATATATATATATATATATATATATAGGAAAAAAGGGATATGAGCCATAGGCTCATATTCCTACACGAGCCAATGTACATGTGGACCAATAGGAATGAAGTGTAGTAGTGCACATGGGATGTAGGAATACATTCCTATTGGTCCACATGTGCATGACTCATATAAGAATATGAGCCTATGGCTCATATCCCGTTTACCTATATATATATATATATATGTGTGTGTGTGTGTGTGTGTGTGTGTGTGTGTGTGTGTGTGTGTGTGTGTGTGTATCGTATCTCTTAGAGTTATATAGATATGTATGTGTATATATCTATACATACACCTATGTATATATAATTACATATCTATAGATATACACATACATATCTATATAACTCTAAGAGATACGATACATATATATATATATATATATATATATATATATATATATATATATATATATATATATATATATATATATATATATATATATGTGTGTGTGTGTGTGTGTGTGTGTGTGTGTGTGATTATATATATACATATAGTGTGGTATATAGGTATGTGTGTATGTTTACATATGTAGGTGTATGTATGTATACATATATAGATGTGTATGTATATATACATATGGATATGTGTCTCTAAGTGATTATATATATATGATGTATTAGATATATATAGATGTGTATTGGTATTTATAGATATGTATGTGTGTGTGCATAGGTGTTTGTATATATGTGTGTGTGGATGTGTAGTGAGTGAGTGAGTGAGCAGTGTGGGAGGAGATCGAGGCACAGGTAGGCAAGCACCAGCATGTGCAGCAGCGTGCGCAGTGAGCTGCAACAGCAGCGCAGCGCAGCAGCGAGTTGCAGCAGCAGCAGCAGCAGTGTGTGTGCAGCAGCACATTGCAGCAGCAGCGTGTGCGCAGCCGCACATTGCAACAGCAACAACGTGTGCGCAGTTAGGTATGAGGACAGTTTGTTAAGGTATGGTTCAGGTAGTTAGGTAAGAGGTTAGGTAGTTAGTTCATTGACAGTTAGTGTGTTTAGTTAATTAGTTACATTATCATTTAGTTTTATATATATATATATATATATATATATATATATATATATATATATAAAAGTAGTTACATATTTATATATTGTTAGTCTAATAATTAGATGTATATAATTGTTTACTAGTAGCTATGTGTGTATATATATATGTATTGGTAAAGTTATTGGTTTAGTTAGTTTGTTAATGTTAGCTAGTAGTTATTTATGGTCTAGTTAGTTCTTGTAAGTTAGTTATTAGTTTCATTAATAGTGTAGTAGCTAAGTGCATTATTTGGTAGTTATGTATATAGATACTTTGTTATCTAATATGTATATATATATATATATATATATATATATATATATATATATATATATATATATATATACTTATTAGACTAATAACTATATGAGTATATGTATATAAGTTAATGGTAAGAAGCTATATGTAGTATTATATATAAGTATTGTATATATATGTTGTTAGTATTAGGTAATTACTAGTATGTAGTTGTTTAGTATGTTAGTTATAGTTTAGTATTGGGTGGTGTGCTATATATTAGGATTTGACTTACCTTGTGATACCAAGGTAATGTCAAGGTATTGGTCGATACTCAAGGTATTGGGTTTGAGTATCAAGATGGGTGTGTAGGTAGTGAGATACGCATTGGTTCAAGCCAAGGTATCCATTTTGCATTAGTTAGTTAAGCTACTATATGTATTGTCTTGTATATATATATATATATATATATATATATATATATATATATATATATATATATATATATATATATATATATATATATATAATAAATTACTATTTTTATATTAAAAACTTGTGTATCCTATGATACAGTGTTTTGTCTGTATCCTAGTGTCTTAGCGTAGCTAGTGTGGCCTCGTTTCATAGTGTGTGGACATAATATCCTAGAGTTGGACTCATACAACTTAGAAATACCTAGAAATAGCTAGTTTGACTAGTTTGATATAGAGTTGACCTAGTTTGACTGTTATGACTAAGGAATAACTTTATGACCTAGAAGTTGACTAGTTTAATTTATTTTCATTCCCAAAACCTTGTATTAATGTAATATTCCATATATAGGTCTGTGTGACACCAGTTTGACATTTATTGCTCTGGACTACTAGCGAGTACATTCTCTGATAGTTTTCATTATTTGATAATCACTATAATGCTAGTATTTAGAAATATTTTACATGACTCTTGACACATTAGTAAGTATACACATGGATCAATCATGGGATGTTATATATTATTTCATTGTTCCTCGTGTTCTCATATGGTTAAATAGACAATGTTTAATATTAGACAATGTTTAATATTCAATGTTTAAGGTTTAATGTTTACAATGCCTTGAGTATCTTGCATTATAACGTATCATGGTTGGATCCATTATACTAGTCAGAGAAAAGGGGAAGTGTTAGCTAGATATGTGATCAAATCCTAGACAATGTTCAATGTTTAACTTAGACAATGTTTATCCAATGTTTAACTTAGACAATATTTATTCAACATTAATTAGACAATGTTCACCCAAGCCGATCACATATCTAACTAGTATTTCAATCACTTAGCATAGTTACAGTTCTTCACCATATTCTAGTTTATTGTCTTATTCTATTGTCTTGTTCTATTTCATTATGATTAGTGTATATCATATTGCTCTTGTTTACCTGTTTCTTCTACCATAATATACTATTGTTCATTGTTTCTCATCTTGTATTATATTCTCTATTTCTGTTTATAGTCATTATCAAATAATTGGAACTGATATTAGGTTATTCTTTTCTCCATTCCTGACTGGAAAATATTTTTAGAGGATCCCGGGAATTGGTGTCCGACATACTACAGATTCCGACCTACAGATGGTGTAGACTTGGACCTACTAGTTTTAGAGTGACTATCGGGAGATCTAGCCGAAATCACTTGTTAGCAAAGTTAGTTCTCTTTAGCATTTTGGTACCAAATTTATTTTTGGCTTATATTTGAGATCTTGGTTATTGTTTCTATTGTCGTTATTATATTTGTTTAGATTGTATAGTTATGTTAGGCTTCCTTAATATCTTATCATGCTATAAAATTGTGATTGAGTATTGTGTTGAATTAAGTTTATTACTCTCTTCTTGGACTTGAGATATTATTGGAGGATAATGCATTATTATGAGATAATTAGATAGTATAGTTGACCAAGACAGCGTTCTACCGTCGATGCTGTGAAGTAGGCTGGACGTACCCACGTACTCGTGCCCCTTCATCGGGTGCGGGTCGTGACACATTTTTAGTGGTGGCCTATGCAGGTCAGGCTTCACAAGTTGTGCGATATCGTGGTAGTGCGATAACTTAGTTGTACTACTGCAAGCCTGCGATATGATATAGGATATAGGATATAAGGATGAGAGGATACTCAATCATAAAGTTTTTGAGAGATTCCTGGGACGACCCTTGAGAATCTTATTATAATTTCTAATTTAAATCTTTTTCCTTATTTCTGTCTGCTCTCACTCGTTGTTATTGAATTTGATTCTTGGTGAATCGGTTGTTCTTGGTGTCGTTATTGAGTTTAATTTTATATCAAAATGAATTTTATGGACTAAATTATGGTATCTTCTGATGACATATGTTGATGAGGACAGTGAGAAAGGTGAAACGTCTGCTTTGGTTATGGAGCCTAGAGTTTATCACATCCATATTAGCTGGTGTGGCAAAAATGTAGGAACCTGACTTCGGATGCACATATCTTAGTTATGAAATTTAGAGTTTCTCGCAGCCATACCGGTTGGCATGGTGAGGATTCTAGATGACATAATGATAGAGTTGTATACCTTAGTTATGGAATCTATCGTTTATCGCAGCTATGCTTACTAGCGTGACAAGGATTCTGAGTGTCATAATTTTGGACAGACGTGTATGATTATCAGGTTGTATATTAAATTGGTTCTTAAAGTATCATCTTAATACTTATCCAGTAGGATTTTTTCCATCATTCTTTAGCTTAGAAGTAGAGCCTTGATGTAAGTAGATATGAGTGTACCAGTATATGACTAGTGATGAGTATATCACCTGATATTGAGGATAGTGATGTGTTGTAAGCAATAGGTGGAAGAAGTGTCTATAATTTGTGTACATGATGCATAGTGGGTGATGAGTGTCAGTGTGGAAGTTCATGAGTATCAGAAAGTGGAAGCCTGAGTAATAGAAAATTTTAATAGTGTGTCATGGGTTGAGAAATATCAAGATTGGTCATAAAAGATATATAGTATATCACTGATTAGTGTATCCGTCCGTAAAAGATTTAAGGAGAGATACGTATACATCAATAGAGATATGGAACCATATGCCTGCCTTTAGGAGTGAAGTAAAACATGTGTATTATAGAAGTTAATAACTAGTACAAGTGGTCATGAGTTCTAGTGAGTGTGATGAGGTGATCTACTGTTGAAGCTAGTGTCCTAGAATATTAAGGGCATATGTTGTGTAGTTAGGAAGCTAGTGTTACTATATCCAGAGTGCTAGTATTTCTATATCAGGGATTAGTTGACTAATATGCTAGTAACAGTAAGTACCTTGTGTGATAATATTGGATTGGTGTATCAGTTAATAAGGATAGAAAATTATTTGGAAGTAATAGTGCAAGTAATCCAAGCAATAGAGGAGAGACATGAGTAATTTGGTATGAGGATGTCATCTAAAATGCATATGAGAGCTGGTTGTGTATATAGTAATAAGATTTGAGTAGGTATCCTATTGGGGGTATTCAAGTTGGACAAGGGCGTGCTAATATAACACATGATTGAAAAAGTATACAAGTGTTCCTTGCAAGAGAGAATGGTTGACAAATTTTGGTAATTACAAGAACTGAAACAGAACAATGAGGTAGTATCTTAGCGGTGTTATGTATAGTATCATAGGTAGCAAGTGCCAGTGAGTGAAGCATGTCCATGACCTAGAATTATAGTATATCACTAGTATTTGGTAACCCTCGATATTAAAAATATCTTGATTAGGTTGATGATTAGTGAATGCTTAGTGTGAGATAGAATAGGCCACAGGTAGCCTAGCAGATTACCCCACACCAGTAGAGAGAGACCCCCCAGCAGGGCAGAGACTGAAATTCATGATATTTAAATTATGATTTCTCTTTCAGTAAAATGATAGGATTGTATGTTATAGGACTATTTTAGACTATGATTGATAGGGGTTTGACACTAGTAAAATTTATATGACTGGCCCAAGAGAGAGGGGTGAGAGTTTTAATTTCGAGGACGAAATTCTTCTAAGGGGGGTAGACTTGTCACTACCACATTTTCTAGGAAAGGATATTTTAGTCATTTGGTAATTAATTAAATATTATGCATGTTGAATATTTATTTATTATATTATTTATTTATTGTTAGCATGTTAGATTTATTTTTGGACTTATGTTAGTGGACCTAACTAGTTTAGATTAGATTCATGGACCAATATTTAATTCTAGTTAGAATTGAGCCCAATAATAAGCCCATTCATTAGGAGGATGATTAATTAAGTTAAACCCATTAGACTAGAACCTTCCCTCCTTAATTAATTTTTTCATGAGAGGCCTCAAGGGGTATTTTAGACTTTACATAGTAGCTTGAGGGAGAGGGCAAGTGAGGCCTATATAAAGGGGGTAAAAACTTTCTCTCTCTTTATTTTTTATTCCAAATCTATATCTAAAATTTCTCTCAACCAAATTCCTTCATCCCTACACCAAATTTCTTTCCAATTCCTTTCAAAATCATCATTGGAGACTATTAGAGCAAGGATCTATAAGGAGGAACAAACAGGAGCAAGAATTTATAAGTTGAAGGTGTCTCCTGGCCCTAAAATATATCTCTCTCTCTAAAAAAAAGACATAGCAACAAGAAGAGAAAATGAGACAAGAGTGCCATTGCAACATTGGAGATGAGAAATAAGGATTGGAGGCCGTTTCGAAGAAGGAGATCAGTTTTGGGCATTTTTTGTTGTCTTTTTTCTTCGTAGTTATAATCTATTTTCTGTTCCAAAAGAGTTGTGGTGATCTGTTTGGATCGGTGAGAAGTTTATAAGGATTCGGTGTATTTCTTATTCCATTAGTGGAGGCTTTTCAGGGTTGGATTCCGATCGTCCTATAATTTTTTTCGTAAGAGTTTTCCACGTCAAAAATCTCTGTTTCTGCAATTTGTATTTAGCATTTTTGGTTTGTACGTTTTGCTCGATTCTCTCGCAGGTACTCTTTGGTTTGGGGAACGATTTCCGCACTGTCGTTCCCAATAAAGTGGTATCAGAGCAAGGTTTTAGAATTTCAGAAGGGTGCGGGAGTTGACAGGCAAACCAGGGAGGAGAGATGGACGTGAAGCCGGTACAAATGGTAAACCTGAATAGTATCAACTATCATTACTAGAGGAGCAAGATGAAGGATCTGTAATTTGTCAAGAAGCTGCATATGTCGGTATTTGCTTCCGAGAGGCCCAATAAAAAATTTGAAGAGGACTAGAATTTTGAGCATATACAGGTATGTGGGTACATCAGGCAGTTCGTTGACGAGAACGTGTACAACCACATTGCCAGTATTGAGCACGCAAGAACACTGTGGGATAAGATAGAATCTTTGTATGCGAAGAAGATCGGTGTAAATAAATTATTCCTGATTCAGATGATGATGGGTCTACGGTACAAAGATGGGGAGTCTAATATGGATCACTTGAGCGATTTCCAGGGCATGGTTGACCAGCTATCCTCGATGGGAGTCAAGTTTGACGATGAGGCTCAGAGACTATGGCTGTTGTGTACATTGTCAGACTCGTGGAAGAACGTACGAGTGTCTATGATTACTTCTGCTCCGAAAGTCGTGGTCAGTCTGGAGTTTTCCAAGAGTGGGGTACTGAATAAAGAGATGCGGAGACATTCTCAGGGAACTTTATCTACATCCCACTCAGAGGTTCTTGTTTCAAAGAGCCACAAAAGGGGTAAGAGCAGGGGTCCAAGCGGTGGCAGAGACAAAAGCAGGGAAAGGTCCAAGGGTCGGTACGAGGACTCAGAGTGTTACCATTATGGCAAGAAGGGCCACATCAAGCGAAACTATTTTGCTTGAAAGAGAAAGAAGAAGGGCGACAAGGAAAAGCAAAGTGAGAACACTACAGCGGCAGTCTCGACACATGGAGGCGATGTGATCATTGTAGGTGATGAGGTAATTATGAACCTTGCCTGCGATGACAACTCTTAGCTGGTAGACTCAGGTGCTTCAGCGCATGTATCTCACAATAGTGCACTATTTGCTACATACACAATAGGCGACCGTGGAGTGTTAAAAATGGACAATGGAGATGTGTCAAAGGCGGTTTCCATTGGAGATATTCATTTGAGGACAAATACAGGTGCAGTTCTTGTTCTCAAAGATGTCCGTCATGTCCCCGATATCTGTTTCTACCTGGTATTGGTTGAAAGATTTGGATGATGAGGGTTTCTTCAGTCTCTTCAGGAATAATCAATGGAAACTTTCTAGAGGTTCAATGGTGATTGCCAGAGGAAGCAAGAGGTCTGGACTCTACTATATGGAAGGGAGCGCACAGGAGTTTAACACAGCTACTGATGCGTCTTTTGAGTTGTGGCACAAGCGGCTCAGCCATATAAGTGAGAAGGGGATGAGCTACTTGGTGAACATGAAGGTAATTTCAGGGCTAAAGTTTACAAAGTTGGAGAAGTGCACACACTATTTGCCGGGGAAGCAAAATATGGTGTCTTTCCAAAGTCACCCAAGTTTAAGGAAGCCGGTGTTGCTTGAGTTGATTCACTTGGATGTCTGTGGTCCTCTGAAGGTAAAATCTATTAGTGGTGCTTCTTATTTTTTAACATTTATTGATGACTGTTCCAGGAAGTTTTGGGTCTATACCTTAAAGACCAAGGATCAGATGCTGCCCACTTTCAAGGAGTTTTAGGCCTCTGTTGAAAGGAAGACAGGCAAGAAGCTGCTTTATGTTCGGTCGGACAATGGCGGTGAGTATATCGGTCCCTTTGATGCTTATTGCAGAGAGCAAAGGATATGACACCAGAAGACTCCACCAAAAATATCGCAGCTCAACGGTGTTGCGGAGCGGATGAACATGACGCTAATAGAGAGGGTACGATATTTGCTGTCAGAAGCAAACTTGTCAGGCAGCTATTGGGGTGAGGCACTTTACACAACTGCTTATGTTATTAATTTATCTTCTAGTGCTCCTTTGCAGGGTGATGTGCCTGACAAAGTATGGTATGACAAAGAGCCGTCATACAATCACCTGCGAGTGTTTGGTTATAAGGCCTTCATGCATGTACGGAAGGACGAGAGATCCAAACTTGAGCCAAAGACTAGGCAGTACATCTTTGTCAACTACGGTCGGGATTAGTTTGGCTATAGACTCTATGATCCAGTGGAAAGAAAGCTCTATAAAAGTAGGGACGTGGCATTCATCGAGGATCAGACCATGACCAACACTCAGGATTTTGAGATGCCTTCTGAGGCTGAGGAATTGCCTGAATTAGAGTCATTTTGCTTCGAACAGTTTCTAGAGGATATCGCAGAGGATCCAGTTATGGAGGAGCCAGTACATGGAGTTTCTCCCAACTTTGATCATTATCCTGCTAATGGTGGTCAGGGTGACCCTCAGGAGGATGAGCATGCCGATGAGGCAGTTCCTGGAGGGGAGGAGGCTGTAGATATACAACCAGCACCAGTAGTTTCGTTGATGAGGAGTGATAGGGAGCGTCGATCATCTACGAGATACTCACCGGGTGAGTATGTGCTACTGACTGATGGGGAAGAACCCAAAAGTTTTGCAGAGGCTATGGAAGATGAATACAGGCATGAGTGGATGGAGGCTATGCTGGGGGAGATAAGTTCCATGGAGGCCAACTATACTTATGATCTTGTGCGGTTGCCAAAGGCCAATAAGGCTTTGAAGAATCGATGGGTATTCAGAGTAAAGTAGACAGATGATGCTACTCGCCCTAGATACTGTCACACCCAGGCCCCCGAACCGAGGGGCCGCCCGTAAAGTCGGATTACCGCCTCGCTCGCTCCCGTAGCAAGATTGAACCGGACGCGAATTACCGTGCCTCGGTGCACCGGACGTGAATCACCGCGCCTGTCCCGCGGGTGCGAGGAAGGGATGTGTGGCCCGTTCGGATGTATCGAGACGTGATACCGTTCAAGCCTGGGGTTGCGCCCGCACAAGGCTTTATCGTTTAAGTTCTTTGTTGGCTATCATCGCATCAATCGAGTAAGCAGCGGAAAGGGACATTGTTGCAATGCAATGCATTTAGCCAACTGAGTATTCGGGATAATCGAGGGACTTGGGTTCTTTTATGCAAAAGCATTCATTCCATACATTATGGCCCCTTATACGATAGCATCTCGGGGCACAATCGAAACCAAAATTTCTGGGTCTTAGGGACTGAGGCACGCCTATCGCTCCCTCGGACGATCCAGTACTTGCAAGCAAGTAAACTGTTGGTGGGTTAGCACTTTTATAAGTACTGGTGAGATAAAACAACTAAACAAAAGCAAGCATTCACTAAAATTAACACTAAGTAATCATGTTATAAAATATTACATTACTAGTGATCTTTCTAGTTTTACCTAGGTTCGTTTCATGCAGCAGAAGAACTGAGTCATATTACATTATTTTGGAAATATCTTTTAAAACAGAGTTTCATATGCGATATAAATCAAGCAAGCCATTCGTTCTATTTCAGGGTGTGCACAGCGTGTCTCGTAGGACTCGAGGGACATAATGCATAGCTAGACACACATGCACATCTTAGGGGTAGTCCATCTATCCAAGCCAACACAATGAACTTAGCTATATGCAGGGCAGTCCTCGAGTATCTCAGGATTTGCAGCGGTTAATCCAGCATACCAATGACTCATTTCTCTAATGCTAATGGCAGCTGTGACTCATGGTTGCTTTTCACTATCATGGTAGCAGCCGTGACACATGCAGTTCAGCTCTCCACCAAAAGCCATTGTCCGACCGATGCGAATGCATGTAACACTATCAAATAAACTCTAGTATACAGACGAGACGAACCATCAGAATAGTTATCATTGTTGTAGGGCAATCCAACTTATCACTTGAACACATTCAGGCACAATATGGTTCTCTCGAAGCATAGACGATAGTGAACATGTTCATGCACTCAAGACAAGCATTTCAGGATTCTCGTTAAGCAAACTTGATCGTTTCAAGGACAAGCTAGGTGAGTTCGTTCATTAACATGTAAGGCAGGTTCTATCATTCTCTTATGAAAACATTGCAAGCAAAAATTCAGATTATTATTAAGGCGTGCAAGAATCAGAGAATGAAGTTCTACCCACTCATCATGATACATAATGCCGACACGGAGTGGGGTATTACATACTTACCAACCAACAAAAAGTTTTATCCTCGAAACTTCAAGGATAAACTTCTCGATATTTCGAGTAGCGATAGTGCCATCCCTTGTCGTACTCAATCGAAACAATCAAGCAATTCAAGTTCAGAAAATATTTGCACTTTGAGAATATCTATGGACTTATTGTATGGAACGCTCTATTGTAATACCATATCGATAATATCTCAGAGTCATAGCAACAGTTTTGGGCCAAGAAATCAATTCCGCTCTGATACCATTCTGTCATGCCCCTGCCCCCGAACCGAGGGGTCGCCCGTAAAGCCGGACTACCGCCTCGCTCGTCCCCGTAGCAAGATTGAACCGGACGCAAATTACTGTGCCTCGGCGCACCGGACGTGAATCACCTTGCCTGTCCCACGGGTGCGAGGAAGGGATGTGTGGTTCGTTCGGATGTATCGGGACATGATGCCGTACGAGCCTGGGGTTGTGCCCGCACAAGGCTTTATCGTTTAAGTTGTTTGTTGGCTATCTTCGCATCAATCGAGTAAGCAGCAGAAAGGGACATTGTTGTAATGCAATGCATTTAGCCAACTGAGTATTCGGGACAATCGAGGGACTTGGGTTCTCTTATGCAAAGGCGTTCGTTCTATACATTATGCCCCCTTATACGATAGCATCTCGGGGCACAATCAAAACCAGGATTTTTGGGTCTTAGGGATTGAGGCACGCCTATCGCTCCCTCGGACGATCCAGTACCTGCAAGCAAGTAAACTGTTGGTGGGTCAGCACTTTTATAACTACTGGTGAGATAAAATAGCTGAACAAAAGCAAGCATTCACTAAAACCAACACTAAGTAATCATGTTGTAAAATATTACATTACTAGTGATCTTTCTAGTTTTACCTAGGTTTGTTTCATGCAGCAGAAGAACTGAGTCATATTACATTATTTTGGAAACATCTTTTAAAATAGAGTTTTATATGCGATATAAAGCAAGCAAGCTGTTCCTTCTGTTTCAGGGTGTGCGCAGCGTGTCTCGTGGGACTCGAGGGACAGAATACATAGCTAGACACACATGCACATCTTAGGGGCAGTCCATCTATCCAAGCTAACACAATGAACTTAGCTATATGCAGGATGGTCCCCGAGTATCTCAGGATCGACAGCGGTTGATCCAGCATACCAATGACTCATTTCTCTGATGCTATTGGCAGCTGTGACTCATGGTTGCTTTTCACTATCATGGTAGCAGCCGTGACACATGCAGTTCATCTCTCCACCAAAAGCCATTGTCCGACCGATGTGAATGCATGTAACACTATCAAATAAACTCTAGTATGCAGACGAGATGAACCATCAGAACTGTTATCATTATTGCAGGGCAATCTGACTTATCACTTGAACATATTCAGGCACAATATGGTTCTCTCGAAGCATAGACGATAGTGAACATGTTCATGCACTCAAGACAAGCGTTTCATGATTCTCGTTAAACAGACTTGATCATTTCAAGGACAAGCTAGGTGAGTTCGTTCATTAACATGCAAGGCAGATTCTATCATTCTCTTATAAAAATATTGCAAGCAAAAACTCAGATTATTATTAAGGCGTGCAAGAATCAGAGAACGAAGTTTTGCCCACTCACCTTGATACATAATGTCAACGCAGAGCGGGGCATTATAGATACAAAGCGAGGCTGGTAGTTAAAGGCCACGGTCAACACAAAAGTGTAGATTATGATGAGATCTTTTCTCCAGTCGTCAAGCATTCGTCTATACGGGTGGTACTAGCATTGCCAGCCATTTTTAACTTGGAGGTCGAGCAAATAGACGTGAAGACGACATTCCTCCATGGATATCTTGAGGAGGAGTTGTACATGGAGCAGCCAGAGGGATTCTGTGAGAAGGGCAAGTCATATTTAGTCTGCCGATTGAGAAAGAGCTTGTTTGGTCTGAAACAGGCTCCGAGGCAATGGTACAAGAAGTTCGAGTCATTTATGGGAGAGCATGGCTATGCACGGACGATGTCGGATTATTGTATTTTTGTGAGGTACTTCACCGAGGATGATTTTATTATTTTATTACTTTATGTTGATGACATGCTGTTGGTAGGTCGGAATGCCACCAGAATAGCAGAGTTAAAGCTACAACTGGGCACGACCTTCTATATGACGGATTTGGGCACAACGAAGACTATTCTTGGGATGTAGATCAGCCAAGAGAGAGAGAGAGAGAGAGAGAGAGAGAGAGAGAGAGAGTCCAATCTGCTACACTTGTCATAAAAGAAGTACATTCACCGGGTACTTCAGCGTTCGGGATGGACGGGTCGAAGAAAGTGAGTAACCCCCTTGCGACTCACTTTAAGTTTACTGAGGAGTAGTGTCCATCTACCGAGGACGAGAAGAAAAATATAGAGCGAGTTCCATATGCCTCAGTCGTGGGGAGTCTTATGTATGCTATGGTATGTACGAGGCCAGACATTGCTCACGCAGTTGGCACAGTTAGCAGGTACACTTCCAATCCTAGAAGGGTATATTGGAGTGGGGTCAAGTGGATTCTATGATATCTTCATGGTACTGTCGATTAGAGACTTTTATTTGGTGGTGACGAGACGAAGCTGGTTGGATAAACTGATGCTGATATGGCTTGAGATGTAGAGACGAGGCGATCGACTTTAGGCTATGTGATGATGTTTGTTGGTGGAGCAGTATCGTGGCAGTCGCGTTTATAAAAGTGTGTTGCCTTGTCGATGACAGAGGCAGAATATATTGCAGCGAGTGAGGCTTGCAAGGAGTTGCTGTTGATAAAGAAGCTGCTGCAGAAAATTGGGCTAAAGCATGAGCAGTATCCTTTGCTTTTCGATAGTCAGAGTGCTATTCACCTTGTGAAGAACCAGACATTTTATAGCTGGTCCAAGCACATTGATACTCGGTATCATTGGATATGGGATATGGTTGACAAGAAGGAAGCGGCGCTTGAGAAGGTTCATACAGATAACAATGGAGCAGATATGTTCATAAAGTTTCTACCAACGAGAAAGTTTGAGTACTGCAGGCGAATCATCAGGATGACGACCCCCTCCACATAGTTGTGAAGGGGAAGATTTATTGGAGTGGGTGGGATTTCCATCCTATGTGGAAAATACTCCGGATTAGGATTGAGTATTTCTACATATAATAGGAATACCTCAATTTATTTGGATTGGATATTCCAAAATATAATAGGAATATTTCAATGGATTTGGATTGGATATTCCTACATATAATAGGAATATGTCAATGGATTTGGATTTAGATTTGGATTGGATATTCCTATCTATAATAGGAATGCTAGTTGTGGATTTGAGGCTATATATAAGTGTCTCCTAGCCCTAAAATATATTTCTCTAAAAAAAAGACATAGCAACAAGGAGAGAAAAGGAGACAAGAGTGTGATTGCAATATTGGAGAGGAGAAAGAAGGATTGGAGGCTATTTCGAAGAAGGAGATCAGTTTCGGGCAATTCTTGTTGTCTTTCTTCTTCGTGGTTATAATCTATTTTTTGTTCCAAAAGAGTTGTGGTGATCCATTTGGATAAGTGAGAAATTTGTAAGGAGTCGGTGTATTTCTTATTCCATTAGTGGAGGCTTTTCAGGGTTGGACTTCGATCGTCCCGTGGTTTTTCCCGCAAGGGGTTTCTACGTCAAAATTTTTTGTGTCTACGATTTGTGTTTGGCATCTTTGGTTTGTGTGTTTTGCTCGGTTCTTTCGCAAGTACTCTCTGGTTTGGGAAACGATTTCCGTACTTTCATTCCCAATAATCCATACTTTCTTTGAACTCTTATTCCTTGTTTCTTGTTTTTCTCTATCTCAGAGAAAAAAACACTCGTGCGCGGTGATCTCCCCAAGAGAAGTTTCTCGTCAAGACCAAGAAGACATATTTGATAGAATATTTGTAAGTAGATGGTTACCAGAGTAGGAAAGATTATGGTAGATAATTTCTAGATGTTAGAGATAGAATAGATTAAGAGCATTAACAGTAAAAATCTAAACCAAGGTGGACTCTATCAATTGTCTAGATTATAAGTGATGGGGTACTATTAGATAAACCTTTTAGATGAATTTGAGTTATTTTATATGAGAATATAATATTATATTTTGATAAGATAGTTTGATCTAAGGTGGGTAGGCTTCTTGACTAGCAAATTGGTTTGGAGTTTAATCAATTAATGAAGATGAGAATTGTCAATTTTGGTGCTAGATCTAGGAGCATTGACGATTTTGTTAAACCATAAGTTTTTGAATATTATGATATGATTGGATTGAATATTATGATATGATTGGATTTGTGTTTAAATTATGATGATGGATTTAAATTTAGATTTGAAATATCTTGTAGCATTTAAATTTTATGGAGTTTAAATTTAAAGATTTTGATAAGATTTGACTTGGAATCTAAATTTGATAATTTTAGGATATGATGAGTGGAGCATTGGTGAATCTCAATTTGTAGATTTCGTAATTATTTTTTTGTTTGAGTATTGTGTAAAAAATAAAAATATAAAGAAAAATGATTGAGAGAAAAGTTTCAAATTCAAATTTTGAGGATGAAAATTTGAATTAAAATTTATTCAAGAGAATATGCAATGGTTGGATTTAAAATAAAGGAAGGATTTAAACTTGAATTATTAAGATTGAGTTATTAAATAAAGTTTTGGGGAATTGGATTTAAATTAAAAATTTTAAATGATAGAATTTAAACTTTTAAAATTTAGAGAAGAGTTTGATAAAATAAATTTATATTTCCTTTAAAAGATTTTTAGGTTAAATAATATTTGGTGAATTTGAGAAAGTTTTACGATAATTGTTGAATTAAAGGTAAGTAAAAATTATGGTGCAAAAATTATGGTTGATTATATAAAGAAAAAAAATATATGAGTAAAATTTGATGGAACAATTTTGGAATTCAAAAATTTAGATGAGATTATTTTAAAGTTTGTGATTGGATTTAAATTTTAAGGATGATGGAATTAAATTAAATTTTGAGATTTAAGGAGATAAAGATATATTGTATTAAAGATTATAAAATTTGGGGATTTAATTTGATCTTAGAATGTTGTCTAGAATTAGATGTGCCATATATGAATTATTTTGCTGGGTAGCTTTATGACTGCTAGGTTTAATGATATTATAGAGTGTAAGATTAATTAAGTTATGGGTATTATCATTTCGGAAAAAAAATTATTCAAAAGTTTGAGGATTTGAGGAGAAGACTATTTGAGAATTGAATTTTAAAATGGTGAAATGAGACAACTTTGACGATAAAATTTAAAGGTATTATATGGTAAGATTGAATTTTAAATTATGGAAATGACATTAACCTGGATTTGATTTCTCTTTAAATTTGAAGGTCTTAAATTTAGCAGAGTTTAAATTTTGGAATTTAAATTTAGAGAATAGAATTTTGGATATTTGATTTAAAATTTCGAGTATTGGGTTATTAAATTTAAAGTTTGAGAAAATTAAGAAGATTAACATCATAGATAGTGGACTACAAGATGTGGATTCAAATTATATTTTGAAGGTTGGAATTATATTCAAGTTTAAGAATTTGAGGACTTGGGATCTTATGAATTTAATTTTGAGAATTTTAAAGAAATTTGAATGAATAGAATAATAATAAATTTTAAAGGTGATAATTGAGTTTAATTTAAATTTGAGGAGTTTAAATCTTAAAGTGGTTAAATTTCGAAGAGGTAATTTTTAAAATTTAATTAGAAGATTGTGAGAAATAACTACAATAGGAGATGCAAATTTTCAAGGATGGAATTTAAAAAAAAATAAACTTCAAGATTGGAATTAATTTTTAAGTTTTTATATGGAATTAAAATTGAAGGATTGAATTATTAAATTTTTGGAGACTTTTATAAAAGAGATTTAAATTTTGCGAAAATAATGTTAGATTGTATTTAAGAGTTATGACTTGAGAATCTGAGTGAATTTTTTATTTATTGGATTTTAAAATTTTGAAGATAAATTCGAATTTCAAAGATTTACTTTAAAAATTTAAGTTGTGAGAATGAAATAAATTTTGAAGAATTTGTTAAACCACAAAAGCGATTTGACTTCATGATGATATTGCTTGAATTTTGATAGAGAATATATATATATATATATATATATATATATATATATGTTATTGAAGATCTTAAATTTTGAGGGCAAAATTCTTTTAATGTAGTCAGATTGTAAGCCCCCTCATTTTTTAATAGGGATAATTTGATAATTTATAATTATTTTTATTATTTTGTTTAATTAGATAGATTTAAAGAATTAATTTCTAAAATCCATATTAATATTTATGATACTTTATCATGGCTTGAATATTTTGAGCAATTCACGAGATTTTCTCTTCCAACCGAATTTATATTATTGACCTTGACTGTATCTAGTACATTTGGAACATGGTTTTTGTATTAATTTGATCTCCCCCATGATCCAAAAATATTGAATAATATCTCGAACCATTGACATTGCAAAATTACCTTAAATTGCCTAGTTGAACCTAACCGAGCACAATCACCCAACTCGGGCTCTCAGACCAAATCCTATGAGACATGTACCCTACCCCCACACATTTTTTCTACTCCACAAAATATCCCACATATAAAATATTTCCACAAAATCTAAACAAATTAATTAAATAGTCCATAAAGGCAATATTTCCAAATTAGGAAAGGCCCCTATGCCATCTTCTTGCATATCAATTTAAATCTGAAATAAGTATTTTAAAATTTAATTTAAATATTTTAGAGCATTTTTTACCCTATTTTAGTCTCTTTAAATCCTATACATAGATGAAAATACTAAAATCAAATCCTAACCACCCACCTATTTAAACTACCTATATTTATCAACCCCCAACACCTAAACCTAATAGCCGACCCCCCCTCTCTCAAAACCATGACCAAGCAGCCTATCTCCCTCCCTCACTTCTCTCTTTTCCAACTCCTTCCTTTTCCCTTTCAATCCCCCATAAGCCGGTCACCAAAACCCCAACCGAACCCCCTTTTAAGTCAAATATTAGTTGCTAGTTGCAGCAGCAGTTCAGACCCCTCAGCAGTAGAAAAAAAATCCCTAAACACCCTAGATTTACATCATACTTGAAGCCCCCAATATCTTCCTTAATTTTTGCAAATTTTGGAGTCCGTTTGGCGCTCCAAAAGGTCCGTATTGCAAGAAGAGCCTCCGCCGTAATCGCGAACACGTAAGTTTCATAACTTTTATTTTATATTTATTTTTTCCATGTGAGAACCCTTGTATGAACCCATATACATGTTAGATGACAAATGATGAAACCTTCATGCACGAGAAACCCTAATTTTATATACAAAACAACTATTTGATGACACGAAACCAATACATGGCAATGTGGTAACCATAATAACCTAGTTTTGATAGATGTTATTATTTTATTATTAAAATATAAATTTTCAGAAATTAAATATTAATTTTCAGAAAATTAATTAATATATTTTATATATTAAATAATTTTCTATGCAAGTTAGCGACCTTGCATGCACAAAGTAGTTGTCAAGTTGTTAGAACTCATAGTCGACGCGCAACGGAACTTTGTGCATGCAATAACAACTATTTCTGTATTTTTCACTAAATAAATAATAATTATAGAATTAATAGTTTTTAATAGTTAACAATTAAAAATAGTTTTGGCAATGTTTAATAACCTATAATATATTCTGGTGTGTAACTTGCATGTGCAACCAATGGAGAATTAATAACTAGATAATAACCTAATTTAACTAGAAAATTAGAGTCTAACTAGTGTAATAATTAATTGATAGGTGTTCGAGATATTTCTGTGGAGAGCTCCGGACCAGACTTGTGATGCTCACAACTTGGCTTGGAAGACACGTACACCTTGCGTGATTGTATTGTTCAGTTTATATTATGCCTAGTTTTATTTGTTTAGTTGTGTGCATGCGTCCTAGAGTAGCAGACTTACCTGGTATATTATGAAGGTATGGTATCTTCTGACCTGACACTTGTTTAACACGTTCACTAAGTGACGGAGTGCATGGACTAGCGTGTCGACTGATCATCGATACATGAGTTTGCGTCTTGTGTTAGTAGTTGATTTTTGGGTTAGCTTTCTAGATTTTATTGACGTTGTTGCATTATGTCTGCACCGCGTATACGATTCAAATAGTACATTGGGAGGAGAGAATATATTAATGAGCTTATGGGACTGCTGTTTCTTCTAGTGTAAATGGTGTACCCCTGAGTACTATCGAGCGCCTGGTGGGATGACGGATTCTTTTATTCTCCTCCCTCATGTGCCACTAGAGATGTCTCGAGTACATTTTACATAGATAGTTTAGTTACCCTATTTATTGTTTACTGCTTTACTTTCTTGCATGTCGATTTCTTGTGTATATGTCCCTCTGAGGACCTGGCACCCTTTTCAGGTGTAGACAATCATGACTATTTGTAGGAGCACGGATCAGGACCTGCTACTGTATTTTTTTTTGAGGAGCTCTTTACCTTCGTGTCTATTTGTTCGTAGTTGAGTTGATACTTTTCTGTCGTTTAATTATTTTAAGAAGTCGATTCTATTTCTATCCTTGTTTGGTAGTGCATTTGTCTCTACCTGACTATTATTTCAGATTATTTGGACATGATCATTTGGATCTATATTGGTTTAGTTTAATTATTTATTGACTTGTGTTGTGGATGAGATTTAGTTACCTGTGACTTGTGACATTATATACCACTTGTGAGTTATTATTCATAATACAAAATACATATATGTCATAGTTTTCATATATTGGAGTTGCCATATACATACGGTCGACATGCTTACATATTCCTAGTCCTACATATTTTGGGACTGGGGCATGACACTTGGGATTTTGAGCCAATGGCAGTTTTCGAGGAGATAAATATGGATCACATAAATCAATGTGTCAGGTTCATCCCCATAACTGCCTGGTTCATCGACTCGATCTTCTTATGCACTCCAGGAGCCTATAAATAGGCGGGCTCCAGAGGAGATAGAACTTTTGTCTCTCTTCTTCCCCCAATTTTCCTAAAAGAAGATGCCGAGAGCTATTATTTACCTTGCCCAGGGGTTCGTCCACAACGACGTCGATCCGTAGCCCCCCGATGCTGGTGTTCTCTTTAGAGGTAGGGATGTGTCATGGTGGCAGGGACACAGAGACACAAGTACATAGCTTCGTAACGTGGATGAGAAATCATCTAGAATAAGCGCAGCCCCCCCATAAAATTCTGCTGCATGTATGAGCAACCATCTGCAACATGCGGACATAGCCTATACGTGGCTTGGTCGCATGGATGGTAACTTATCTGCAACGTGCATGCAAAGCCTATTTGTATCTTGGCTGTATGATGAGGAATCATCTGCATTCATACGCGCAGAGCCTATATATGGCTAGGTCGTCTGGATGGGAACTTATTTGCACCGTGCACGAAGAGCCTATCTATAGTTTAGCTGTATGGACGAGACCTCCTCATGTGTGCAGACTTAGATATCTCGAGATGTCCCCTCCTGTATGTGGTTGTAACCTGGAAGCGGCATGCATCTGCTTTACACCTTTGCAATCTTTATTTGAGACTGATGTGTGTTCTCCTTATGCAAGTTTTACCACCTTTTGCGGTGCCCAAGATGGAGCATGGAAGGATATCATAGAAATGTCATTCGAAGAGAATATTAACTTTATGTGGCAATTTTTTGCCAAGAACTGATCCAGGAGACGAGGGTGAACATCATGCATCATGCGAGGAGCTGTCCCTGTTTATGCAGCATGCTAGCTGTATTTTTTCTCTTTATGCGGCTATCTATCGGCTTGGGGCCTGCGGCGTAGATGACATGATTTGGATTAATTATCATTCTCTTCGGTCTTTTCGCATGGTTGTAGAGTGCCTGCTCCCGCTCCTCCCTTGCTATCCATCAGTTTGGATTCTTTTCCATATACCGAGGTTTGTACTGTGGAGGGATGATCTAGAAAGCTTTGAGCTCTACTGCTGTCTCTACTTGTGCTGGTTACCATAACAACACAGAGGGGTGCTTCTAATAGAAAATGTTTATGTCAGCGAGACTTCATGGAAACCCTTAAAAATGGGTTTCCATCATAGATTTCTATCATATGTACTCATGATCTTTTATATTAATAAATAAAGTCTCTCCTTTTACAAAATTTCCTCTTTGTATTTGACTTATTGCATGTTGTGGACTTTGGGTATTATAATGGAGGTAATATGGATGTAGTACAATATCGTAGTCTGTTAAAGATGTCCCATTGGGAAACTTTGGTCGACCTATTACTTTTTGTGCAATAGGGTGCAAGTAATAAGTTTGGAGCGAACAAACCTATCAATGGTGATATGAACATGATAGGTTTTGTGGATTTACCACCGCTAGCGTACTTAGAGTTAAATACGGGTGATAAGATTAGGTGACGACCGATGTTAGAGATATTATGGACGTGGAAATCGATAGTCATATAGAGAGGTTTGCTCAGAGGTAAGAAGGACATGGCAAAATTTATTGGGGAGGATGTAAGGACGATAGCTTAGAGGTAACGCAGACGTGAGCTAATCGATAGTCATACAGAAAGGTTTGGTACGATCTTGGTTTTTTTTGGAAGAAAAAGGAAATGAGCCAGAGGTAATATGGACATGACTGCTTTTTTTGGATAAAAAATATGGGCAGCTCATAGTTCAGAGGTAATATGGACGTAAACTATTTAATTTTGTTGAGACATCCCACTGGGGATCTTTGGTGGACCTAATACCTCTTGCGCACTAGAGTGCAAGTAATAAGTTTGAAACGGAACCCTATCAAAGGTGATATGGACATGATAGGTTTTGTGGATCCATTACTTCTTGCGCACCTGAGTACAAGTAATAGGTTCAAGACAAGCCTTGCTAGAACTGATATGGATGTGGCAGGTTTTATGGACTTAATATCGCTGGCATACTTAGAGTTAAGTACGGATGATAAGTTTAGATGACGACAAATGTAAGGGGCATTATGGATGTGACAATCGATAGTCATACAGAGAGGTTTGCTCAGAGATAATATGGATCATGGCAAACCCTATTGGGGATAATCGGTTAGGACAGTAGTTCAGAGGTGATGTGGACGTGAACTAATATCCAAGGGAATTGATTATGAGTGGTCTACCCGGAAGTGTGGATAAACCTGAAGATGGCTCCACTAGGGAGCTTTTGAGGATCCACTGTCTGCTGCGTATTCAGGATTCCTGAATACATACAATGGCTTTCATCAAACTTTTGTGGCAAGGGAAGTGCTTATTTGCATATGCCCCTGCTGGGGATGAATAACGGGGAACGTATACTATACATTTTGGTTGTCCATTTGATAGTAAAAGAAGTACAAGTCTAGCTTAGACATAGTACTTTTTAAGGAACATGTCGTTGATAGGCATCATGAGCAAGTTGCCATTGGATTTTGTGAGCCGGTAGGCGCCGTTGGAGAATACAGACTCCACAATGAACGAACCCTCCCATTTAGGTTGGAATTTACGGGTTGTCTTGTGGGTCATAACCATCAGTCTTCTTTTTGTTAAGGCGAGGTCACCAACTTGGTAGGTCCTCTTCTTGATTCATTTGTTGAAGGCTCCCAAGAGGCAAGCTTGGTATATCTCAATGTGATGTTGACCTAAGAGACGCTTCTCGTCGAGTGCTTCCAACTCTTGTAGTCGTCGGTGGTGATTGTCGTCAACGGTCAATCGGTTGGAGAGGGCCAATAGGGGCGAGGGAATTTGGATCCTGAGTGGGAGGACCACTTTGCTTCTGTAGAATAAGGAGAATGGCGTGCTGCCAGTAGGAGTCCAGATCATTGTATGATAGGCCCAGCGACATTCATCCAGCTTCTCATTCTAGTCGCGCTTATTGGATGACACGAACTTCTTGAGTAGCTTTATGATGGTCTCGTTGAATGCTTCCGCCAGACCATTTGCTGCTGGATTGTAGGAAGTGGCTACATTCTGGATTCGGTTCTTGTCACAAAATTGGTAAAAAGTATGACTTGCAAACTGTGGACCATTATCGTAGATGATCCTCCGTAGCAAATCGAAGTGGTATATGATGTGATGCTTGACAAAGCTGATCATGTTTAAGGTTTTGACTTCAGCGAATGGAACAAATTTTGCCTATTTGGAGAAGTAGTCGATGATAGCCAAGATGAACCGAGTCCCTTAGAGGAAGGTGGACTAATTGGCCCGATAATGTCCATTCTCCATGCTTCAAACGACCAAGATGCTACAGTTGGGTGTTGGAATTCTTAGGGCTGGTGGATAAAGTCTGCGTTAATTTTGTACGCTTGGAACTTTCTCGTATAGTCAACATCCTCTGCTACCAATGTCGGCCAATAGTAACCCATTCTCCGGAGATGATCCTGTAGCTTGGGTCCGGGCTTATGGGTACTACAAACCCCATCGTGAGCCTCTCGGAGAGCCTGTTTTGCTTTTATATTTGATAGGAATCGCAGTACAAGACCATCGTAGGAACGACGATATAGCATTTTGGTAGCCGTATTATAATAGAATCGAGGGGAACGTCTTATGATGGAAGTGTCTTCCTTTGGATTCTCGGAGAGATTTTCATAGACTGCGTAGTCGATGAATGTGAGTCTCAAGCCTTGGGAGTCGGTGTTTGTCTATACTGATTAGCTCAGGCACAGACATAATTTTTTTTTGGGCAAACCAACTCTTGATCGACCACTGTGATCATCTGATAGATTTTGACCGAGAATGCCAGGGAGGTAGCGAGGCAAGCCAGGGCGTCAGTCTCATTGTTTTGTAGCCGAGGGATATGCTTTATGAAGAACTCCTCGAAGGTAGAGATTATTCCAAGCACGAATTTGTGGTAGGGAATTAAGTCCTCGTACCGGACCTCGTATTCGCCCTGGACCTGACTGACTTTCATCTTAGAATCATCGTAGGCTTCCAGGTAGTCTACTCCCACTTATTTAGCAAGTTGGAGTCCAATGACGAGGGTATTGTACTCTGCCACATTGTTAAAGCATGGTTCTGTGAGGGAAATTAGTACTATCCCGACACTAGCGACAATATCGTCCATGGGCCCTGTTCTTGAAGCACCATCGAAGAATATTTGCCAAACAGCTTTTGCACTTGTGGTCATGTTTGAGTCCGCTACTTCGTCTGGGATCTCCTTGTAAAGCTTTGAGATTTCTGGTACATGATGGGCTGCCATAAAATGCCAATGCTTGGCGTTTGACCATCTTTTGTGGGACAAATACCATGTCGTACGACAATAATAGTATTGCCCATGTGGCTAAGCGAGAGTTTAGCGCTCCGGGTTTAGTTATAAGGATCCTCAGAGGATTAACTCGCAAGATAAACTGGATGGTTTATCCTGCCACATAATATCGAGTCTTCTGAATGGCGAAGACCAGAGCGAGGCACTCCTTCTCAACGGGGTTGTATCTGTGTTCTGCGTCAGCCATCATTTTGCTGAGATAGTAGATGGCCTGTTCGTGACCTACATCACTTCTCTGGGCTAGTAGAGCTACGGAAGAGTGATCCATCGCCCACACATATAGCAAGAAGGGTCTTCCCACAACGGGGGCCCCCAATACAGATGGGTTCATGAGATACTCTTTAGTGTCATCGAAGGTGCATTGGCATTCTTTATTCCAGACAAAGGAGACTCCCTTCTTCATGATCTTAGTGAATGGAAGACAACATTCATAGAGGTTTGATATGAACCTCCTGATGTATACCAGTCTTTTTTGAAGGACACAAAGTTCTCTGAGGTTCTTCGGTGGGTGCATTTCAAGGATTACTTTAGTCTTATCGCGTTCTGCGTGTATATCCTTCAAAGTTATAACAAAACCCAAAAAATTGTCGTTGGAGACTCCTAAGAAGGATTTGGTGGGATTCATCTTGAGCTAGTTCGTACGTATGAGGTCGATCACAGTCTTCAAGTCCCGGATGTGATCATCTTTAGAATAAGTCTTGACAGCGTTGTTATCAATGTAACACTTCACTGTCTTGTACAGATGTTCACGAAAGATGATGCTCATAGATCACTGGTATATAGCACCTGCATTCTTCAGACTGAAGGGCATGACAGTGTAGCAGTATACTCCTATCGGCGTTAAGAATAATGTATGCCTCTCGTCATCGGGAAAAAACTTGATTTGATTGTAGCCTGAGAATCCATCTATGAAGGACATGTGCTCGAAGCCATAAGTATTGTCGATCATTGTATTTGTGATTGGAAGGGGAAACTTGTCCTTAGGGCATGCCGCGTTCAGATCACGAAAGTCAATGCAGATCCGGATCTTTTTATTATTTTTGATGACAAGTACAATGTTGGCTACCCAATCCGGATGCTGTTTTTCGTGAACAAAGCCAATAGCTATCATTTTTTTGACTTCAGCTTTGATGGCATTCATGATGTTCGGCCGAAACTGCCATTGCTGTTGCTTGACCTGCTTAGCGTTTGGTAAGATGTTGAGTTTGTGGACCACAATTTAGGGGTCCAGCCCTGGCATGTCCTCGTAACTCCAAAAAAAGACATTGAGGTATTCCCTGACGAGCTGTAGTAGGGATTCATGATCCTCATCGGATAAACTCTTACTGATGAATTTAAGTTTAGGGGAGGATTCGTCGCCCAGTTCGATTTATACGATTTTGTCCTCATTGGAAGGTTCTCGTTGTTCGAACAGCATCTCCCATTATGCGTCTAGACGTTGGGCCCACAATTATACATCAAAGCGTTCAGGGGGATCCTCGTCGTCTTTCTCAGGGTCAGCTGACACCATATTGGAAGATAATATTTGTTTGATCATTTCTTCGATACTGATGTCGGAGTCCCAAGAGGAAGATTCTAAAGAGTGAGAGTTTAACTCATGTTCTTCATCCGAGCCTTCGGGGGTCGTGGGAGGTATGACGTACTAGGCCATGCTTTGTCATATGGTAGTAATCTTTGGACTTGCCTGCAGACGTCGAGGCAGCCGTCGTCCTTTGCCTTGGTTGAAGGCGCTAGAGGTTTTTAGATCGTATCCCATCTTCTGGATGAGTAGCTTGGTTTGAGAACTATACCGGTGAAGTAGTATTTTGCCATTATCGAGTTCTGGCTCCAGTTAGTCAGGGATGGAGGATTGGCGACTTTTTACTCTACCGAAGATGATGAGTTTGTCTTCCCTCTTCCTTGCTCGAACTATGAAGTAGGAGTTTTGTCTGGGGAGAACTCGGTTCACTGCATAGGTGGTAGTCACCTGTGTATGCAGGTACAAGACTAGACCGTGTTCTATGGAATATAATATGCTGAGATGTGCAACATCTGAGTATTTCAAAGATAGCCCTTTATTCACATAATAAGGTATCTTATCCTCAAGAATTACATCTTCAAGAGAAGAGACGTTAGCATGAGCGACTATGTACTCCTCCAGTTTATCCTTCCCGAGATATACCCCCCAGTGCGAGCGACTGCTTCAGAGGTCTCCTGTCCTGCTTTACCATTAGAGGTTTAGAAGTCATAGTAGGTGCCAGATCTTCCTTCAGTGGTCGACTCGGTCTATGAAGGCAAATGACCAGAGGTTCAGCTGCATTCCTGTACTATTTTACCATGAGGGGAGGGGCTATGTCAGGAGCGCTTGCTTTGAGATGAATTATCAAGGGCTCATCCGATATTGTTGTAGTCTCTTCCTCATCGTCAACATCATTGCCACCTTCATCTTAGTGGACTTTCTTGTAGAGGATTAAGTCAGAGTAATAGGCCTCCACCCTTTGAATGGATCAACATCGACAAATTTTGTCTTGACGACGCCGTGATCGTCCACGTACTTCAAGCACTGGTGCAAGGTTGATGGCACGAACATATACTGATGTATCCATGGATATACCAATAGGAAGTTATAGGATACATTTACATCTATGACGTAGTAGGTGACCTTTATTTTCAAGTTGTTGATCTGACACTTTAAGCAAATCTTACCCAGAGGGTAGCTCCTCCCAGCGTTAAAGCCATTGATGGCAGTATTGGTTGCTGCCATTCAATACATCGAGATGCCCAAGGTATGAAGCAAACACCGCAGGATGATGCTGATTGACGAAATGAAAACATTGTGCATCCGGTCTACCTTGATGGCTCTGATGTACCCTGTATAATACAAAGGCCGATCATGCCGATTGTTCTTTAGCAACATGTTTTGTTACGAGAACGTGATATTGGGTATCGCCTCAATCACATTATTGCAGTAGGGGAATACGGTAGGATCCTCATCTGGCAGCTTGACCTGCGCCAATTAAGTGTCGGTATTCTGTAATGCCTCACTCAGAACAACCCGAGTGTCTTTGGAGAGTCAAAAAAGCTCAAATAGTAAAAATTTCACTGAGGTATTTGCCAATTGTGCCAAGATGCAGAAGTTGTAGGGCTTCTCCAGCCCCTAAGTGGTATCTTTGCGCAGCAGTTTGTCGAAGCCAATTTTTTTATGCTTGGACTTGTCCGCTGCTAGAGGCAGGGATGGACCCGGATCGGATGCGGTGATAGGGACCGTATCATCGTCGGGGATGTCAAACTCTCGTTGGTACGCCAAACCTAACCTCGTTGTTCCTACTATAGCTTCTTCGGACGGGATAGAAACCGTATAGTAAGACTTGGACTTCTTGTCCTTGGACTTGGTGGCGGAAGGCGTTGCCTGTTGCATCAAGTTTGGAGCAAGATCTGGATGGACCCACATAACCTCCCTACGTGATGTGGTGAGATTTATCAGCACGATTGTTTGGTCATGAGCTGGCGAAAGATTGACAACCTCCATTATTGCCCTTGGGATCGGGATGACTCCGTCTTGGGCTTTCGTTGCCGAAAAGTTACCAAACTAAAGAGATACCATATTGGCAAAAACTATTTTGTTATCGAAGTCCAAGTTAAGGGCCTTGGTGTCAAGCAGATGCTGGATGTACCGCTTTAGTGTGTAACAATCCTACGTCGCATGGTGGATATATCGATGGTAGTTGTAGTACTTCAGATTATTCACATCGATACCTCAATAGGACACTTGACGTCGGGGAGCCAAAGCTGGTTTCCCTTTATCAGCATGTCAAAGATTGCCATAACGCCATCATCTTCGAAGGAATAAGTTTCCTTCAATTTTGGAGCCTCTGCGGACTTTTTCTTGGGCTTCTTGGTTATATTTGCCACAAGAGCCTACTTCCCTTTGCCATCATGGGTGCTATTGCCGCTGTTGTTGTAAGGGCACTTTTTTCTTATCATCAGCGACATGGATCTATATTCCAAAGAGGCGGGTGTTCTTTACTTTCTTCTCAGCCCCAATAGCATTTATTATGAATGTCGTCCAGTCTTTAAACTGAGAGTCGCCCATCCAGAGTCTTACTATATGGAGGAGATTTCTCCGACATATGTCCATCACCGTGGACTTAGGGTTACCGGGGGATAACTTTAGCGTTGCTTTCCTGTACCGCTCGATGTATTCCTGTACAGACTCTTTCTCCCTTTTTGTGATGTCCATTAAAGAGGACATCGTCATATCGTTTCTCCGGGCAAGGAAAAGGCTTTTGAGATTGTCGAACGACGAAATACAGTTGCCTTAGAGGTTGTAGAACCAATCAAAGGCTATTTCAAATAATGCCCCGACAAAGAGCTTGGTTAGGAGGGTATCGTTGCGAGGCAGATGTTCCGTTGCCGTCTCAAAATAACTCATGAATTGACGGGGAGATGTCTTCTCATAAAATAGGGTCAAGTTAAAGTGCTTGTACTTGGGCGGGTATGGTACATCTCTCTACTCGATGGGAAATGGATGTCGAATCCCAAGCTCGCACAGTGAGTCCCGATTGCCCATTGAGACTAGGTAGGCCCAGAGTTTTTGTACCTCCCGCATTGCTTCCTGGGCTTCATCGACTACGAAAGGGATAGATGATCCGGGCAGGGAATGATTGCCGCTAACGGGTAGAGCGGTTGCATTTGAATCCCCATTTATCCGTGGTCCAGGCTTGCTTGACGAGAGGCCCTTGCTAGTTGCGAGGCTATATTCGCCTTGATCTCTAGCATTTTTTGGGTCAAGGCCTGCATTGACGCGCTCATGGTTTGAATCATGGATTCAAGAGTTTCGAGACAGTGTCGATCGTTGGGCCCTCTTGATCGTTCCCTGCCATGTATGATGTTCTCACATGGGAAGAAATGGATGGGATGGTGGACGTCATACTTTTTGCCTCAAACTCTTGCTGTAAATAGTCATCCGAGAAAGTTGGTAGTGCCGCATCCTCTTCGGACTCAGAGGGAACACTACCCCCAGCGTAGGTGTCACTACCACATTCCGAAAACAGGGGTATTTTTGACTTTTTATAATATTTAATACTATGGTAGTTACAATTAATTAATTGCATGATGGTATATTTGATTTTAAATAAATGTGTGATGTGTAAGTAAATATATATATTATTATATGCAGTGTTTATTTATTTTGAGCTAGCAGACTTGACCTAGAAGTCAGTAGACGAACACCTGTCGGAATTATGGAATTTTTGTATTTAATTATTTTTAGAATTTATTTATTGGAGATTGTAATTAATTATCGTATTTTAATTAATTATTGTGCATTGCCTTTGCTTCGATATTTGGAGCGCTATCCTGACTTTTATCTTCCAACAAATTTCACAATCTTGTCCTAGACATGCCCGCCTTCCATTCTGCTATTTTTGCAACTCATAATTATGCTCTCTGTGCATTATTTCTAGCCGCACAAAAATCGTCGCGGACGTTATTTAATAAATCTCTATTTTGTATCGTTGTGCGTTCCAATTGAAATTGGGGATAATTTTGACCTATTTTTCGTACGGCCCAAATTAGGGAAATATTCTGTTCTGAGTCTTTTTCATTATTGGTATAGATGACCTGACCTGATTCTGGCCCCATGTATTCCTAATTAATTTTAGAACATAACTTGCATTTATTTCTAATTAAATTGAGGATACTATTTTAACCAATTCTAAAAATCCCAATTTAATTCCGGCGCCCTGCTATTTGAGCCCGTACCGATCATACAGCGCCCCCTGACCCTACAAAACACCGAACACCGAATTGCCCGTCAAATTTTCGTTATTTCATGCGTCTGTGCAAATACCCAAGTTTAAGGGGACTAATTTACAAATTTGTATTTTGTGTCAACACCTCATTTGTTTAAACCAATGAGGGAGCCTAATAATATTTAATTAGCCTCTCACCCTCATTCCCACATGAAAAGTCTTCATGACCCATCTAGACCACTCATTTAAAGGTCAATCACCACCCTTGATTTCACAACACCCTCCCCCTATTTAAAGTCCCATCAAACCCTAATCCCTAGAAAACCTAGGTTTCCCTACCTACAACCAAGCCCCCACATTTTCCTCTCTCCAACGTAGGAAGAAAGTTTCTTCTTCCTTTCTTCTTCTTCTTCTTCTTTTCTTCTTCTCATCCTTTATTTTAAATTTTGAAATAAAGAAAAAAAAGGGGGGGGGGAACATTCATCATCACCACCCTCACAACTGTTCCCGGCCGGCCACTCGGCCAGGCTCCGACCCGCCGGCCTACTGCTCGACCACCTCCCCGTTCATTCCCCATTTCTCCGGCGGCCAGGCTCGGCCCGCTGGCAGCAGTTCTCCGCTGCTCACCGATCCCCGACGGCCTCCTACATCAACCGCTGCACCCCGTCGACCCCCTTGCTCCCTGCTCCGGCGAGCGGCCAACCCAGCGGCCGACTTCCCTCCCCTGCTGTGTGCGCCGGCATTCCTCCACGAGCTCTCACTGCTCCTTCTCAGCCCGAGACTCCCCATTCCTCCCCGAGCCGGCCCTCACTCCGACCGATTCCGCTGGCGAGCTCCTTCCCGGCCTCGCTTATCGATCCCCTCCAGCCCCGCTCTTCCCCATCAGCCAAGCCCCCGAATTCCCCTCTGATTTTGACTGCTCCTCCTCCTAATACCAGTCCCATCACCACTAATATCCGGTTCCAGTCGGTCCCCGCTGCCGCATCCGGCAGACGGCCGCTCCCCGGAGACCTCCATTGCCGACCACCACCCTCGTCGATCCCGACGAGATCCTTCCCCCTCCGCCTCTACTCTTCCTCCTCCCTGCTGTGTTTTCCACCACCACCATCATCACCACCTACTTCCACCGCCGGCCAGCCCTCCCTCCGGCGAGACTCCGGCCAACCTCTGTAAGTATTCTCCCCTCTCCCTCCTTCTTATATATATATATATACATTATATATATATGTATATATATAATGTATGTAGGTATGTATGTAAGTATAATTAGTATATGTATATGTAACCATGTATTTAAATTAATGTTTATTAGTATATATATGTGTATAAACGTATTTTGGTGTATAGTACGTGTATTTCATTTAATATATATATGTATGTATTCTAGTATAAAAATATATAATGTTTGGTATATGTATATATATTTTGTATATATATATATATACTTAATATAATTTCAAATATGTAAAATGAGTATACATGTATATATATATAGATATATATATATATATATATATATATATATATATATATATATATATATATATTTAGTAATCATTGATTGGTATATATGTATATATATTTTGTATATGTATATTGTTTGTTTAAATAATATTTAAACACATAATGTATAGTATATATATAATGTATGTATAGTATGAAATTAATGTGATGTATGGTGTACATAAATTTATATAATGTATTTTACATATATATACTTAGTATATTTTCAATATATATTTAATTAGTATATGTGTATACATGTATTTTATATATATATACTTAGCCTATTTTCAATATATATTTAATTGGTATATATATATTTGCATTGCAAGTATATATGTAGTTAAAAGTAGAGATACTGTGTCTTATATATCTATCTATTAGACGACCCTAGCTGACTAGTGCCATACCTGGCATAGCCTTGAGGCCACTGTATTTTGATTGTGTGTTAGTGTAGCCCCTGATACAAGTGATATTGTGATATGTTTTTAGGACTGTTGGTTCACCCAGGGGATACTCTGGAACAGGGCATCCATAAATACCAGCTAAGGACCCAAGATAAGTACATTCTCGGATAATTTCCAATTGTTGATAATTTCTATAATTTTAATAATCTAGAAATGTTACATCTGAATCCTTGACATTGTGCTACACGGACTAGTATAGCTTGGATCTGCAGTCATGAGATGTTACCTTGATTATCGTTTGACATTGTACACGACATGTATATTAGACATCGTACATGATAGACTGGACTTGCTCGTGTATCGTGGCGTATCATGGTAGGATCCACAGTACTAGTTGGGGGCGGGGAAGTAGTTAGTAAGAAATGTGATCATAACCTCTTATTGCAGTATAGAACAATTGTAAGTGTTAATCATGCTATTCACCCATGATTAGCCAGGCCCTATAGCTATCGTACATGTTCCCAAGCCGATCACATTTCGAAACTACTATTTCAAATACTTAGAATAGATTACAGTTCCCTATTTAAATCATATACTACATCACCCGTATATGATACTGTTCCTTGTTCTTTTCATTTTCATATATGCGCTGACTATATCATATTGACTATTGCCTGTCTCTTTACATTGCCTGTCTCTCCTTTATTGCTATTGTATTTATTTTACTGCCTTCTCAGTATCTAGCATCATCTGTTTATTACTTTATAGTCCTTATCAATTATATGAAACTGTTATTTGAGATTTGTACTTTGCTCCTTCTTGACTGGAAATATTTTTCCAGACTATGCCTTAGAGGACCGCTGTCCGACACTTTATGGACCATATGGTGAGTAGCTGCACTTGGACTTGGTAGTTTAGTTGTGATTCTGGGAGGTCTAGCCGGAAATTACTATTTTTAGTTAGTTCTTTTAGCAGACTATTGGTACCGGATTTGTCTTCGGCATTTTATTGATGACTTGGATATTGTTGAGTAAGATTATTACTTTTTGGACTTGTGTTGTATTTAATTTTGTTCGATATCTTATCGTGCTGTCATCCTGTGATTGAGTATGTATTCATTTTATTGTGTCATCCGTGCCTCCTTATGGAGATTGGATGCTTGTGTGAGATTTGGCTAGATAGTTTCAAGACCTTGACAGCGTTCTACCGCCGATGCTGCAGCGTAGGCTGGACATACCCACGCACTCGTGCCCCTAAACCGGGTGCGGGTCGTGACACGTTTTTAGTGGTGGCCCATACAGGTCAGACTTCGTAAGTTGTGCGATGTCGTAGTAGTGTGGCATCTTTGTTATACTCCTGCGTACCTGTGATAGGATCTAGGACATAGGATACTAGGACGAGAGCGAATACTCAATCACAATTCCTTGAGAGATTTTTGGGATGACCCCTGAGAATCTTGTTAAAACTTCCAATTTAAAATTATTCCCTTGTCCCGTCCATTCTTATTTGTTGATTGTTGATCAGGTATTAAATTAGGATTTTGGTTTCATGGTAGGGTTTGATTTCATATCAAGATAAATTGCAGACTGATTATGGTATTAACTGATGACGCATGTCGATGAGGACAGCGAGGAAGATTAACACTAGGGCTATTGGACTACTAGATATGGATTTAAATTATAATTTGAAGATTGAAAACGAATTACATTTTTGAATTTTGAGAAGTTGAGATATTATGTTATTAAAATTTATTTTGAGGAATTTAGATTTGATTCAATGAACATAGACAAAGCTGTAAGGATTTTGAGTGATTAAAATTTTGTTTCAGTATTTAAATAATTAACCTTGAGGAAAGTATATGCATTTTACTTAAAATTTATTCGAGGAGTTAGTTCGAGGACTTTATTTGGAGGATAAAATCTTATAGTGAGAGAGATATATTAGTATATAGTAGATGAGGTGCATATGTAAGGATATGTTGGCTTGAGCATGATTGAGATTTCACTGCCAACTGGCTTAGGTGTTCATCTAGGATTGTATTGGAGAGAGCAGTACTTAGTATGGTGCATTGCATTTGATATGCACTTGAGTGATAAGGATAACTAGTATCAGCGATTACAGTAGGTAAGGAAGCTAGCAGTGAGTGTGCTTGTGATAGAACTATGGTACCTTAGAGGGATAGAGGTATCAGACCATGGATGTATCTTTGACCTATGCAATCACAACTAGGGTTTATTTCCAATCTTTTATCTTGAATGTTGCTCTTTAGAACTGTACTGTCCTTCCTTGATGATATCGCATTTTTGCCTAAATTGATTCTTTGGGATCTGTCTTCAGGATATCGCCGCAGACACGGTCTATGAGAGCGGGAACATCAGCTTTAGAGGGGTCTGCCACCTCTCCACCTGAGGGACAGACAGCAGTAGTTCCTCCTACATCTCCGATGCACGTAGGTGTATCTGCACTTCTCGGGGATCCTCCTCCCCCACCTGTTCAGAAGATTGCCGCAGCTGTGACGGACAACCTTCCTCCTCCACCGACTCCGATTCCCGGAGGTTTGCCCATTGACGGGACGCAGATGTTTACCTTGATCCAGGGCATGGTAGATGCACAGAGAGTGACGGCAGATGCTCAGCGAGTTCAAGCTGAGGCTCAGAGGGTGCAAGCAGAAGCACACCAGGCACAAACTGAGCTGATGAGAGAAAACATAGAGAATGCTCAACAGGTGACTCTCCAAGCTTTGGAAAGAGTAGCACAGTACCAGCAGTTTCCTGGCCAGCAACAACAGAGATCAGGCACTATAGTGGATTTCAAGAGGATGATGCCTCGAGAGTTTAAAGGCACCGAGGGGATACTCTACGCTGACGACTGGCTAGAGGATATAGAAAGGAGCCTGCGATTGACCCAGATTCCAGAGAACTTGCAGATAGAAGCCGCTGGCAGTCAGATGTTCGATATCGCACTCACGTGGTATCGCACGGAGCCGAGAATTACTGCGCAAGGACTTACTTGGGAGACCTTCAAGGAGCTCTTCAAGGAGAAGTTCTTTCCCGACGTGGCATTGGGAACCTTGGAAAGTCAGTTTCATGACTTGGTTCAAGGAAACATGTCGGTCGACGAGTACGCTGCAGAATTCTGTAGATTGAGCCATTTTGTATCGTCTATGATTCGGGACCCAGGAGATCGAGCCCGAAAATTTAGAAAGGGGCTGACGAGAGAGATTAGGTCGCGTACTTCTGGTCGTCGTACCGCTACCTTTGAGGCTATCTTGATGGATGCTCAGATTGCAGAAGAGGATCTGGATCTCAGGCCTAAGAGGAGTCACAATACTTTTGGAGATACCAATGGTAGCACAGGACCAGCCAAGCATCCCCGTATTCAGCACCAACAGCAGTACCAAGTACCATTTCATATTCAGCAACAACCATGGATATTTCAGCATCCACCGCAGTACCTGGCACCAGTTCCTATCCAACAACATCCATGGGCGTATCAGTATCAACAACAGTACCAGGCACCAGTCCGTGTTCAGCAGAATTAGCAACAGCCTCCGAGAGAGACACAGCAGACTTGTCATTTCTGTAAGAAGCCAGGTCACCTTTGGGAGAGCTGTAGAACGAGGCTAGGACTTTGTTTGCACTGTGGCGCTGCGGGACATCGAGTAAGGGATTATCTTCTAGCCCCTTATCTTCCCGGCCAGCGCGCAACTTCAGATTATAGAGATCCAGTTAGGCTACCTGTGGAACCGTATATTGCTCAGCACCCGTGAAGGGAACCACCCCAGCAGGGCGGGGCATTTGCGATGACGGTCGAGGAGACCAATACTGTAGGTAATGTGTTAGCAGGTTCTGTTCTTTCCTTTCTTCTGTTCCTATCTATTTGATTGATTGACTGATACCTTAGTACCGTAGCTTGTATGCATGATTTCTTGTTAGAATGTAGTTAGTAGTACCCCTGATCCATAGACTGCAATACCATGACAAAAGGTACCATGACCATACATCTTCCTTTTAGATTGCATGTTATAGGAAGATTTCTTTGACCGAGATTTTTGGGGTTTGACCATGTCGAAGATTCATGAAGGGGTTATGACTTGACAGGAGAGACAAGATGATTAAAATTCGAGGATAAACATCGATTTAAATAAAGGGCCAAGAATTTAACATGGCAGAATTTATGATTTATTAATTCCAGGAAGATTATGACATGATTAAATTGGTTATAAAAATTTGGAAATTTTGGGAGATTATCAATATTTTTATTTGATTGCAAGTTATGAATTTTAGAATTTTATATTATGGATGATATTAGAGAATCTTCAAGTATCGCATTGTTGAGTATTTTGAGGAAGAGAAAATCGAGGAATAAAAATTTAGATGGATAAATGTTTAAATTTAAACTTTGTGGGACGAGATTTACATTTCTATATGTGCATTGATTAAAATCAAATTAGAGGAGTGGATATTGAATTCTGGGTATTGAATTATTAACTAAAACTTTCAAGGAAATTTTTGATAAAAATGGACTTTGATTTTATTTCGAGGATTTTTCCGGAATGCAATAATTTCAAAAAATTTTAATTGTGGAAAGACATTGTGGATTATTACCTGATTTCATGGATGATGAATTTAAGCTTTGAGGGAAATAATAATGTGTATGAATAAATGCTACTTGGAGGATTTTAAATTTCGAGGACGAAATTCTTTTAAGGAGGGTAGACTTGTCACTACCACATTCCGAAAATAGGGGTATTTTCAACTTTTTATAATATTTAATACTATGGTAGTTACAATTAATTAATTGTATGATGGTATATTTGATTTTAAATAAATGTGTGATGTGTAAGTAAATATATATATTATTATATGCAGTGTTTATTTATTTTGAGCTAGCAGACTTGACCTAGAAGCCAGTAGACGAACACCTGTCGGAATTATGGAATTTTTGTATTTAATTATTTTTAGAATTTATTTATTGGAGATTGTAATTAATTATCGTATTTTAATTAATTATTGTGCATTGCCTTTGCTTCGATATTTGGAGCGCTATCCTGACTTTTGTCTTCCAACAAATTTCATAATCTTGCCCTAGACATGCCCGCCTTCCATTCTGCTATTTTTGCAACTCATAATTATGCTCTCTGTGCATTATTTCTAGCCGCACAAAAATCGTCGTGGACGTTATTTAATAAATCTCTATTTTGTATCGTTGTGCGTTCCAATTGAAATTGGGGACAATCTTGATCTATTTTTCGTGCGGCCCAAATTAGGGAAATATTCTGTTCTGAGTCTTCTTCATTATTGGTATAGATGACATGACCTAATTCTGGCCCCATGTACTCCTAATTAATTTTAGAACACAACTTGCATTTATTTCTAATTAAATTGAGGATACTATTTTAACCAATTCTAAAAATCCCAATTTAATTTTGGCGCCCTGCTATTTGAGCCCGTACCGATCATACAGCGCCCCCTGACCCTACAAAACACCGGATACCGAATCGCCCGTCAAATTTTCGTTATTTTATGCGTCTGTGCAAATACCCAAGTTTAAGGGGGCTAATTTGCAAATTTGCATTTTGTGTCAACACCTCATTTGTTTAAACCAATGAGGGAGCCTAATAATATTTAATTAGCCTCTCACCCTCATTCCCACATGAAAAGTCTTCATGACCCATCTAGACCACTCATTTAAAGGGGGTCAATCACCACCCTTGATTTCACAACACCATCCCCCTATTTAAAGTCCCATCAAACCCTAATCCCTAGAAAACCTAGGTTTCCCCACCTACAACCAAGCCCCCACATTTTCCTCTCTCCAACGTAGGAAGAAAGTTTCTTCTTCCTTTCTTCTTCTTCTTTTCTTCTTCTCCTCCTTTATTTTGAATTTTGAAATAAAGAAAAAGGGGGGAAAACATTCATCATCACCACCCTCACAACTGTTCCCGGCCGGCCACTCGGCCAGGCTCCGACCCGCCGGCCTACTGCTCGACCACCTCCCCGTTCATTCCCCATTTCTCTGGCGGCCAGGCTCGGCCCGCTGGCAGCAGCTCTCCGCTGCTCATCGATCCCCGACGGCCTCCTACATCAACCGCTGCACCCCGTCGACCCCCTTGCTCCCTGCTCCGGCGAGCGGCCAACCCAGCGGCCGACTTCCCTCCCCTGCTGTGTGCGCCGACATTCCTCCACGAGCTCTCACTGCTCCTTCTCAGCCCGAGACTCCCCATTCCTTCCCGAGCCGGCCCTCACTCCGACCGATTCCGCTGGCGAGCTCCTCCCCGGCCTCGCTTATCGATCCCCTCCAGCCCCGCTCTTCCCCATCAGCCAAGCCCCCGAATCCCCCTCCGATTCCGACTGCTCCTCCTCCTAACACCAGTCCCACCACCACTAATATCCGGTCCCAGTCGGTCCCCGCTGCCGCATCCGGCAGACGGCCGCTCCCCGGAGACCTCCATTGCCGACCACCACCCTCGTCGATCCCGACGAGATCCTTCCCCCTCCGCCTCTACTCTTCCTCCTCCCTGCTGTGTTTTCCACTACCATCATCACCACCTACTTCCACCGCCGGCCAGTCCTCCCTCCGGCGAGACTCCGGCCAACCTCTGTAAGTATTCTCCCCTCTCCCTCCTTCTTATATATATATATATATATACATTATATATATATGTATATATATAATGTATGTAGGCATGTATGTAAATATAATTAGTATATGTATATGTAACCATGTATTTAAATTAATGTTTATTAGTATATATATGTGTATAAACGTATTTTGGTGTATAGTACGTGTATTTCATTTAATATATATATGTATGTATTCTAGTATAAAAATATATAATGTTTGGTATATGTATATATATTTTGTATATATATATATACTTAATATAATTTCAAATATGTAAAATGAGTATACATGTATATATATATATATATATATATTTAGTAATCATTGATTGGTATATATGTATATATATTTTGTATATGTATATTGTTTGTTTAAATAATATTTAAACACATAATGTATAGTATATATATAATGTATGTATAGTATGAAATTAATGTGATGTATGGTGTACATAAATTTATATAATGTATTATATATATATATACTTAGTATATTTTCAATATATATTTAATTAGTATATGTGTATACATGTATTTTATATATATATACTTAGCCTATTTTCAATATATATTTAATTGGTATATATATATTTGCATTGCAAGTATATATGTAGTTAAAAGTAGAGATACTGTGTCTTATATATCTATCTATTAGACGACCCTAGCTGACTAGTGCCATACCTGGCATAGCCCTGAGGCCACTGTATTTTGATTGTGTATTAGTGTAGCCCCTGATACAAGTGATATTGTGATATGTTTTTAGGACTGTTGGTTCACCCAGGGGATACTCTGGAACAGGACATCCATAAATACCAGCTAAGGACCCAAGGCAAGTACATTCTCGGATAATTTCTAATTGTTGATAATTTCTGTAATTTTAATAATCTAGAAATGTTACATCTGAATCCTTGACATTGTGCTACACGGACTAGTATAGCTTGGATCTGTAGTCATGAGATGTTACCTTGATTATCGTTTGACATTGTACACGACATGTATATTAGACATCGTACATGATAGACTGGACTTGCTCGTGTATCGTGGCGTGTCATGGTTGGATCCACAGTACTAGTTGGGGGCGGGGAAGTAGTTAGTAAGAAATGTGATCATAACCTCTTATTGCAGTGTAGAATAATTGTAAGTGTTAATCATGCTCTTTACCCATGATTAGCCAGGCCCTATAGCTATCGTACATGTTCCCAAGCCGATCATATTTCGAAACTACTATTTCAAACACTTAGAATAGATTACAGTTCCCTATTTAAATCATATACTACATCACCCGTATATGATACTGTTCCTTGTTCTTTTCATTTTCATATATGCGCTGACTATGTCATATTGACTATTGCCTGTCTCTTTACATTGCCTGTCTCTCCTTTATTGCCATTGCATTTATTTCACTGCCTTCTCAGTATCTAGCATCATCTATTTATTACTTTATAGTCCTTATCAATTATATGAAACTGTTATTTAAGATTTGTACTTTGCTCCTTCCTGACTGGAAACATTTTTCCAGACTATGCCTTAGAGGACCGCTGTCCGACACTTTATGGACCATATGGTGAGTAGCTGCACTTGGACTTAGTAGTTTAGTTGTGATTCCGGGAGGTCTAGTCGGAAATTACTATTTTTAGTTAGTTCTTTTAGCAGACTATTGGTACCGGATTTGTCTCCGGCATTTTATTGATGACTTGGATATTGTTGAGTTAGATTATTACTTTTTGGACTTGTGTTGTATTTAATTTTGTTCGATATCTTATCGTGCTGTCATCCTGTGATTGAGTATGTATTCATTTTATTGTGTCATCCGTGCCTCCTTATGGAGATTGGATGCTTGTGTGAGATTTGGCTAGATAGTATCAAGACCTTGACAGCGTTCTACCACCGATGTTGCGGCGTAGGCTGGACGTACCCACGCACTCGTGCCCCTAAACCGGGTGCGGGTCATGACAGTAGGAAGCTGCATCCTCTTGACGAAGGTGGCTACCCCCAGGGATCTCCATATCTGTTCCTTGGGAATTATCGTCTTCTCGAAATCCCGGATTGTCATAAAGGTCCGAGGGATTACAACCCCCAGCTTACTTTATGTGAGGTCCCGAGGAAGAACTACCCCCGGTGGCTGATACCTTCTTCTTTGAGCGGGTGCCCAGAAAAATACCTTCCGCGGGTTTCGCTCCCTGTCCTCCTTGGATCCACCGTTTTGACTCCCTGGCTGAGAGCGATGGACTGGAGGTGGTGGACTTCTGACCTCTACTCGTTGTCACCCTCACTTTTCCAACTAGGAGTAGTTTGGTAATTTGGCATAGGTATTTATTTTAGAAATATAATATTAAATATTGTGCATATTGTGCATATTATTTATTATATTATTTATTTATTGTTAGATGTTAGAATTTATTTAGGACTTGTGTTAGTGGACCTAACTAGTTTAGATTAGATCCATGGACCAACATTTAATTCTAGTTAGAATTGAGCCCAATAGTAAGCACATTAATTAGGAGGATGAATTAATTACTTAAACCAATTAGACTAGAACCTTTCCTCCTTAATTAATTCCTTCATGACAAGCCCCAAGGGGTATTGTGGATATTTTATAGTAGCTTGGAGGATGGGGTAGAGGCCGACCACCTATTGGAGTAGGGAGAGACTCTCTTTATTTTTATTCCAAATCTAGATCTAGAATTTTTTCCTCTTCTAAATTCCTTTATTCCTACAATAATTTCTACACAATTTTTTTCCTAATTTTTTTCCTATTCTTCGTTGGAGGCTATTAGAACAAGAAGAAAACAATGATCTACAAGGAGGAAGCAATGATCTACAAGGAGGAGCAAGGATCTACAAGTTGAAGGCTCTTGACACTCAATTTAGAGATTTTATTGGAAATCCATCTCCCAATAGGTATAATTTAGTTTTTTCTCTCTAATTAGACTCTAAATCTGTAATTTAATCATTAGGAACCCTTCCATGTACAAAGGCTACCCATAAGAATTAGAATTAGGTTTATAGGAGGCCTATGAAGAAATGTGGTATTTTGTGTCAATTTTGGGAGAATTTTGAGATTGGCACATCTTGTGTTTGTTAATAGGTCAATTAGACCAAATTAATATGTGTTTGATTGTGTGTGGCTAGTGTCATATTTATAATTGGATACGTGTGGGCCTTATCCCGAAAATTTGGCGATACTGGTTGATTTGGAAATTTTCTTCTGATATGGGGGATTTGAGCATGTCACATTTTGACACGGGCACGTAGACGAGTAGCTAACACTTCGTTTTGCATCTAATTATGATTTTAGACTTGCTCGTATTCTTCGGGATACATTTGGTGGGGTGGTGTATCCGTATCACAAGCGTACCATAGATTGAGTGTGAAACAGGTGCGGTGCACTCCACGTGTTTGTTTCCTTGCATTTCAATTCAATTTATCTTGGTTATAGCTATTAGAGTATTATAATTATAATTGTTATATGATATATATGTATATATGTAATTATGTGTATGTTCTCTATTTTATTTTGATGTATTAGTGGTCATGAGAGAATATGAGAGTGTATGTGCATCACTAGTGTGGATATGTGGTAACATATATATATATATATATATATATATATATATAGTTATGTGAGTGAGTGTATGTGTGTATTAGATGTGTGCATGTAAGCTAGAGGGGGAATTATAAGCCGATAAGAAGCAATAAACAGGCCAGAAAGCAGCAGAAAGCAGGCCGGATAAGCTGCAGTAAGCTGCAAGAAGCAGCAGCAGAAAGCAACAGCAGAAGCAGTGAGCAACAACAACAATAAGTAGAAGCAGTGAATAACAGCATCAATAAGCAGAAGCAGTGAGCAGCAGCAGAAGTAGTAAGCAGCAACAGAAGCAGCGATAAGCAGTTGAAGCAGAAGCAGTAAGCAACAACAGAAGTAGCGATAAGCGGCTGTAGCATAAGCAGTAAGCAGCAGCAGAAGTAGCGATAAGCTGCAGCAACTGTAATAAGCAGCAGTAGTGTTAAATATTGATAAGTTAGTTATATATATTATTGATAAGTTAGTTTTTATTGATAAGTTAGTTATATATATATATTATTACTAAGTCAAGTATATATATATATATATATATATATATATATAAGCACTAGTTATGATTGGTTAGTATTATTTCTAGTATACCTTGAGTGACACCAAGGTAATGAGAGTTGAGGTATATTGGGTACGGATATTAAATATCAAGGGGTATGTTAGTAAGTTAGTTTAGTATAGTATTGTTTTTAGTTTAAATGCATATTAGTGTATAGTGAGGTGTATGGGTAGTTGGTTATATGTTAGATATTGAATTACCTTGTGATACCAAGGCAATGTCATGGTATTGGTTTATACTCAAGGTATTGAGTTGTATATTAAGATGGGTGTGTAGGTGGTGTGATACCGCATTTGGTTCAAAGCCAAGGTATCCACTTAGCATTAGTTTGGCTAGGAGTATTATATATTTTGTCTTGTATATATATATATATTATAGTATTTTTATATCAAATAACTTGCGTATCTTATGATACGATATTTTGTTGGTATCCTAGTATCCTAGTATAGCTAGTATAGTCTAGTCATATAGTGTATGGACCCAATACCCTAGAGATAGACTCATATAACCTAAAAATAGTTAGTTTGACCAAGTTTGACTAGTTTGACCTAGAGTTGACCTAGTTTGACTGTTTTGACTTAGAAATGGCTTTATGACCTAGAATTAAAATAGTTTAACTTATTTTTATTCTAAAAACTTGTATTAATATAATATACCATATATAGGTTTGTGTGACACCAACTTAGGCATCGAGAGACACACCTTGCTCAGGACCTCAGATGAGTACATTTCTTTGTTAGTTTTTATTTCATGATAGTGTATATATCTCATGTTCTAGAATTGTATACTTGATTCCGACAGTAGTTTCACGGACTGGTACTACATGAATCCTGTCAGGAGATGTTATCCCTTACCGTGTTCAGCGGGTACTCATTCACATGTATTTTATCGTGTATATCGGATATTGATTTATTGTACTTCGTATTCACACACTGCTCGTATTCAGTATGCTTATAATCATGTACACACACTCCTCGTGTTTAGTGTGCCCATATTCATGTTCGTAGCGTGTCGTGATTGGACCTATTGGTTTTGGTTGGGGATGGGGGAGTTGGAGTTGATTATGTGATCAAGCCCCCAGTGTATTCATGTACATATTGATTACATACCTCACTTGTAATCGAGTTACCATATTGTATTCGTGTTCAACCTAAACCGATCACATAATGAACTTGTATTCCATGACACATTAGCTAGATTTCAGTTATTTTCTTATATTGCAAATATTCTATTGTATGTTCTTTATTCCAGTAGATTACCTGTTCACTCTAGTTTATTTTATTCTGTTGTTTAGTTATCTTGTATTCTTTTCTATTATCTGTTATATATGCTCGATTATGTATTTGAAACTGCTTTTAGAGGTATGTACTTCGCTCCAATCCTGACTTGATATATTTTTCAGATGATTGGCTCGTAGACCAGTGTCCCACATACTATGTGTCGTAGGACGGTGTTCTATTAGAGGATACTCATTTAGAGCAGGAGGACTTAGTACCTGAGCCTGAGGAGGTTTAGATTATTTTGTTAGACTTGTGTTAGACTTTTATTGAGACTTATGGCATGTATATATTATTTCAGATTTGTGGCTGTATCGTGACTCTTTTTCTTCGTCATTCTATTTCGTGCTTTATCTTCCCCAGTTTGTATTGTGATTGAGTATAGTTGCACTTATATGATACCACATTGTTCCTCCGTTTGGAGTTGAGATGATTGACAGGTACTATATACATATTGTTTGAGATGTTTAGATAGTAGAGTTGACCCCGATAATGTTCTACCGCCGATACTACGACGTAGGCTGGACGTACCCACGTACTCGTGCCCGAATATTCGGGTGCGGGTCGTGACACATTTTTATTGGTGGCCCATGAAGGTCTAGAGTCATAATTAGAGCGATATCGTAGTAGCGCTCACCTAGAGTACTGCTATGAGCCTACTTTAGAATATAGGATTTAGGCTGAGAGTATACTTAATCACAACTAGGAAACACTTCTAATATCAGTTTTGCTATCCTTATCTATTGAATATTTTTTTGAAGAAAATCTGTCCTTCTTTGATGATAGCGTATCATACCCAATATTGATTCCTTTGTTCCATCTATCTTCAGGATGCTGCCGAAGACGCGTTCCTAGCGCTCAGGCGCAATATTAGTCAGGTCGGTCACTTCATTGCCTATGAGGGCAGCAACATCAGACGCTATTCCAGCAGCTATACTCTAGAAGTCTGCTTCATCGATCCAGATGGATATTTCTGCAGCAGCTTTCGAAGGTGCTGTCACGACCCGCACCCGGTTTAGGGGCACGAGAGCGTGGGTACGTCCAGCCTACGCCGCAGCATCGGCGGTAGAACGCTGTCTAGGTCAAGTACTATCTAAACAATCTCACGCTAGTATCCAACTCCATAAGGAGACGTGGATATCATAAAATAAATCTAGAAATACTCAATCACAACTACAGCATGATAGGAAATAAAGAAATAAAAGAATACAACACAAGTCTAATGACACAATAATCATACCTGTAATCAGTAACATCCAATCCCCAATGTCAGAAACAAGTCCACTAAGGTCACAGTCTGGAAAAATATTTTCCAGTCAGGAAGGAGCAAAGTACATCTCTAAATAGCAGTTCTATATAAATGACATAAACTATATAGCAGTTCTAGATGGAAACATACCAGATGCATGTATAGGTACGAGAAATGTACAATGAGAGAAATACTGGAAATACTGCAAGTAAATGCAGGAAAAGAACGATATGTCAATGAGCAAGAATCCTATGACTATGTGTGTGAATACTAGCTTTAACATGTGATCGGCTTGGGAACTTGATCAGGCTGGTTACATGTGATTAGCTATGGTTCATATAAAGTCAGGCTAACCGTTGGTTAGCTATGGTGCATGTAGAGATCAGGCTAATCACACGTAACAGCTATGGAGCATGTAAATGGTCAGGCCGCACCCGACGTGAGATGTGGGGTGAGCTATGGTACATATAAAGTTGGGTATGATCACATATCTACACTAAAATACTCCCCAAACCCCCGACTGGTATAGTAGATCCAATCATGGTACGCTATGGCACGGGATTCCCTAGGGAGGTAGCAAATCTCTCTGGGTCTCAGTGTCTGTACATGCACAAGATATCAAGGAAACAAGTCTTGTACAAGCTACACCATGAATAAGGAATAATATCTCATGACGAGATCCGTGTATACCAATCCGTGTAACCAATGTGTCAAGAACATGGATATTTACACTAGATACAGTGAACATAGGAGATATCATAAATTAGAAACTAATCAGAGAATGTACTCGCCTTGGGTCCTTAGCTGGTAATTATTGATGTCCTGTTCCAGAGTATCTCCTGGATGAACCCACAGTCCTAAAAATATATCAAATACAACATTTGCATCAGGTGCTACACTAACACATCACAAATACATGAACTCAGGGGCTCTGTCAGGCATGGCTCTAGTCAACTAGGGTCATCTAGTAGGCTACGTATATAATACACATTACACTTATTAATACTTACAATATTTATACATGCACCAATTCAAATGTATTTACAATATATATATACCTTTTAAATACATATCTGATTTATACTAGTTGAACATTATATATGTATACTCATACATATGCTAACAATACATTTTTTAAAATATATATATATATATATATATATTGTCAATGTTATTATTAAAATATATACTAATACTAGTATATCACATTAATTACAAATACATTAATTGTATGTACAAGATATATATATATATATTTATACTAATTATACATATCTGAGAATATAATAAGTACATATATATATACAAATATATACATATACTAAACATTATATATTTTTATACCAAAATACCTACATATATATTAAAGGAATACACATATACATATTATACTATATCAATTAAACATATATCGTATATATATATATATATACTAGTTGAACCATACGTATCCTCATATATATATACAAAAATACTGTTTAAAATATACATATATTTTGTCAACATCATTATTAGAATATACTAATATTAAATTACCAATTCAAATTTATACTATATATATATATATATATATATATATATATATATATACCGATGCCAATTAATTCATATATTAAAAATACGTTTTATTACACTTATACTACATGAAATTATACCAATTAAATATATGTATAATTATACCAAAAATATACATACATATATACATGTATATATATATAAGTATATATATATATATATACCAAAATAATTATATACATATACTAAAATATATATATACATAGATACCAAAATAATTACATATACTAGAATACGTATTTACATATATAAATCATTTCGAAATTATTTGAACAATAATTACAAGTACAAGTTTATTTGTAAAAATCTAGAATTTATGTAAAAGCCAATATATTTATGTCTATAGTAAAATTGGTCACCAGCCCAAATAACAAATTTGATCTCATTTTCATTATTGAAACTATATTTCTAATTAATAATATAAACCCCCAAAATTATTATATTTTACATAATCAAAAATCCTTACATATATACATACTAATTTCACACATAATAAATAACTTAATTCATACATTAAAAACAATAAACTAAGTATATTTTAATTACTAACAATTTACATGAAATTACTAAACTAATCATATATAAATTGAACTAATTATACATTAATTAACTATTTACATATAACTAAACTATTCACATAAAAATAACTAATTATATAAACTAAACTAGTTATATGTAAGTATTAAATTAATTACATGTAATTAATAACTAATTAATTATTTACTGACTGATTACTAATTTATTTCTGATTATTAACTAATTACTGATTATTAATAATTAACTAATCAAAATTAATTAACTGATTAATCAGATTAGTTACTAATCTAATCAATCTTACTAATCTAATATCACTAACTTAACACAGAGAACAGAACTGAAAGTAAAATGAAGAGGAAAGAGGGAAACGGAGAAGGGGACTCACCGGAGTTTACTCCGGCGTCGTCGGCCGGGCAGGGCGTCGTCAGTCGACGTCCGTCTCGGCGGCGGTGCTCGTGCTCGGCGGATCTGCTCGAGGCAGCCATGGCTCGACAGATCCCGAGGAGGCGACGGGTTCTCGATCTCGGCGGTGGCTGGATCGGCAGCGGCGGCTTCGACAGACCCGAGGCGGCGCTTGGATCGAGGGGGCAGGCGCTCTGCTCGAGGGGCGACGGCTTCGAGGTGGCTGCGGCGGCGGTCGAGATCTGCTGCAGTCGAAGCTCGGCGGTGGCGGTCTGTTCGAGGGCAGCGGCGGCTTCGACTCGGCGGTGGCGGTCTGTTCGAGGGCAGCGGCGGCTTCGACTCGGTGGTGGCGGTGCTTGGTTCCAGCGGCGGTCTCGACGCGGGTGAGGCGGCGTTGACTGGCTCGAGGGGGCTCGACGCGGAGGCGGCTCCCCTGCCTTCGAGGCTGAGCTGGGAGGAGCGTTCGTCGGCTCCGACAGTCAGTCGGCGGCGGCGATGGCCAGATCTAGGGTTAGGGTTTCTCTGGGGATGTGTCTGGGTCTGGGTTCGTGTCCGGGCTGGACACGATGGGGGTGCACTGTAGACGTGTCCGGGCTGGACACGAGGGTGGCGGACTGTAAAGGGACGGACGTGTCCGGGTGTGTCGGACACGAAAAATCTGATTATAATATTGTAACCGGACACAGGAAGTGAATGGATACGGTGGGACACCCGGGGTCGGACCCGAGGCCAACACGGCTGACACGGTGATGCTGGACACACGGACACGAGCACACAAAAATGGTGGTGGCTGTGGCTTGTGGGAAATTGTGGGGGGCTAGCTAATAATTGGAGATTAGGGTTTCTTGGGAATGGTGATGAGAGCCTTAAATAGGGAGAGAGAGTTGTGGGCTAAAGGGTGAGGATCGGCCCAATGATGAATGGCCAGGATTAAATATAAAGGGGCTTTTCATGTGGGAAGAATGAGGGCGTGAATGGGAGACGGAAAACGGTAAATTAAATAGAAAAGAAATTTAAGAAAAATGTTTTTTTAAGAGGCTTTCGATTAGCTTCTAATTAAACTCATTTTTCAAAATATTAGAAAGTATATAATTCATTTATTTACTACCCCAATTAATTATAAAATTTATTATGAAGAAACACTAGTCTTTTAATTAATTTTATCAAATAACTAACTTTATGATTTCAAGCCAATAAACATTTAAAACTAGAGAAATATATATACATTATTATTTATTTATTTATTTATTTATAAGAAATCGACATTTAGGTAAAATGATTTTTATAAAAGATTTTAATCACCTTCTACACTCAAACATTGTTCAAAATCAAATAAAAATTTCAAGAAGAAAATATCTTATAAACTTGATATTTAAAAAAATTTAAAATCTAAATATTTCGGGAATTTGGAAGTCGGAGGTTACAGGTGCTCCACCTCCGGTACAGAGGGCAGTACCGACAGTTTCAGGGGATCTTCCACCCCCACCATCCGCAGTCGATCAAATATAGATATTTGTGCTTTTTTAGCAGATGATAGAGGCGCAACAGCGTCAGTCGGAGGTTATGAGACAGGGCATTGAGAATGCTTACTAGATTACGCTTGCAATAGTCGAGAGAATCGCCTTAGTCCAGCCACAGACGGCACCACCTCAGTTTACCCCACAACAGCCAAGGGAGGGGACTATCATAGATTTCAAAAGGATGGGGCTGAAGGACTTTAAAGGCACTAAAGGGATCATTTATGTTGATGATTGGATAGAAGTCATAGAGCGGAACCTGCGGCTGGGGCAGATTTCAGAGAGGTTGCAGATAGAGGCCGCGGGGAGCATGCTGTTTGACATTGCGTTAACTTGGTTCAGGATGGACCCCAGGATCTCAGCACCAGGAATTACTTGGGAAGATTTCAAAGAGCTCTTCAAGGAAAAGTTCTTTCCAGATGTAGCTCTGACATATCTAGAGAGCCAGTTCCAATACGTCGTTCAGGGAGGTATGATGGTGGATGAGTATGCGTCAGAGTATTACAGATTAGGCCACTTTGTGGAGGGGCAAAATCGCAGAAGAAGTGCCAGGAAGTTCAGGAAGGGCCTGAACAGGGAGATCAAATCACATACGAATGGAGATCCTACCGCTACTTTTAAGGAGATTTTGAGACAGGCACAACGGGCAGAGGATGCTTTAGATCTTCTCTCTACGAGGCCTAGAGACATATGAGGATCCAGTACCAACACGGGTCCAATAAAGAGGCCTAATTTTCAGCAGCAGCACCAGAGGCATTTCCAGCAGCCGAGACAGCAGTATCATGGACCAACTAGAGCTCCGATATAACAGATGCACCAGATATAGATGACAGCTATTCCTTGCACATTCTGTAAGAATCAAGGACATGGATGTGATGTATGCAAGATGAGATTGGACCAGTACTTATTCTACAGATCAGGAGACCATCAGTTGAGGGCCTGTCCTAAAGTTCCAGCTCGTTCAGCTCAGGGCAAAACTCAGGCACATAGAGCACCCGTGAGACCACCAGCAAGACAGCAGAGAGGACCTTCTCTACCACCACAACAGCTGTAGTTCGCTCAGCACCAACAGCATCAGAGAGGTGCCCAGCGATAGTGGAGAGCTTTTGCTTTGACCGTCGAGGAGGAGGAGCCAGTCGGTGATGTTATCTCAGGTTCAGTCTATCTTAATTCTTTTTCAGCTCATGCTTTATTTGATTCTGGTGCTTCACATAGTTTTGTATCTGTATCTTTTGCCCTGAAATATTACCTTGAGACTGAACCGTTGGTGAGAACTTTCAAGATCACGACCGAGGGTGGCATTATCCTGGTTAGTGATGTTTGCAAGGATCGAAGAGTTTCTTTGGGAGGCCGAGAGTTGAGCGTGTGTCTACTCGTAATGCCACTTCTGAGCTACGATATAGTGCTCGGGATTAATTGGTTGAGTAGGCATTATGCTAGTATCGATTATCGAGGAAGCAGAGTTTTATTCCAGGCACTAGGAGAGCGAGAGTTTGAGTTCGTCAGAGGAGCAGCCGAGCAGAGCAAAGGAGACTTCTGTGGAGCTTTGGTAGAAGATCAAGAGCCGCCACATCCATTAATTCTAGAGTATATGGACGTCTTTCTGGAGGAGTTGCCTGGGTTGCCACCAGACAGAGATATAGAGTTCTCTACAGACTTGGTGCTAGGCGCAGAGCCAATATCACAACACGTCTATAGGATAAACAACAGCGAACTGGCAGAGTTGAAGAAGCAGGTGGATGAGTTATAGGATAAGGGTTTCATCCACTCCAGTTTATCACTGTGTGGTACTCCGGTACTATTTGTACCAAAGATGGATGGGTCGGTACGCATGGGTATCGACTACAGGGTACTCAACAACCTCACTATCAAGAAAAAATACCCGTTGCCGCGGATTGACGATTTATTTGATTAGTTGAGCAGAGCAAAGGTTTTCTCAAATATAGACTTGAGGTCGGGGTACCACCAGGTGAAAGTAAAGAAAGAAGATATTCCGAAGGCAGCTTTCAGGACTCGGCATTGACAGTTTGAGTTCTTGGTGATGTCATTTGGGTTGACCAATGCCCCGACAGTATTCATGAACCTGATGAATAAGGTATTTCATCAGTACTTGGATCAGTTTGTGGTAGTATTCATTGATGATATATTGATTTATTCGAAGACCCCGGAGGAGCATGAGAAGCACCTGAGGATAGTTCTGGAGACCCTCAGGGAGGAGAAGCTATATGGTAAGCTTTCGAAGTATGAGTTCTTTCTTGATAAGGTTGAATTCCCTGGGCATGTGATTACATGAGACATGATCTCAGTAGACCCGAAGAAGATTTCAGCAGTTGAGTCGTGGTCTACCCCGAGTTCAGTAGCAGAGATCAGGAGTTTTCTTGGACTGGTAGCCTATTATCGGAGGGTTGTTCAGGGTTTTTCAAGGATTGCGGAGCTAATGACTAAACTAACCAGGAAGGACGTGGAGTTTGTTTGGACTGAGGATTATCAGTCAGCTTTTGAGGAGCTAAAGAAGAGGTTGACTACAACTCCAATATTGACATTGCTATCAGGGGCAGGAGGATTTTCTATATATAGTGATGCATCGAGTAAGGGTTTGGGTTGTGTGTTGCAGCAGAACGGGAAGGTGGTTGCCTATGCTTCCGAGCAATTACGCCCGCATGATAATAATTATCCTGACCATGATTTGGAGTTGGCAGTAGTTATTTTTGCTCTTAAACTATAGAAGCACTATTTGTATGGAGAGCAAGTAGAGATCTTTACAGATCACAAGAGTTTGAAGTATGTGTTTACACAAAAAAGAGCTCAACATGAGCCAGCGATGGTGGTTGGAGTTGATGAAGGACTTTGACATTGCTTTTACAATATCATCCAGGAAGGCCAACGTAGTCGCGGATGCCTTGAGCAGGTATCCAGTGGCTATGTACTTTACGATGGACAGACATTTATTGGCCGATTTTGATAGCTTGGGTATTGAGGTATTAGTTCCTGGAGTTGCAGCACAGATATGGGGACTTCAAGTATAGTCAGAGTTGATGGACCGGATCAGAGCAGCACAGTTCAAGGATGAGTCTCTAAGGAGAATCAGAGCATAGGTCCGAATAGGATTGGCATAGGACTTCAGCATTGCAGATGATGGATCATTGCGGCATGGTACCAGATTTTGTGTGCCGAGTGGAGCAGTACGCGAGGAGATTATTCAGGAGATACATCGATCTCAGTACTCTATGCATCCAGGTGCCAACAAGATGTATAGGGATATGAGGGAGCATGTTTGGTGGTATAGTATAAAGCAGGAGGTAGCTAGTTTCGTATCCAGATACTTGGTATGCCAGCAGCTAAAGGCAGAGAGATAGAGATACGGAGGATTGCTTCAGCCTTACCCATAGAAGTGGAAGCATGTGATGATGGACTTTGTTTTTGGGCTTCCGCGATCTCCAGGAGGTAAAGATGCGATTTGGGTCATCGTAGACAAGTTGACCAAATCAGCCAACTTTCTGTCTTTCAAAGTGGGTACATCTACGGAGAAGCTTATGGAGATGTATATGCGTCAGATAGTCAGATTGCATGGAGTTCCGGTAAGCAAAGTTTCGGATTGGGATAGTCGCTTCACGTCCCACTTCTGAAGGAGTTTGTAGGCTAGCTTGGGCAGTCAGCTCAAGTTCAGTACCGCATATCACCCTCAGACAGACGGGCAGTCAGAGAGGACTATTCAGACTCTCGAGGACATGCTATGCACCTGCGTTTTGGATTTTGGAGGCTCTTGGAAGGATCATCTTCACTTGGTAGAGTTTTCTTACATCAGCAGCTACCAGGCCAGTATCGAGATGTTACCATTTGAGACATTGTATGGACGGAGATGCCGTACTCTATTATCATGGGATGATGTTGGTGAGAGAGACTTATTGGGACCAGAGATGGTCGTGGATGCAGCTGAGAAGGTACAGCTCATCAGGGAGAGACTTCGGGTAACGCAGGACAGATAGCGACATTGGACCGATAGCCACCGGAGACCATTGGAGTTTGAGGTATAGATTTTGTTTTGCATTGCTTGTGATTGTTTGTTTTGTTAGAGTGCTAAGGCTGTATTTTGTGTAAGGTTGGTGGTTTGGTGTTTCTGAGGATTTTTCTGACACGAGGCATGATACGTTTTGGTGGAGGCGGAAAGCTTAGTCCGTAATTCATCGGACCTTTTAGTATTCTCGAGAGGGTCGGTACAGTTGCTTACAGACTAGACTTGCCACCTGCATTAGAGGGAGTGCACAACGTGTTTCACGTGTCACAGTTGAGATGGTATGTAGCGGATGCTAGTCACGTGTTGGATCACTCGGAGATCTAGGTGGGCCCTACTCTTAGCTATCTAGAGCAGCCAGTTGAGATTCTGGATCGGAAAGAGAAGGTGCTGAGGAACCAGACCATTCCTTTGGTGCGCATCGCGTGGAGGCATCACTCGCTAGGAGACAGTACCTGGGAGCGAGAGGCCGAGATGCGTGTGCGAGCGATATCTATATCTGTTTGAGCCGTGAGGTATAATTCTTTCTTGCTTGTATTGATTGCTTTTGGTAGTTAGTTTCTTCCTTATTTTCAAGGACAAATTTTTTATAAGGTGGGTAGGATTGTCACCCTCATTTTTCCAACTAGGAGTAGTTTGATAATTTGGTATGGATATTTATTTTAGGAATATAATATTAAATATTGTGCATGTTATAAATATTATTTATTGTATTACTTATTTATTTATTGTTAGATGTTAGATTTTATTTTGGACTTGTGTTAGTGGACCTAACTTGTTTAGATTAGATCCATAGACCAACATTTAATTCTAGTTAGAATTGAGCCCAATAGAAAGCCCATTCATTAGGAGGATGAATTAATTAGTTAAACCAATTAGACTAGAACCTTCCCTCCTTAATTAATTCCTTCATGACAAGCCCCAAGGGGTATTGTGGATATTTTATAGTAGCTTGGAGGAGAGGGTAGAGGCCGGCCACCTATTGGAGTGGGGAGAGACTCTCTCTCTTCATTTTTATTCCAAATCTAGATCTAGAATTTTTCTCTTCCAAATTCCTTCATTCCTACACTAATTTCTACATAAATTTATACACAAATTTCTTTCTAATTTTTTTCCTATTCTTCATTGGAGGCTATTAGAATAAGATGGAAGCAATAATCTACAAGGAGAAAGTAAGGATCTATAAGGAGGAGCAAGGATCTTCAAGTTAAAGGCTCGTGATACTCAATTTGGAGATTTTATTAGGTATCCATCTCCCAATAGGTATAATTCAGTTTTTCTCTCTAATTAGACTCTAAAACTGTAATTTAATCATTAGGAACCCTTCCATGTACTAAGGCTACCTATAAGAATTGGAATTAGGTTCATAGGAGGCCTATGGAGAAAGTTATGTTGTATTTTGTGTCAATTTTGGAAGAATTTCGAGATTGACACATCTTGTGTTTATCAATAGAACAATTAGACCAAATTAAAATGCGTTTGATTGTGTGTGGCTAGTGTCATATCCACAATTGGATACGTGTAGGCCGTATCCCGATAATTTGGCGATACGGGTTAATTTAGGAATTTTCTTCCGACACGGGGGTTTGAGCATGTCACATTTTAACACGGGTACGTAGACGAGTAGCTAATACTTCGTGTTGCTTCTAATTATGATTTTATACTTGCTCGTGTCCTTCGGAATACGTTTGGTGGTGTGGTGGAGCCGTATCACAAGCGTATCAAAGATTGAGTGTGATACGGGTACGGTGCGTTCCACGTGTTTGTTTACTTGCATTTCAATTCAATTTACCTTGGTTATTGCTATTAGAGTATTATAATTATAATTGTTATATGATATATATGTTTATATGTAATTATGTGTATGTTCTATATATTATTTTGATGTGTTGGTGGTCATGAGAGAATATGAGAGTATATGTGCATCACTAGTATGGATATGTGGTGACATATGTATATATATATATATATATATATATATATATAGTTATGTGAGTGAGTGTATGTGTGTATTAGTTGTGTGCATGTGAGTTAGAGGGGAGAATTATAGGCCGATAAGCAGCAATAAGCAGGCCGAAAAGCAGCAGGAAGCAGGCCAGATAAGCTGCAGTAAGCTGTAAGAAGCAACAACGAAAAGCTGCAGCAGAAGAAGTGAGCATCAGCAGCAATAAGCAGAAGCAGTGAACATCAGCAGCAATAAGCAGAAGCAGTGAGCAGCAATAGAAGCAGTAAGCAACAACATAAGCATCGATAAGAAGCTGCAACAGAAGCAGTAAGCAGTAGCAAAAGCAGCGATAAGCGGCTGTAGCAGAAGCAATAAGCAGCAGTAGAAGCAGCGATAAGCTACAACAACTGTAATAAGCACCAGTAGTGTTAGTTAGGGATAAGTTTAATAAGCTAGTTAATAAGCTAAGTTAGTTTTTATTGATAAGTTTTATATATATATATATATATATATATATATATAAGCACTAGTTAGCATTGGTTAAATATTATTTCTAGTTTACCTTGGGTGACACCAAGGTAATGAGAGTTGAGGTATATTGGGTACGAATATTAAATATCAAGGGGTATGTTAGTATGTTAGTTTAATATAGTATTATTATAAGTTTAAATGCATATTAGTGTATAGTGAGGTGTATGGGTAGTTAGTTATATGTTAGACATTGAATTACCTTGTGATACCAAGGTAATGTCAAGGTATTGGTTTATACTCAAGGTATTGAGTTGTATATGAAGATGGGTATGTAGTTGGTGTGATACCGCATTTGATTCAAAGCCAAGGTATCTACTTAGCATTAGTTTGGCTAAGAGTATTAAATATTTTGTTGGTATCCTAGTATTCTAGCATAGCTAGTATAGCCTAGTTACATAGTGTATGGACCCAATATCCTATAGATAGACTCATACAACCTAGAAATAGTTAGTTTGACCAAGTTTGACCTAGAGTTGACCTAGTTTGACTATTCTAACTTAGAAATAGCTTTATGACCTAGAATTGAACTAGTTTAACTTATTTTCATTCCAAAACCTTGTATTGATGCAATATACTATATATAGGTATGTGTGACACCAGCTTGGGCATCGAGAGACACACCTTGCTCAGGACCTCAGGCGAGTACATTTCTCTGTTAATTTTTATTTCATGATAGTGTATATATCTCATGTTCTAGAATTGTATACTTAATTCTGACACAGTGGTTTCAAGGACTGGTACTACATAGATCATGTCAGGAGATGTTATCCCTTACTGTGTTCAACGAGTACTCCTTCACATATATTTCATCGTGTGTATCGGGTATTGATTTAGTGTACTTCGTGTTCATACACTGCTCGTGTTCAGTGCGCTTATATTCGTGTACACACACTCCTCGTGTTCAGTGTGCCCATATTCATGTTTATAACGTGTTGTGATTGGATCCATTGGTATTGGTTGGGGATGGGGGAGTAGGAGTTGATTATGTGATCAAGCCCCAGTGTGTTCGTGTACATTTCGATTACATACCTCACTTGTAATCGAGTTACCATATTGTATTCTTGTTCATCCAAAATCGATCACATAATGAACTTGTATTACAAGATATATTGGCTAGATTTTAGTTATTTTCTTATATTGTAGATATTCTATTGTATGTTCTTCATTCCAGTATATTACCTATTCACTCTAGTTTATTTTATTTTGTTGTTTAGTTATCTTGTATTCTTTTTTATTATCTATTATATATGTTCGATTATGTATTTAAAATTGCTTTAAGAGGTATGTACTTCGCTCCAATCCTGATTGGATATATTTTTCAGATGATTGGCTCATAGACCAGTGTCCCACATACTATGGGCCGTAGGACGGTGTTCCATTAGAGGATACTCATTTAGAGCAGGAGGACTTAGTACCATAGCCTGAGGAGGTTTAGATTATTTTGTTAGACTTGTGTTGGACTTTTATTGAGACTTATGGCATGTATATATTATTTCAGATTTATGGTTGTATCATGACTCTTTTTCTTCGTCATTCCATCTCGAGATTTATCTTCCCTAGTTTGCATTATGATTGAGTATAGTTACACTTATATGATACCACATTGTTCCTCCGTTTGGAGTTGAGATGATTAACAGGTACCATATATATTTTGTTTGAGATGTTCAGATAGTAGAGTTGACCCAGACAATGTTCTACGCTCGATGCTACGGCATAAGCTGGACGTACTCATGCCCGAATATCCGGGTGTGGGTCGTGACACTCATGGAGGGGGCCTTCCGAGCAAAATAACATGAGGCAAAGGGTAGCTCCTCTGGCTCTGGTGCTTGCACCTGTTCTCCGGGTTGCAGTCGGGTGTGTGCCTTTGGTTGCAGTCGCTAGAAATATCGACTGCCTGTTTGTAGGTATTGCTACTTTGTTACAACAACTGTTGATGATAAAGCTGGCACAGTGATGCCCTTGGGAGGATATCATGCACCAGAACCAGAATACTGGAGAGCGGGGGAGGACAAATCCAGCTACGTACAACAGAGTACTCTATACCCCAAGATACGATCACGGCTATTTAGACATGTGATAGTTTGCTCTACAATCCAATAGTTATTCCTGGGTCGAGTCCTAGTTGTCTCAATCTCGAGCAAGAAACAAGTTACAAGAAGTAAAATCACCAAACATATAATAGTAAGGCCTCCCAAACTATACATACATAGATGATCATGAAGCTAGTTACCAAAAATGAAGAACTAGCAGAGTACAATATTACATGATCAGCTCTAGCTATAGTCTAAAATATGCTTAACATGTCAGCTCGCGGGCTAGAATGTCCAGTATCAAAATATGAGCTAAACACATGCTCGGTGGCTATGTCACAAAAGTACAAGTATAAGATCAGGTGGATGATGAAGAAAAAATCCACTCAAGTCCACGGGTGCTCCTCGTGTTCTCCATTTGGAGGCAGGATATACGGAAGATCCTACGGTATTGCTCCAAAATCTGGCCATACAAAACCGGTAGGGTCAGACCCCAAACAATAAAGTACCACAAGGGAGCCAACTTAGGAACTAAAACCAGCATGTAAACATTCAATAGTATAAGGAAATATAAATAATAACAATATATAAATAAGCAGTTTAAGCAGTTTCATGAATCAGTAATAGGTAGAATTTAGGATTAGTAACTGGATAATCCAAGACAAGACAAGACAAGACAAGACTAGAAAATATGCAGTTACGGCCAATCATGACGTACGACTTACTACCATTAACTAACTAGGGTTATCACAATCCTGGTTACTAACAAATGCAGTTGAGATTCTATACAGCACATGCCCTACAGACTATCCGGGTTATCCAGACGTAAGAGTACATAGAATAGATTAATTAAGTATGTAGTATTTTTCTGGTAGATTACAACACTCGACGGTGTGTTGGAAGTGTGCCCCTCTCAACGGAGATCTCCAAATCCATCAGGTATCACTGGGATACCGGGATTGCATGTAGCCAGAAAATCTCTCTAGATGCTTCTAGATAATTATTTTAGTTATTAACTTAGGCAAGTTATCAAGGATTCCTGATCGTGGTGCTCAGAAATCTGCCTTAGATATGGTACAAGACTGGACAATAGCTTGACAAGTACAATCAGGATAGGGACAAGTAATCAACCACGAGAATTTATCTTATCAGTACAAGCATTTCAGTTCTGGAGATTCTTGCATGTCAGGAGTGAGCTACGTCAAGCCACTATTAGGTTTATCCGTACATGTCAGGTATCTGGAGTCAGTGATCAAGTTCATTCAGTACAAGTCAGGTGCCAGGAGTTCTCAGTTTAATAGTGCCATTATATTTCATGTTTCGTATAATCCATGTTCTGGTAAGTGTAGCATCTAGGTTATAAAAATTTTAGAAATAATATGCGTAATATGAATTAACTAATTGGGCCCAGTAAAAGGAGTAAATAATCTATAAGAGAACATATTACAAAAGAAAAAATTGCTACTATAAGTGCTAGAAGTACAGGAGATAAGCTGACTACAGGCAAGAAACAGGCCGTATGCAAGAAGCTGACCACATAGATCAAACTAGCCATAGGCGAGAAGCAAGTCTCATGGATAAAACTGGCCGTATGGATCATCGCAAGGTCCACTCCTCAAAACAAGGGTTGAGTGACTGAAGTGACTAGCCAATAAAGCGTGTCAGAGAAGTGACTGATGTGACTGGCGAATAAAGCGTGTCAGAGAAGAAAAGGCAAATTCAGGGGAAATCGCACCAAGGCGGCTCTGAGTCATGTATTAGAGGAAAAGAGGAATATATAGCTCAGGCCGCATAGACAATTTTTTGCCGCATGCTCCTCTGGGCCGCATGGTATCAGAAACTTAGAGAAATTTCTTTCATTCAAGTTTCATGCATTTGGTCAAGGGGCACATGTGCAGATTCAATCATTCGTCCAACAAGATGGCCGCATGCTGAGTTTGGAGCGAGGAGTCCAGGCCGCATGCAAAGTAGGCCGCAAGGAGCTCCTTCATCCCAGAATAGCAAGTTTCAGTCATGGAAAAGCTCTAAGTCTAGAAAATATGATTCTATATGAAATTCTCATTTCTAACCCAAATCTAGAGAAGTAAAGTTCTAAATCACTTAAAATCAGATGCACTCTCACATAGAACAACTAATTTTGGAAAAAAACAACTTTTAAGAGATCAAAACCAAGAAAATATGAAGAAGATATTAAACTAAAAACGTAGATCTAGTCCAACCAAGCTATCAAAACCGAAAATACCAAGAAGTAAACATGCATATGAGTTCATAGATCACAATATCGACTAATAAAATGCAAGAAATCCATAATAATCGAGAAGTGTAGGTTCTTCCTCATTAGCAAGATGTACTTGACTAAAACCACCACTAACTACTACTACTACTACTACTACTACTACTACTACTACTACTACCAAGGGAAAGGGGAGGGGGACCGACCTGGGTTGCTCTCGGCTAGGGAGGAGGGGAAAGGAAAGGAAAAGAAAAGAAAAAGAGGAGAAAAGTGAAAGAATGGAAAAGAGAGAGAACAAGGGGTTATATATTAAGGGTGGTTAACACTATTCACAAATCTAGAATTTATATGAGGGCAACTAACGAAATCTAGAAAAATATACGAAAAGAAATATATAGCAATAACACACATATACAAGATATGAACATAAAATATAAGCGATAGTGAGACGAGCCTCACAACTCTCACCTCCTTAGAAAAATTTTGTCTCAAAATTTTAATAAGGCACATGATCTAGCAAGGAGACTGCAAAAATCAGGCAAATAATAAAAGCAATATGGTACGGGTGTTAATCACAAGCTATAAACTATCTAGAATAAGGCAAGCATGCATAAGACAAGATCAAGGTATGGGATATACGAATAAGTATATATCACGAGTCGAATAGATACGGATATCGAGCTCGAATATCATCATCGCGCTCCCAAGTTGACTTGCCCGGTGAGTGATGCCCCCAAGCAACTCGGACTAAACGAATGGTTCGGTCATAAAAATTTTCTCTCTTCGGTCAAAAATAGATACAAGCCTCTCCTCATACGAAAGGTCGGTACCAACAACCAATTTCGAATGATCTAGGACATGGCTTGTATCCGGTATATACCGAGCAAAGTACATACCTCTGAAAATAGTTTCAATAGCATAATCGAGCATATAAACAGATATAGAAATGAAATACAAGATTACTAAATATATGAATGATGAACAAGATATATATACAGGTAATGTACGAGAATATAGTTCAACAATATGAATATCAGTAATATAATAAAGTAAACTGAAATCTAAAACTATCTAATGTGCCTCAGAATACGAGTTCATTATATGATCGGGTTGGGTGAACATGATCAGGTAAGATGGATTACAAGTGAGGTATGTAACCAGAATGTACACGATGTAACAATGGCTTTGATCACATAATCAACTCCTACTCTCCCACCCCCAACTAATACCGATGGATCCAATCACGATACGCTACGAACACAAAAATATAACCACTGTCACGAGCAGTGGATGTACACGAATATCATAACCACCGAACACGAGCGGTGGGTATACACGAATAAGCACATTGAATACGAGCAGTGTAAGAACATGAAGTAATATCAATAACCAGTATACACGATGAGATACAATGTACACGAGTACCCACTGAATACTGTAGGGGATAACATCTCATGATGGGATCCATATAGCACCAGTCCGTGAAGTCACTGTGTCGGGATCAATGTATACAATTCTAGAACATGCAAATATACAATATTATAAATTAAAAACAATCAGAGAAATATACTCGCCTGACGTCCTGAGCAAGGTATGTCTCTCGATGCCCAAGCTAGTGTCTCACAACCTATATATGGTATGTTGCATCAATACATGGTTTAATAACAAAAATAAGTAAAGTTAAAGAATTTCTAGGTCAATACACTATTTCTAAGTCAAACCAATAAATTTTAGGTTGCAAGAGTCTAATGCTGAGTCACTAAGTCGATACACTATGAAGCTATAGTACACAACTAATCTAAGAGACAGCAATGCATTCAAAGAGCCGTATCATAAGATACACAAGTTTTGAATATAAAAAATAGAGTTATATATATATATAAGTCTAATGTTATAATACTATATCAAAATAATTGAAATAGGATACCTTGGCCTTGCACCAATGCGTATCGCACCTATCTCGATACCCAAACTCAATACTTTGGGTATTAGCCCAATACCTTGGTGATACCTTGGTATCTCAAGGCAACCCAATACTTAGTATGACTAATACAATATATAACTAACTATATAATATCTAGTTACTAATAATAACAACTAATACAAATATATATATATATATATATATATATATATATATATATATATATATATATATATATATATATATATATATATATATATATATAACTACTTACTAGTACTAAAATATATCCCAACTTCCTATCATTAAAGCTACCTACACACCTGCATGGGCCACAACTAAAAATGTATCATGACCCGCACCCGGATATTAGGGCACGAGTACGTGATTATGCCCACCCTACACTGCAAAATCGGCGATAGAACGCTGTCTGGGTCATTGCTAACTATCTAACATCTCAACAATATAATATGGTACCTGTCAATCACCTCAACTCCAAACGGAGGAACAATATGGTATCTCACATGAATATATAATCACAATCACAAAACAACTAAGGAAAAAATATGCACGAATGGAATAGCGAAGGAAAGAATAAAGGTACAAAATCTACAATCTGAAATAATATACAAGATGTGAATTCTACTAAAAGAATAGTCTAATACAACCCAAGATACAAATAATCTAGACCTCCTCGGGCTCTGCAACTAAGTCCCCTGGTCAATAAGAGTGTCCTCTATAGGTAAACTGTCCTGCAGCCCGTAAAAAGTGGGACACTGCTTTAGAAGTCAGTCATCTGGAAAAATATATCCAGTTAGGACTGGAGCGAAGTATATACCTCTGAAAGCAGTTCCAATAACATAATCGAGCATATAAACAGATATAGAAATAAAATACAAGATCACTAAACATATGAATGATGAACAAGATATATATATACATGTAATGTACGAGAATATAGTTCAACAATATGAATATCAGCAATATGATGAAGTAACTGAAATCTAAAACTATCTAATGTGCCTCAGAATATGAGTTCATTATGTGATTGGGTTGGGTGAACATGATCAGGTAAGACAGATTACAAGTGAGATATATAACCAGAATATACACGATGTAACAATGGCTTTGATCACATAATCAACTCCTACTCTCCCACCCCAACTAATACCGATGGATCCAATCACGACACACTACGAACACAAAAATATAACTACTGTCACGAGCAGTGGGTGTACACGAATATTATAACCACCGAACACGAGCGGTGGGTGTACACGAATAAGCATACTGAACACGAGCAGTGTGTGAACACGAAATAACATCAATACCCAGTATACACGATTAGATACAATGTACACGAGTACCCGCTGAACACGATAGGGGATAACATCTCATGACGGGATCCATATAGCAACAGTCCGTGAAATCACTGTATCGGGATTAATGTATACAATTCTAGCACTTGCCTATATATAATATTATGAATTAAAAACAATTAGAGAAATGTACTCGCCTGATGTCCTGAGTAAGGTGTGTCTCTCGATGCCCAAGCTAGTGTCTCACAACCTATATATGGTATGCTACATCAATACAAGGTTCAATAATGAAATAAGTAAAGTTGGTGAAGTTCTAGGTCAATACACCATTTCTAAGTCAAACCAATAAATTCTAGACAAGTGCTAATGCTAAGTCACTAAGTCGATACCTTATGAAACTATGCTATACAAGCTAAGATAAGAATAAATAAAGCATTCAAAGAGTCGTATCCTAAGATACGCAAGTTTCTAATTATGAAAATAAGGTTTTATATCTATATGTTCAAGTCAATTATAATAATCATATCAAAACATTTTGAAGAGGATACCTTAGCCTTGCACCAATGCGTATCACACCTAACTCGATATCCAATCTCAATACCTTGGCATTGGCCCGATACCTTGGTGATATCTTGGTATCCCGAGGTAACCCAACACTAGTATAGCTAAAACATATATATATTATAGTGTTAGTTATAGAGTTAGTGTTAGTTTGAGATTATACATATGTATTAGTTAATTTAGAGTTTGGTTTAAGTAGTTTTGGACAGTTACTCGTTATGAGGTAGATAGTTAGTAGCTAATTTGTAATAGTTAGCTAATAGTCAATATAGTTAGTATAGTTTTTAGTGATTTATTAAGTTACCTCATAGTAGTTAGTTTATGTTGTTATATAGTCATGTGTTGGATCACTCGGAGATAGAGGTGGGCCCTACTCTCAGTTATCCAGAGCAGCCAGTGGAGATTCTGGATCAGAGAGAGAAGGTGCTGAGGAACCAGACGATTCCTTTGGTGCACGTCGCGTGGAGGCATCACTCGCTAGGAGAGAGTACATGGGAGCGAGAGACCGAGATGCGCGAGCGATATCCATATCTGTTCGAGCCGTGAGATATAATTCTTTCTTGCATTGTATTGTTTGTTTTTGGTAGATAGTTTCTTCCTTAATTTCAAGGACTAAATTTTTCTAAGGTGGGTAGGTTTGTCACCCTCATATTTTCAACTAAGGGTAGTTTGGTAATTGTCAGTGGGTATAATTACTTTAGGTTTATTTATAATTAATAATTGTACATTGCATGATTTAATTATTTATTGCATTATTAATTATTGTTATTTATAGAATTATTTTGGACTTGTGTAGTGGACCTAACCCAATTATTAGAATGCATGAACCAAACTTTTAGACTAGTCTAAGTTAAGCCCATGAATTAGGCCCATGGTTTAGCAAGCTTAATTAATTAGTGAAACCATTAGACTAGAACCTTTTCTCCCTAATTAATTTCTTCATGAGAGGCCCCAAGGGATATTTGTGTCATTTCACATTGCTAGGGGGATGTATATAGGCCGGCCACCTCTTGGAGGAGAGAGAAAATTATTTCATTTATTCCAATTCCCAAAATTCTAGATCTACATTTCCCGCTTCCAAATTTCCTCATCAATTCTCCACCAATTCTTCACCAATCTCTTCCTAAATTCATTATTGAGGTTGCTACACCAAGGATCTACAAGAAGGAAGCAAGGAGCAAGGAGGAGAAGGCCAAGATCTATAAAGAGAGGAGCTACTTGGCAATTGGGGACTTTTCATTAAAAATCCATCTCCCAATAGGTACAATTCAGTTTTCCCCTTTCAAATAGACTCTAGATCTGAGAATTTACCATAAGAAATCAACCAACATGCATAGGCTACCCATAGGATTTGGTTTTGGGTCAATTGGAGACCTACGGTGGAAGTTATGTCCAAATTGCTGCCAATTTTGGGAGAATTTCGAGATTTGCACATGTAGTGCTTGTCATTAGATCTAATAGATCTAATTGACACTTGATTGCTTGTTTATAACTAGTGCCGTGTCCATAATTGGATATATTTAGGCCGTATCTCATCAATTTGACAAAACGGATTAATTTTGGGGGTTTTCCTCCGACACGGGGCCTTGTGCATATCACATTGTGACACGGACATATAGTCACACTAATTACTATATGTATTATTCATAATTTATAATTTGGACTTGTTCGTGTCCTCCGAGATACGTTTAGTTGTGTGTTGAGGCCATATCGTAAGCGTATCATAGAAAAGTGTGATACGGGTGCGATGCGCTCCATGTGTTTAATATTTTGTCTTTCTCATTATACGTACATATGTAAATACATATATATAAGCTATCTATATATTATATAGTATATATAATTGTGCATTTTTTAGTTATGTATATATGTGTATCTATAAGTGTGTGTTATATGTATCCTAGATATGTATATCTATATGTATATATTTATAGTTATGAGTTTATATATAATTGTGCATGTGTTAGTTTATATCTATACATTTATTTCATATGTGTGGATAAGTACATACATAAATAGCTAGTGATTTGTATGTATTGGTATATATATATATATATATATATATATATATATATATAAGTAGTGTTATACATATAGATTGATATGTATAGAGGAGTATATGTATCTATATGTGAATAGCTATATTATGTGTATGCTTATATACTTAGATGTGTAAGTGTCTGTGCTTTGTGTTAAGAGTGTGTGAGCTAGTGAGTGAGAGTGATCGGGCAGTGTCAAATGCACCAGCAGCAAACTGAAGTCGAGGGCACTGGACAACAGCTTTGAGCTTCAGCAAGGAGCACTGTAGTAAGGTATCAATGCACATTACAACAGCTAGCTGCTAAAGATACTGTGCACTCGGGCAGATCATCAATAGAAGGGAGGTGAGCAGCACCAATGGGGCACAATAGCTCAGTACCAATGATGTTCAGCAGTGCACAGCAGCACTGCATCACAGCATCACCACAGCCATGTGATACATCCATCTTCAGCAATATTGTGCATCAATCGTATATTGAAGAGAGCAGAGACCATTATCAGCAAGGGGGATCTCAGCAGTATGGAGCACAACACTGTGCAGTGCACACAGGTAGACCCTGTGCAGTACCTGTAGCACCAATGCATTCAGAGTGTATCCAGTTCAGTTTCCAGGTAGCGTTTATCAGTGCATCCATTTAGTATTAGTTGAGGTTTTGGTTTAATGGATGGTTAGTAATTAGGTTATGTATAGCTCAATTAGTAGTTGAGTAGGTGATAGTTAGTTAGCTAAACTTCATACATATATGCATACTTGATTTTAGTAGTTTAGTTAGTTTGGTATTATTTTTATGTAAGTAGTTACCTTGGTTCTTTTGATAGTAGATATATATATATATATATACCTACTAGCTAAGCATACATATATATATATCTAGGTGTGTAGGTAGCTTTAATGATAGGAAGTTGGTATATATTGTGGTACTAGTAAGTAGTTAGTATATATATATATATATATATTTGTATTAGTTATTATTATTAGTAACTAGATATTATATAGTTAGTTATATATTGTATTAGTCATACTAAGTGTTGGGTTGCCTTGAGATACCAAGGTATCACCAAGGTATTGGGCTGATACCCAAAGTATTGAGTTTGGGTATCGAGATAGGAGCGATACGCATTGGTGCAAGGCCAAGGTATCCTATTTAAATTATTTTTATATAGTATTATAATATTTGACTTGTATATATATATATATAAAGCTCTATTTTTATATTCAAAACTTGCGTATCTTATGATACGGCTCTTTGAATGCATTGTTGTCTCTTAAATTAGTTGTGTACCATAGCTTCATAGTGTATCGACTTAGTGACTTAGCATTAGACTCTTGCAATCTAGAATTCATTGGTTTGACTTAGAAATGGTGTATTGACCTAGAACTTCTTCAACTTCACTTATATTCGTTATTAAACCATATATTGATGCAACATCCCATATATAGGTTGTGAGACACCAGCTTGGGCATCGAGAGACACACCTTGCTTAGGACGTCAGGCGAGTACATTTCTCTAATTATTTTCAATTCATAATATTGTATATATGTAGGTTCTAGAATTGTATACATTGATCCCGAGATAGAAAATTTACGGACTGGTGCTATATAGATCCCGTCATAAGATGTTATCCCCTACCGTGTTCAGCGGGTACTCGTATGCATTGTATCTCATCGTGCATATTGGGTATTGATGTTACTTCATATTCACACACTGCTCGTGTTCAATGTGCTTATTTATGTACACCCCCGCTCGTGTTCAGTGTTTATGATATTCGTGTACACCTACTACTCGTGACAGTGGTTATATTTTTGTGTTCGTAGCGTGTTGTGATTGGATCCATCGATATTAGTTGGGGGTGAGAGAGTAGGAGTTTATTATGTGATCAAAGCCATTGTTACATCGTGTACATTCTGGTTACATACCTCACTTGTAATCCGTCTTACCTGATCATGTTCACCCAACCCGATCACATAATGAACTCGTATTCTGAGGCACATTAGATAGTTTTAGATTTCAGTTTACTTCATCATATTGCTGATATTCATATTGTTGAACTATATTCTCGTACATTACCTGTATATATATCTTGTTTATTATTCATATATTTAGTGATCTTGTATTTCATTTCTATATCTGTTTATATGCTCGATTATGTTATTGGAACTGCTTTCAGAGGTATGTACTTCGCTCCCATCCTGACTGGATATATTTTTCCAGATGTCTGGCTTCTAGAGCAGTATTCTACTTTCTACGGGCCGCAGGACGGCGTACCTATAGAGGACACTCTTATTGACTAGGAAGACTTAGTAGCAGAGCCCGAGGAGGTCTAGATTATTTTGTATCTTGGGTTGTTTTAGACTATTCTTTTAGTAGATTCACATCTTATATATTATTTCAGATTGTGGATTTTGTACCTTTATTCTTTCCTTCGCTATTCCATTCGTGCATATTTCTTCCTTAGTTATTTTGTGATTGAGATTATATATTCATGTGAGATACCATATTGTTCCTCCGTTTGGAGTTAAGGTGATTGACAGGTACCATATTATATTGTTGAGATATTAGATAGTTAGAAATGACCCAGACAGCGTTCTACTACCGATTCTGCGGTGTAGGCTGGGCGTAACCACGTACTCGTGCCTGAATATCCGGGTGTGGGTCGTGACCCATTTTTAGTGGTGGCCCATGCAGGCCTAGATAGATATCATTGTTGTGCTCGACTAGAGTACGACTACGAGCCTGCTTTAGCAAACATGATTTAGGTAGAGAGTTACTCAATCACATCTAGGAAAAATTCGAATATCTGTTTTGCAAATCCTTATCTATTGAATATTATCTTTCATTTAGAATAAAGTTCTGTCCTTCTTTGACGATATCGCATTATATTCAATATTGATTCCGTATTTTTTATCTATCTTCAGGATGCCGCTGAAGACGCGTTCCCAACGATCAGGTGCCGCGACAGCGCAATCATTTACTTCATCACCCATGAGGGCAGCACCCTCATATGATGGTCCAACACTTATATTCAGGAGTTTAGCTTCGCCAGTCCAGGTGGGCATATCGACAGCAGCTTTCGGAGGTGCTCCACCTCCAGTGCTAAGGATATGGCAGGCAGTTTCAGAGGATCTTCCACCTCCACCACCAGTGGTTGATTAGACGCAGATGTACGCACTTCTCCAGCAGATGATGGAGGCACAACAGCGACAGTCAGAGGTCCTACGACAAAGCATGGAGAACGCTCACCAGATCGGACTCACAACTGTGGAGAGAGCTACTACCGCCCAGACACCGACGGCACCAGCTCAGTTCATTCCGCATCAGCCGAGGTCGGGTACCATCATCGACTTTAAGAGGATGGGCCCGAAGGACTTCAGAGGCACCGAGGGGATTATCTATGCGGACGAGTGGATCGAGGACATCAAGCGAAACCTGCGGCTGGCGCAGATTCCAGAGATGCTACAGATAGAGGCCGCATGTTGTATGATGTTCGATATTGCCCTGACATTATTTCAGACTGACCCGAGCATTGCAACACCAGTACTCTCTTGGAAAGCCTTCAAAGAGCTTTTCAAGGAGACGTTCTTCCCAGACGTGGCTCTTATATCTTTGGAGAGTCAGTTCCAGTATCTTGTCCAGGGAGGCATGTTAGTGGATGAGTATGCGGCAGAGTATTGCCGTCTAGGTCGCTTCATGGATGGTCAGAACCCTAGAAGCAAGGCAAGGAAGTTCAGGAAGGTCTTGAACTGGGAAGTCAAACCCACACCAACGTAGATCCTACTGCCACCTTCGAGGAGATACTCAGGCAAGCGCAGAGAGCAGAGGATGACTTAGAGCTTGGATCAAGAGGCAGAGGGACACAGGAGGATCCGGCAACTACACGGGTCCAGCGAAGAGGCCTTTTCCAGCAGCAGAACCAAAGGCCTTACCAGCACCAGAGGCAGCAGTATCATGGGCCAGCTAGAGCACCGGCTCAACAGATGCATCAGATCCAGAGGGCAACAGTTCCTTGTACCTTCTGTAAGAAGCAAGGACACAGATGGGATGCATGCAGGATGAGGCTAGGCCAATGCTATTTCTACGGATCGGGAGATCATCAGCTGCGGGCTTATCCCAAAGTCCCAGCTCGTCCAGCTCAGGGTGGAGGACAGGCACAGAGGGCACCCGCTCGACCACCAACGGGTCAGCAGAGAGGACCTCTTCCACCGCAGTAGCAGCAGTTTGCCCAGTATTAGTAGCACAGAGGAGTGCATCGACAGGGGCAAGCTTTTGCCCTGACTGTCGACGAGGAGGAGCCGATTGGCGATGTCATCTCAGGTTCTGTTTATCTTGATTCCTTTCCAGCTCATATTTTGTTCAATTTTGGTGCTTCTCATAGCTTTGTATCTGTAACTTTTGCTATGAGGCATCGCCTTGAGTCTGAACCATTGGCGAGGACATGCAAGATCACGACCGGGGGTGGCATCATCCTGGTCAGTGATGTTTGCAAGAACTAGAGAGTTTATTTGGGAGGCCACGAGCTGAGCGTATGTTTGCTCGTAATGCCACTTCCGAGTTATGACATAGTGCTCGGAATGGATTGGTTGAGTAGACATCACGCTAGTATCGATTATCGTGGAGGCAGAGTTTTATTTTAGACACCAGGAGAGCCGGAGTTCAAGTTCGTCCGAGGAGCAGAGCAGAGCACCAGAGATTTCTATGGAGCTTTAGTCGAGGAGAAGGAGCAGGAGCCGCTACATCTATTGATTGTGGAGTTCTTGGATGTCTTTCCAGAGGAGTTACCGGGATTGCCACCGGACAGAGATATAGAATTCTCTATAAATTTAGTGCCAGGCACAGAGCCGATATCTCAGCATGTCTATAGAGTAAACAACAGCAAACTGGTGGAATTGAAGAAGCAGGTGGATGAGTTGCAAGACAAGGGCTTTATCCGTTCTAGTTCATCACCATGGGGTGCTCTGGTACTTTTTGTACCCAAGAAGGATGGGTCGGTACGTATGTGTATCGACTACAGGGCACTTAATAACCTCACTATCAAGAACAAATACCCGTTACCGTGGATAGATGACTTGTTTGACCAGTTGAGCAAAGCGAAGGTATTTTTGAAAATAGACTTGAGGTCAGGATACCACCAGGTGAAAGTGAAGAGGGAAGACATACCAAAGACAGCTTTCAGGACTCGCTGTCGTTTAGGTTGACCAATGCCCCGACAGTGTTCATGAACCTGATGAACAAGGTGTTTCATTAGTACCTGGACCAGTTTGTTGTAGTCTTCATAGATGATATTCTGATATACTCGTAGACCCCAAAGGAGCATGAGCAGCACTTGAGGATTGTTCTGGAGACCCTCAGGAAGGAGAAGTTGTATGGCAAATTATCGAAGTGAGAATTCTTCCTTGATAAGGTTGAATTCCTTGGGCATGTCATTACAGGATATTGAGTCTCGGTAGACCCGAAGAAGATCTCAACAGTTGAATCATGGTCTACCCCGAGTTCAGTAGCAGAGATCAGGAGCTTCCTTGGATTAGCAGGCTACTATCAGAAGTTTGTTCATGACTTTTCTAGACTTGCAGAGCCGATGACTAGGCTGACCAGGAAGGACGTAGAATTCGTCTAGACTGAGGATTGTCAGTCAGCATTTGAGGAGCTGAAGAGGAGATTGACTACAACTCCTATCTTGACACTACTATCAGGAGTAGGAGAATTTTTTATTTACAGTGATGCATCAGGGAAGGGTTTGGGTTGTGTGTTACATCAGCACGGAAAGGTGATTGTATATGCTTCCAGGCAATTATGCCCGCATGAGAAGAACTACCCGACCAATGATTTGGAGCTTGCAGAGGTTATCTTTGCTCTCAAGTTGTGGAAACACTATTTATATGGAGAGAGAGTAGAGATCTTCATAGACCATAAGAGCTTAAAGTATGTGTTTACACAGAAAGAGCTCAACATGAGGCAAGGGCGATGGTTGGAGCTGATGAAAGACTTCGATATATCCTTACAGTACCATCCAAGGAAGGCCAACGTAGTCGCGTATGATTTGAGTAGATATCCCATGGCTATGTGCTTGACTAGAGACAGACATTTATTGGCCGATCTCGATAGTTTGGGCATTAAGGTATTGATTCCAGGAGTCATAGCACAGATGTGGGGACTCCAGGTTCAGTCAGAGCTGATGGAACGAGTCAGAGATGGACAGTATAAGGATGAGTCTCTGAGGAGCATCAGATCACAGGTTCAGGTCGGGCTGGCAAAGGACTTTATTATTGCAGAGGATGGATCATTGTGACACGGTACCAGGTTGTGCATACTGAGAGGGGCTTTGCGCGAGGAGATTATGCAAGAGGCACATTGTTCCTAATACTCTATTCATCTCGGTGCTAACAAGATGTATAAAGACATGAGGAAGCATGTATGGTGGTATGGCATGAAGTGAGAGGTAGCTAATTTCGTGTCTAGATACTTAGTTTGCCAACAGGTCAAGGCGGAGAGACAGAGACCAAGAGGTTTGCTTCAGCCCTTGCCCATTCCAGAGTGGAAATGGAAGCATGTTACCATGGATTTTGTATCGGAGCTTCCGCGTTCTCCAGGAGGCAAGAATGCGATTTGGGTCATCGTAGATAGGTTGACCAAATCAGCCCACTTTCTGCCATTTAAAGTTGGTACACTACGGAGAGACTTGCGGAGATGTATGTGCGCCAGATTATTAGATTGTATGGTGTTCCAGTGAGCATTGTCTCAGATCAGGATAGTCGCTTCACGTCCTATTTTTGGAGGAGTTTGCAGGCTAGCTTGGGCACTCAGCTCAAGTTCAGTACCGCTTATCACCCTCAGACGGACGGACAGTCGAAGAGGACTATTCAGACTCTCGAGGACATGCTACACACCTGTATTTTGGATCTTGGAGGTTCTTGGAAGAATCACCTTCACTTGGTAAAGTTTTCATACAACAACAGCTACCAAGCCAGCATTGATATATCACCATTCGAGGTGTTGTATGTACGGAGGTGTCGCACTCCGTTGTCCTGGGATGATGTTGGTGACAGTGCTTTATTGGGATCGGAGATGGTAGTGGATGCAGCAGAGAAGGTAAAGCTTATCAGGGACAGACTTTGAGTAGCACAGGACAGGCAGCGATATTTGGCCGATAGCTACCGGAGACCTTTGGAGTTTGAGGTATAGCTTTAGTTTGTTTTGCTTGTGCTTGATTATTATTTTGTTAGAGTGCTAAGGTTATATTTTGTACTAGGTTGGCGGTCTGGTTTTCTTGAGGATTTCTCCGACGCGTGGCACAATTCGTTTCGGTGGAGGCAGCAACTTAGTCTATGATTTATCGGTCCTTTCAGTATTCTTGAGAGGGTCGGTGCAGTCGCTTACAGACTAGACTTACCACCTGCACTGGAGGGAGTACACAACGTATTTCACGTGTTGCAGTTGAGACAGTAGGCAGCAGATCCCAGTCATGTGTTGGATCACTCGAAGATAGAGGTGGGCCCTACTCTCAGTTATCCAGAGCAGTCAGTGGAGATTCTGGATCGGAGAGAGAAGGTGCTGAGGAACAAGACAATTCCTTTAGTGTGTATCGCATGGAGGCATCACTCGCCAGGAGAGAGTACCTGGGAGCGAGAGATCGAGATACGCGAGCGATATCCATATCTGTTCGAGCCGTGAGGTATAATTCTTTCTTGCATTGTATTGTTTGTTTTTGGTAGATAGTTTCTTCCTTAATTTCGAGGATAAATTTTTTCTAAGGTGGGTAGGTTTGTCACCCTCACATTTTCAACTAAGGATAGTTTGGTAATTGTCAGTGGGTATAATTACTTTAGGTTTATTTATAATTAATAATTGTACATTGCATGATTTAATTATTTATTGCATTATAAATTATTGCTAGTTGTAGAATTGTTTTGGACTTATGTAGTGGACCTAACACAATTATTAGAATGCATGAACCAAACTATTAGACTAGTCTAATTTGAGGCCATGAATTAGGCCCATGGATTAGGAGGCTTAGTTAATTAGTAAAACCATTAGACTAGAACCTTCCCTCCCTAATTAATTTCTTTATGAGAGGCCCCAATGGGTATTTGTGTCATTTCACATTGCTAGGGGGATGTTTATAGGCTGGCCACTACTTGGAGAAGAGAGAAAATTATTTTATTCATTCCAATTCCCAAAATTCTAGATCTACATTTCCTTCTTCCAAATTCCCTCCATTCCCTCATCAATTCTCCACCAATTCTTCACCAATCCCTTCCAAATTTATCATTGAGGTTGCTACACCAAGGATCTACAATAAGGAAGCAAGAAGCAAGGAGTAAGGAGGAGGAGGGCAAGATCTACAAAGAGATGAGCTACTTGGCAATTGTGAACTTTTCATTAGGAATTTATCTCTTAATAGGTACAATTCAGTTTTCCTCTTTTTAATAGACTCTAGATCTGATATTTTACCATAAAAAACAACCCTCATCCATAGGCTACCCATAGGATTTGGTTTTGGATCAATTGGAGACCTACGGTAGAAGTTATGTCCAAATTGGTGCCAATTTTGGAAGAATTTCGAGATTGGCACATGTAGTGCTTGTCATTAGATCTAATAGATCTAATTGACACTTGATTGCTTATTTATAACTAGTTTCGTGTCCACAATTGGATACGTGTAGGCCGTATCTCGTCAATTTGACGAAACAAGTTGATTTTTTGGGTTTTCCTCTGACACGGGGCCTTGTGCATATCACATTGTGACATAGACACGTAGACACATTAATTACTATACATATTGTTCATAATTTATGATTTGGACTTGTTCGTGTCCTCTGGGATATGTTTGGTTGTGTGTTGGGGCCGTATCGGAAGCATATCATAGAAAAGTGTGATACGGGTGCGATGCGCTCCATGTGTTTAATTTTTGTCCTTCTCATTATACGTACATATGTAAATACATATATATAAGCCATCTATATATTATATAGTATATATAATAGTGTATTTTTGAGTTATTTATATATGTGTATCTATAAGTGTGTGTTATTTGTATCCTAGATATGTATATCTATATGTATATATTTATAGTTATGAGTTTATATATAATTGTGCATGTGTTAGTTTATATCTATATATTTATTTTATGTGTGGATAAGTATATACATAAATAGCTAGTGATTTGTATGTATTGGTATATATATATATATATATATATATATATATATATATATATATATATATATATATATATATATATATATATAGTGTTATGCATATAGATTGATATGTATAAAGGAGAATATGTATCTATATGCGAAGCTATATTATGTGTATGCTTATATACTTAGATGTGTAAGTGTCTGTCCTTTGTGTTGAGAGTGTGTGAGCTAGTGAGTGAGAGTGATCGGGCAGTGTCAAATGCACCAGCAGCAAACTGAAGTCGAGGGCACTGGACAGCAGCTTCGAGCTTCAGCAAGGAGCACTGCAGCAAGGTATCAATGCACATTGCAGCAGCTAGCTGCTAAATATACTGTACACTCGGGCAGATCATCAATGTAAGGGAGGTGAGCAGCACCAATAGGGCACAACAGCTCAATACCAATGATGTTCAGCAGTGCACAATAATACTGCATCACAGCATCACCACAGCTATGTGATACATCCATCTTCAGCAGCATTGTGCATCAATCGTACATTGAAAAGAGCAGAGACCAGTATCAGCAAGGGGGATCTCAGTAGTGTGGAGCACAACATTCTGCAGTGCACACAGGTAGACCCTGTGCAGTACCTGTAGCATAAATACTTTCAGAGTGTATCCAATTCAGTTTCCAGGTAGCGTTTATCACTGTATCCAGTTAGTATTAGTTGAGGTTTTGGTTTAATGGATGGTTTGTAATTAGGTTATGTGTAGCTCAATCAGTAGTTGAGTAGGTGATAGTTAGTTAGCTAAACTTCATACATATATGCATACTTGATTTTAGTAGTTTAGTTAGTTTGGTATTATTTTTATGTAAGTAGTTACCTTGGTTCTTTTGATAGTATATATATATATATATATATATATATATATATATATGCTTATCTAGTAGGTATATATATATATATATATATATATATATATATATATATATATATATATATATATATACACTAACTACTTACTAGTACACAATATATACCAACTTACTAGGTGTGTAGGGTAGCTTTAATGATAGGAAGTTGGTATATATTGTGTACTAGTAAGTAGTTAGTGTCTATATATATATATATATATATATATATATATATATATATATATATATATATATATATATATATATATATTTGTATTAGTTGTTATTATTAGTAACTAGATATTATATAGTTAGTTATATATTGTATTAGTCATACTAAGTGTTGGGTTGCCTTGAGATACCAAGGTATCACCAAGGTATTGGGCTGATACCCAAAGTATTGAGTTTGGGTTTCGAGATGGGTACGATACGCATTGGTGCAAGGCCAAGGTATCCTATTTTAATTGTTTTGATATAGTATTATAATATTTGACTTGTGTATATATATATAAAACTCTATTTTTCATATTCAAAACTTGCGTATCTTATGATACGGCTCTTTGAATGCATTATTGTCTCTTAGATTAGTTGTGTACCATAGCTTCATAGTATATCGACTTAGTGACTTAGCATTAGACTCTTGCAACCTATAATTCATTGGTTTGATTTAGAAATAGTGTATTGACCTAGAACTTCTTCAACTTCACTTATTTTCGTTATTAAACCATGTATTGATGCAACATACCATATATAGGTTGTGAGACACTAGCTTGGGCATCGAGAGACACACCTTGCTCAGGACGTCAGGCGATTACATTTCTCTGATATTTTTAATTTATAATATTGTATATATGAATGTTCTAAAATTGTATACATTGATCCCGACACAGTAATTTCATGGACTGGTGCTATATGGATTCCGTCATGAGATGTTATCCCCTACCGTGTTCAGCGGGTACTCGTGTACATTGTATCTCATCGTGTATATTGGGTATTGATGTTACTTCATGTTCACACACTGCTCGTATTCAGTGTACTTATTTATGTACACTCACAGCTCGTGTTCGGTGGTTATGATATTCGTGTACACCCACTGCTCGTGACAGTGGTAATATTTTGTGTTCGTAGCGTGTCGTGATTGGATCCATCGGTATTAGTTGGGGGTGGGAGAGTAGGAGTTGATTATGTGATCAAAGTCATTGTTACATCGTGTATATTCTGGTTACATACCTCATTTGTAATCTGTCTTACCTGATCAAGTTCACCCAACCCGATTACATAATAAACTCATATTCTGAGGCACATTAGATTGTTTTAGATTTTAGTTTACTTCATCATATTGCTGATATTAGTATTGTTGAACTATATTCTTGTACATTACCTGTATATATATATCTTTTTCATCATTCATATGTTTAGTGATCTTGTATTTTATTTCTATATCTGTTTATATGCTCGATTATGTTATTGGAACTGCTTTCAGAGGTGTGTACTTCACTCCAATCCTGACTGGATATATTTTTCTAGATGACTGGCTTCTAGAGCAGTGTCCCACTTTCTATGGGCCGCATGACGACGTACCTATAGAGGACACTCTTATTGACCTGGGAGACTTAGTAGCAGATCCCGATGAGGTCTAGATTATTTTGTATCTTGGGTTATTTTAGACTATTCTTTTCATAGATTCACATCTTGTATATTTTTTCAGATTGTGGATTTTATACCTTTATTCTTTCCTTCGCTATTCTATTCGTGCATATTTCTTCCTTAGTTGTTTTGTGATTGAGATTATATATTCATGTGAGATACATATTATTCTTCCGTTTGGAGTTGAGGTGATTGACAGGTACCATATTATATTGTTGAGATGTTAGATAGTTAGAAATGACCCAGACAGCGTTCTACCGCCGATTTTGCGGTGTAGGCTGGACGTAACCACGTACTCATGCCCTAATATTTGGGTGCGGGTCATGATATCGTCGTAGCTGGGATACATGGAAAATATTATGTATCTCACGAAGCGACGACGGAGGAGCAAGATGATAGAAAATATCTCCTACTCGCTCAAGAATATCGAACGGACCTATGTACCACGGACTAAGCTTTTCCCGTACACCAAACCTGATGACTCCGCAGGTAGGCAAAATCTGAAGGAATACATTGTCGTCGACAGAAAACTCAATAGGTCGCCGATGTGAATCGGCCCAATGATGCACGCGATCTTGTGCTACTTGAAGATGCTTCCGGACTTGCATGACTACTTTAATTATCTGGGCTATCATTTCGGAACCAAGCAATTGCCTTTCGCCAATATCATCCCAAGCTACAGGGGATCTGTACTTTCCTCCGTACAGTATCTCGAAGGGTGCCATCTGGATACTGGCTTGGAAACAGTTATTATAGGATAACTTTACCAGGTGTAAGTGATCCTCCCACGAACCACCAAAGCCAAAGGTACATGATCAAAACATATCTTTTAGAGTCTGGATGGTTTGCTCTGACTGACCATCTGTCTGGTGGTTATATGCCGTACTGAACTTCAGGCGGGTGGCTAGGCTCTTTTGAACACTCTGCCAGAAGTGAGAAGTAAATCTGGAATCTCTATCTGAAACTATGCTAGTACCCCATGCAGTCTAACAATCTGTCTCATGTATATCTTGGCTAACTGTTATATGGACTGGCCAATCCTGAAAGGAAGAAAGTGTACAACTTTCGTGAGTCGGTCCATGATTACCCAAATAGCATCCCTGCCAGTTGGGGACCTAGTAGACCTGTCATAAAATCCATGGTAATATGTTCCCACTTCCACTCCAAAATTGGTAAAGGTTGAAGAAGTCCTGCTGGTCTCTGATGCTCAGCTTTAACTTGATGACATACCAAACATCAAAAAATAAACCGAGCTATCTCGCGCTTCATTCTATTCCATCAGAAATGCTGAAGAATGTCTCTATACATCTTGGTTCCTCCGGGATGCATTGAATATTGTGAACTATGGGCCTTTGACATAATCTCACGATGAAGGTCTCCGTTAGGTACACAAAGACGATTCCCAAAACGAAGAGTTCCATCACTGGGAATGCTAAGTTCTGGTCTACGTCCTGCCTCACACTCTGCCTTGAGTCTCTGAAGCTTGGCATCTGCTGGCTGTGCTACCTTGATTCTATCCACTATACTAGACTGAACTTGTAGACCTGCCATCAATTCTGCGTTGCCAGGCAATACTACTTTTACATCCATCTCTTGAAAAACTTCTAAAATCTCTCACTGTACTGTGAGATATAAGCTCCTGCTCTCTAGCTCAAGGCATCTGCTATCACATTGGCCTTCCCGGAATGATACTGAAGGTCAAGATTATAGTTTGTCATCAACTCCAGCCATCTTCTTTATCTCATGTTAAGATCCTTCTGGGTAAAGACATACTTCAAACTCTTATGATCGATATAAATCTCTACTCGATCTCCATATAAGTAATGTCTCCAAAGTTTGAGTGCGAAAACAACTGCTGCTAACCTTAAATCATGCGTCGGATAATTTATTTCATGATCCCGAAGCTGCCCGAACGCATAAGCTATAACCTTGCTATGCTGCATTAGAACGCATCCCAGTTCCTTGTCGGACGCATCACTATAAACTGTGAATCCACATGTCCCGTCCGGAAGCGTCAAAATAGGTGTTGTTATCAATTTTTGCTTAAGCTTCTTGAAAGAGGTCTGACATGTATCTGTCCAATTAAAGCGTACATCTTTCCGTGTTAGCTGCGTCAAGGGTTCAAAAATTCTTGCAAAGTCCGCCATAAATTATCGATAATATCCTGCTAATCCCTGAAAACTATGAACTTCTGTATCTGTTCTGGGTACTGGCCATGTCTCAACAGCTTCTATCTTCTTAAGATCTACCTCCACTCTACCTCTAGCAATGATGTGGCCCAAGTAGGAAATACGATCAAGCCAGAACTCACATTTGCTGAACTTTGCATATAACTTATGCTCTTTGAAAATTTGAAGAACTGGTCGAAGATGCTTCTCGTACTCTGCTTTACTCTGACTATACACCAAGATTTCGTCGATGAACACTATCACGAACTTGTCTAGGTAAGGCATAAAAATACGATTCATGAGATCCATAAATATTGTTGGCGCATTGGTTCCTCCAAAGGGCATTACTAGAAACTTTTAATGGCCATATCTTGATCTGAACGTCGTCTTGGATATATCTTGCTCTCTGACTATGATCTAATAATATCCAGACCGTAAATTAATCTTTAAAAATATGGTCGCTCCACTAAGGTGGTCGAATAAGTCATCTATCCGAGGCAATGGATACTTATTCTTGTTGGTTACTGCATTGAGGGTATAATAATTAACACATAATCATGATGCGCCATCCTTTTTCTTCACTAGTAGCATCGGAGCTCCCCAAGGCGATCCACTAGCACGGATGAATCCCTTGGTTCTCAATTATTTAATCATTCGGTATAAGACTTCTAACTCTGAAGGCAATATCCTGTAGACTCTCTCTGATTCTGGGGCTGTTTCGGAAAGTAGATCGATGGTAAACTCAATCTCTCTTTCTGGTGGCATGCCAGGAAGTTCTTCTGGAAATACATCCAAAAATTTATTAACAACTCTAGGGAATCGTACTTCTTCCGCTAGAAAATTCTATCAATCTTGCTAGCATGAAAATCTATCATCGCGTATTGAGCACTTAACCAATCCATGACTAAGGCGACGTCATAAACTCCCATAAGAAAATTCTATTAATCTGGTGAGAAATCCTCGCCCGCACACTATGATTCGACATGATGCACAAACTCTATCGACTGCCATGATACCGTTACCAGTAAGTATATTGAGTCTTACTGATAAGAATTTAGATTTTAAACCAACTCATGTCATAAATTATGTAGACATAAAAGAATGTGATGCACCTGAATCAAATAATACTGAAGCTGAATGAGAGTTGACTTGAATGGTACTTGCCACCACTTCACCTGAAGCTAATTGTTCTTCAACAGTGAGTGCCATTGCTTGACCTCGTCCTCTCGGAGCTGGTTCTCTCTGCTGCGGACCTCCTTGTCTGACCTGTACTTGGGCTTGGGCCTGTGCATACTATTGTAGTCTTTCTTGCTGGTATACTTGAGATTGGGTCGACAAAGGCCTCTGACCCTGGTTCTGCTGAGCCGACACTAAGGCCCTATACTATGGTCCTGCCATGGAAGACGATGATGAACTAGCTCTGTGTGGGCAAGATCCCACTTTGTATCCTGGAGCACCACAGGCTAAACACAATCCTTGTGCTCTGCGGCACTCAGAAAATACGTGCCTAGGTTTCCCATAGTGAGAACACCCTACTGAAGAAGATGTCCTCTGTTGTTGGGGTCGGGTCGGTGCTGTTTACTAGACCGAGGCTGTTAATGTGGCCTCCTTGGAGATCCAATGGTTAAGGACCTAACTATTAGGGCTGGTACTGAAGACTAGGAGTAAGAACCTCCTAAGATGTGGGTCCTTTTCCTTCCTCCAGTTCTATCCATGATTCTTTGGGAGGTATACTCATGCCTCTTTACTGCTTGCAATATGGCATCAAAAGTCTGAAACTCATACTTCTCTACGGTCAATATGATCTCCAGGTGAAGTCCCTGCTGGAACCTTATAGCTATATCCAATTTGGTCACCACCAAGGTGGGAGCAAATTGATTTAGTCTGCAGAACTCTGTCGCATAGCCATCGACAGTCCTGCCCATCTGATTCAAGTTGTTAAACCTTTACTGAAGATCATAACGAGATGCCACATCAAAATATCTCGTCTGGAATCTCTCGCTGAAGATGGCCCAAGGGACGGGTACAGTCAGAGAAATTATATGTGCTGTCCACTAGTCTTGGGCCAAGTCTAGCAACTGTGATAAAACTACTGATACTTTCTCTCTATCAGGCACTCATGTTGCCTCTAAGATAGCTTCAGTGTCCTGAAGCTACGCATCCGATGCAATCGCATCTTCGGTACCAAAAAAATATGAGGTTTAGAGGCGCTTGAAGTTGCTTGCTGTGTTTGGGGCACGATGCCCGCCTCTTTTTAAGGCCTCCTGTACTGACTGGGTAAGAGTGTCACCCCGTTGCTCTTGAGATGCTAGTAACTGCCTGATGATCCCCATCAAGGCCTGGGTATCACTTTTTGTATTGTGTGGTACTGGCGGGACTGCCACTACCGGTACAACTGGTGGCTCTGGTTGGACCTGATGTTCCACAACTCAAGCCATCCTGTACTCTGCTTCAGAATATTATGGTTGAACAGTAAAGAGATATCGACCGGCTGGTTGTTGTCCTGCTACCGGCAAAACTCTAGCTAGCTGATCAGAAGGACCTAAAATAGTGTCCCTGAAAGATAGAGAATACTATGATCAAATCGAAAGGACATGATAGATCGATGATCAAAGAAGATATTGAATCAAGATTTCTGGGATACAAATTCGATGCTGGAGGATATCAAGGAGTAGCATGATTGAGACATCTAAATAATGTTAGACCCCCCACACTTCTGAATTTTTAGACCTGCATGGGCCACCACTTAAACCGTATCACACCCCAGAACCAGAATACTGGAGAGCGAGGGCGGACAAAGCCAGCTACGTACACTAGAGTACTCTATACCCCGAGATACGGTCACGACTGTCTGGACATGTGAGGGTTTACTTTACAATCCAATAGTCATTCATGGGTCAAGAGTCCTAGTTATCTCAATCTCGAGCAAGCAACAAGTTACAAGAAGTATAATGCCCAAACATATAATAGTCAGGCGTCCCAAACTATACATACATAGATGATCATGAAGCTAGTTACCAAAAATAAAGAACTAGCAGAGTGCAATATTACATGATCAGCTTTAGCTATAGTCTAGAATATGCTTTACATATAGCCCGCATGCTAGAATGTCAAGTATCAAAACATAAGCTAAACATGTGCTTGGTGGCTAAATACCTCAAAAGTACAAGTATAAGATCAAGTGGGTAATGAAGAAGAAATCCACTCAAGTCCTCGGTTGCTCCACGTATTCACCATCTGGAGACGAGATGTATGGGAGATACTGCAGTATTGCTCCAAAATTTGTCCATACAAAACTAGTAGGTCAGACCCCAAAACAGCAAAGTACCACAAGGGAGCCAACTTAGAAACTAAAACCAACATACAAAAATTCAATAACATAAGGAAATATAAATAAAAGCAATATGTAAATAAGCAGTTTAAGCAGTTTTAAGAATCAGTAACGGATACAGTTCAGGATTAGTAGCTGGATAATCCAAGACAAGACAAGACTAGAAAATATGTAATCACGGCCAATCATGACCTACGACTTACTACTATTAACTGACTAGGGTTATCACAATCCTGGTTACTAACTAATGCAGTTAAGGTTCCATACAGCCATATGTCCTATAGACTATCTGGGTTATCCAGACGTAAGAGTACATATAATAGATTAATTAAGTATATAGTATTTTTCTGGTAGATTATAACACTCGACAGTGTGCTTGAAGTGTGCCCCTCTTGACGAAGAGCTCCAAATTCATCAGGCATCGCTGGGATACCGAAATTGCATGTAGCCAGAAAATCTCTCTAGATGCTTATATATAATTATTCTACTTATTAACTTAGGCAAGTTATTAAGGATTACTGGCCATGGTGCTTAGGAATCTTCCTTAGACATGATGCAAAACTGGATAATAGCTTGACAAGTACATTCAGGACAGGGACACGCAATCAACCACGGGAATTTATCTTATCAGTACAAGTATTTCAGTTCTGGAAATTCTAGCATGTTAGGAGTGGGCTACATCGAGCTACTATCAGGTTTATCCGTACATGGCAAGTATCTGGAGTCAGGGATCAAGTTCATTCAGTACAAGTCAGGTGCTAGAAGTTCTCAGTTTAACAGTGCCATTATATTCCATATTTTGGGTATTCCATGTTCTGGTAAGTATAACATCCAGGTTATAAACAATTTAGAAATAACATGCGTCATATGCATTTAATTAATTAGGCCTAGCACAAGGAGTAAATAATCAATAAGAGAATATATTACAAAGGAAAATATTGCTAATATAAGTGCTAGAAGTACAGGAGATGAGCTGGCCGCATGCAAGAAATAGGACGCATGCATGAAGCTGGCCGCATGGATCAAACAGGCCGCAGGCAAGAAGCAAGCTATATGGATCAAACTAGCCGCATGGATCATCGCAAGGTCCACTCCTAGGGACAAGGGTTGAGTGACAGGAATAAATACAAGGCCAAGAAGTGAATAAAGTGACTAGCCAATAAAGTGTGTCAGAGAAGTGACCGATATGACTGGCCAATAAATTGTGTCAGAGAAGAAAAGATAAATTTAGAGGAAACTGCGCCAAGATGGCGCTGAGTCATGTATTAGAGAAAAAGGGAAATACATAGCTCGGCCGTATTAACAATTTTTGGCCGGATGCTCCTCTAGTCCGCATGCTCCTCTGGGCTACATGGAATAAGGAACTTAGAGAAATTTCTTTCGTTCAAGTTTCATGCATTTGGTCAAGGGACGCATGTGCAGATTAAGTCATGCGTCCAAAAATATGGCCTCATGTTGAGTTTGGAGCGAGGAGTCCAGGCCGCATGCAAAACAGGCCGCATGGAGCTCCTTCGTCCCAGAAAAACAAGATTCAGGCATAGAAAAGCTTCAAGTCCTGAAAATATAATTCTTTATGAAATCCTTATTTCCAGCCCAAATCCAGAGAAGTAAAGTTCTAAATCACTTAAAATCAGATGCTCTCTCACATAGAATAACTAGTTTTGGAAAAAACAAGTTTTAAGATATCAAAACCATGAAAATGTTAAATATTAAACTAAAAACGTAGATATAGTCTAACCAAGCTATCAAAATCGAAAATACCACGAAGTAAACATGCATAGGAGTTCATAGAGCATAATATAGACTAATAAAATGTAAGAAATCTACAGTAATAAAAAAGTACAAGTTTTTTCTTATTGGCAAGATGTACTTGCCTAAAACTACCACTAACTACTACCACTACTACCAAGGGAAAAGGGAGGGGGACCGGTCTGATCTGCTCTCGGCTAGGGAGGAGGGGAGAGGAAATAAAAAGAAAATAAAAAGAGGGCAAAAGTGAAAGAATAGGGAAGAGAGAGAAAGAGAGGGATTATATATCAAGGGTGGTTAACACTATTCAAAAATCTAGAAATTACATGAGAGCAGTTAAAAAAATCTAAAAAAATATACGGGAAGCAATATACAATAATAGAACACATATACAAGATATGAACATAAAAAATACGCGATAGTGATATGAGACTCACAACACTTTATATGCCGCAGTTGATTCCCTCGCTTTGCGCTTGTGATTGATCACATTGTGCAAGTCAAGTGAGGGTTGATTCACCTTTGTACCCTTCTTATGAGCCTGGGTAGACCGAGAACATGGGTGTATAGGTGTTGACTTTGCTTCCTGGCCTAGGGTTTATACAAGAACTTGCCCCAGGTTTCTAATAGAAGACTCTCTAGAATGACCCTATTTAATTGCCACTGTGGAATGGACGAATAGATCAAGTTTGTATAACTTTTTGTTAGGGGCATGCATAGTTAGCGGCTCCTACTGACGATCGTTCGAATGAGAAATTTCTTCAGCTTGAAGAGCTCGCATTGCTCTAGACTTCTTCGTCCTAGCACGCGTCGATGCGTAGTATGAAGAGTCCAAGTTTACATCTTCGCCTTTCTCAGCATGGCAGATGGAGTCAGCGCTATATGAGATTCGGACGAAGATAAAACTTCTATGGCTGTTCTAGCTACATGTGGCCATCTGGCTGTGGCTACCGACCAGTGTCGCATAGTCCTCCTTATGCGACTTTTGATATGGCCGTATAGAACATGTCTTAGCGTTCGAACTCCTGATATCGTAGTATTTTCCTCTTCCAGAGCTCAAGAGCTGAGCACTTTTCTTGTCCGAAGAGGCTGCCGCATGAAGGGAGTCAGCTAGTGGGAACGCATAATGTGCGTCCCCTGCGGTAAAAAAAAGACGGGGAGCGCATGCTCCTTAGTTTGGTAAAGCACAGCGGCCTTTGCAACCAATGTCCTACTGGTCTTCAGGCGCTGAGAAATTTTCTTGTCAGAAAAGGCTACCTTATGAGAAGCATCAGCTCGTGTGGGTGTATAATGTGCATCCCCTGCAGCTGAGAGAGACGGGAAGCGCATGCTCCATAGTTGGGTGAGTCACAGTGGCCTTAGTAATCCATGTCCTACGGGTCTTCTTAGGCTTTGCTAGCCATGAAGAAGCGCCACCCTCAAAGAGCATTTCCTCAAAGGTTTGCTGGTCGAAGCGTACAACCAGCATCCTCTGGGTTGAACCCATCTTCGACGAGTCAGACTACGTCACCACCTTCTCATCAGAGGAGAATGTTGTCCCCAGCAGAGTCGCCACCTTGTTTGCCATTGAAATTAAGTTTGGGAAAACTTTCATTTTATAACAAATAAAAAGAGTACAAAGAGATCCTAAAAAAAAATTTAAGTATAATATTTTTTATCTGGATAATGTGATAATGGAGATCGAATACTGCAATGACTCTTTTATTCCATTGGCGGTTCGACGAGTGACTGAGGGATGCTCTCTTCTCTTCTCTCTCTCTTGAGCTTGTGTGCACGTACGTAGCTCGCCTTGAGGGGTATAGTCTATGAAGCAAAAAAATCCAGCTAGCCATTGGAATTTTTAAGTTGCTCCTATTTATATCCATCATGTTGATTGGCTATAGGTGCCACATATTCTTCTGTTTGGTGTCCGCAAGTGGTTTCCTTTAATAGGATCTGGTTGCAACTTTAGGCACATATGATGGACAGGTTGTCACGTGTACATCCATAACATGATACAGTTGAGTCCAGACCGAGCTGCCATGTGAACGTTTATTAAGATTTGTTGTTGCTGAAGATCTGGACAGTTCTCTCATTTTGTTTGCATGACTTGGTTAGCTTGAAACGTGGCCCATATTTAGTTGGAGAGAATTACTTCAGTCGAAACAGAAAGATTTTATCTCAGGGAACCCTGCCACGTTGGACATATGGGGCCAGAGACACATGAGAGGCATAAAGTCTAGAACGCATGGGGCCAGAGATGCATAGGACGCATGGAGTCTTGGACGCATGAGGCCAGAGATGAATGAAATGCATGGAGCCATTGTCATGTTGTACATGTGGCATTGTACGCCTGTCAGAAGTCATTATTAGTCTGATGAGAGCTTCTTGTTGCTTAGTGTGCTTACATCTTTCGAGGCATTAAGAAAATCTTTTTTGTCAGGATTCTGTATCAGACATAATCTTTGTGTTAGGCCTTTATGCGGCCAATATTTGGGGTGCATGGATGCTGCTGTTTCGTGGCCGCATGTTCATTCTGTGGCCTGATTTCTTCTGAGTCAATCTTGGGGAACATGGTTGTTGGACACATGGATCCAGATTTTCCATGCTTTTACAGTGATATAAAGTCTAACTTGTGTTGTAGATATGAAGTGTTGCACAAATATAAGTAAATATGATGTAACTTACCAACTTACCAATAGTTCTTCCCTGCCTAAAGATGAATCAAGTCAGCCAACACGTACAACATGAAACAAGAATCGCATATGATTTACTCAGAGAGTTTTAGAAGCATCTTTCTACCACAAAATGATATGCTCCGACTATACAGATGTGTTATACTTAAATTACATATTGCGTACAGTGCATCAATTACTTGACTCAATTATATGACTCGTACACAGATTGCCATAATCGAGTGAAACATAATCTATACGAAGAGGGTCACTGGCACCAGAAGACATTTTGGGACTATAGACTGGGTAGACGCATATGGTTGTAGTGCAGGTAGCAAGCCTCGTTATAAGCTTTCGTCTCACCCAGGCTAGCTCTCTAGCACTGCTATACCGTTATTTTTCTCGGGATGAATCGTCCCCGGTGTCCCGCTTGTCTACAATCCACAGGAACTTAACCTTGTGCACAAGTTGTCGGTGACCTTGTATATTCTTCTCTATCTTTATCACTTCTTCTGTACTATTCGAGTCATTCTCTTTTCTCGGGCTTAATTGCTCCCAGAGCTATTCTTCTCTTTCTTTCTTTCTTTCTTTCTTTGATTCATTCATTCTTTATTTATTTATTTATGCAGCTCCCGGTACGAGAACTGCTTTGGCGACCTTATGGTCCCAAAGCCTTTCCGTGTTTTATTTACTTGGCTCGAAATAACTATTTTGATAGTCTTCCTACCTCAACTGAGTGAACTATGTTCCGTATCGTGCTCCGAGTCAGTGACAGACATGCAACGAAATATTATGAAAGTTAAGTACTATCAGGAACAGGTAAAATAGTCTACTTGTAACATAATCAGTTCTAATAGCACAATTTTGAAGGTGCAGTGCGAGAATCTAAATTAATATTCTAAGTTACATTCTAAGTTCTATGCAAACCAATAAGGGTAGGATTATTTTCTTAGCTAGGTGCGTTAAAATCTTTATTAGCATGCATCAAGTATTTTCCTAGTGACTAACATGTATCGTCAGATTATTTAGTGTGAAAGCCAAGCAAATACAGGTTCATCGGAGCCACCCACCTTAGCAATGAATCACATCGACCGAGCGAGACTTCGAGCGCTTCTTTGAAAAGTCTAAGTCTGAACTTCTTCTAAAGGGCCAAGTCTGAATGCCTTTGTATCAAGCGAGTCATCTAGCTGAGCTAGACGGAACATGTCGTCATATTTGTGTCGTTTGAATCGGCTCTCCGGGTTGAATGGAGCAGGTCGTTACATAATACACCACTCAGGATAAGTCTCGTCCTCGAGACTTTCTGACCGTAACTCATCCTACCTTTCCTCAATCCATACTGTGTGCATGCCTTATTCAATTTCCATCGAATGACTCTATCATTCGATGCCACCGAACTATAACCAATTTAATCGTTGTATTCTTCGACTTAATCTCTACTACGCCTAACATAGAGCCACACTACTCAATATAAGGTATTATATGACTTACTAGGCACGAAAAACCTATGGCTGGGATGAGCCAACCCAAATCAAGAATATTGCTAAGTCGAACACTCACCATTGCCTAACCAGAACTAATAATCTTTAAGTCATTGCTCGAATCGCTTACAGTTTATCTTTCAAACACTTTCCAAACCTATGAAACAACCAATTACCTTCCAAATCTCTTGATATGCATTACTCAATCGCACTCTTTCGAACTCGATCACAATCCCAATAATATCGTACAAATTTGATCAATTCTCAATCCATTTTCATTAAATTCTCAAGCAACATTATTAACTTGTCTATCTTGCAACACATCGACTCATATCCATTTCGTTCATCAATACTTCTTCTGATGACACAAAATTTCAACCATCAAACTCCGCTTTATTTTATCAACCATCTATCTACCCTTCTGATTAATCCTCGGGATGACACAATCCATTTTTCAAGTAATCTCGTCTTATAAAATTACTATAATATCTCGAGTGGGGTTGATCAAAATCTAAGCCAATTCAAATCCATCTTAAAATCAAGCAATGTACTACCATCAAGTACGTCTTAGAAGCAACGACTTAATTTGTTATCCCAATTTTACTTGAGTATCATTAATTCCAATCATAAGCATTATATCCGAAAAATTCTTGATATCATCTCATTTCTCTCCATCACTCGATCTATCCAATCAAGCAACCAACATCCAAGTCCTATAGTCCATTTCATTCGTATCAAACATCAACTTCACTAGAGCACACATCCAGTTCCATGTCATATTTCTAAGTTTTCTGCCCTAGCTCTAAAATTTTCATAGGCCACTCTCTAAGGTCGATCACACCAGTTCTATCTCTCGGCGCGGGGTCATCTGTCTAACCACTAGGTCACCAGGTCATAGTTACAACTCAAACTCACCATTCCCAACGTATAATCCAAAGCACTGTGCTTAATCCAAAATCCTAAGGTCAAACCATCATTAATACTACAGGGTATTCTTCCCGAACTCGTCTCACTCATATTTTTAAACATCGAGCATAAATCATCCTACGCATATCAACAACATTTATTTTACGGGGTCCGAGCCCATTCAGTAAAGCCATCCCTAAGGTATAATCATCTTGACATTATCCTCGATGTATCATGATGTTGCAAGTCCTAACTAGCGATTCACATAGTCCATCTCCTCAAATATATATGGCAGAATCCATCTATCCATATTTATAAGTTTAGATCACCAAGTCGTCTGTCAAATTTCCTAAGTCACCAATCATCAACTCGTGAACTCTAAGTTGTCTAATATCGATACGCATTCAATCACAAATTCGCCTAGCATGATTTGCTTCTAGTTTTAGACCAACACATCCTCAATGCGCTCTTTCGATTCGCTCGTATCCGCAAAATTACATTATCATCAACCATACACTAGAATGATCATTGAAATCACCATGTCGCTTCGCCGTTACGAGTTTGTTTCATCCAAGTAATATATCAATCCAAGTTTTTCTCCAAGCCATTGTTCTTGTTACTTTTAATCAAAGATCAATCCTTAAAATTCCTACATTCGTCAAGTCATGTCAAACTTATATCTGTTCACACCTTGATCAAAATTCGCCTAGCCAAATCGTCCGAAATATTAATATTATCATTCGATCAATCCGCAGTTCATATCTATCATTCCTCAAAATAACCAAATTTAATGTTTTAATCGATAATATACTCGTCACTTATCCAACTAGAAAATCCTCAAGCCAAGTCTGTTTTTTCCTTGATACATTTTAATTTCCTCAAATATATTTGCATAACCATCGAAAATTTATTCGTACAACATCGTATTCATTTTAACCAATTCCTTCTTCCGAACTAGATACAAGATTGCTTGTCTTAACTTAAGATTAAATTCGTTATCGCCTGCCTCAAATCATTAAATCATATAATTCCAAAACTTGCATCAATTCGTGCAATCTTCCAACAATCGATATCGTATCAACTCATCCAGTTTTGAAACTAAATCATTCACACATAAACTTTGTTCCATCGTGCTATACCTTTTTTCATTCTTTGAATCATTCTCGTATCCTCAAATCAAGTTTATAGTCGCTATCTTCCAATTATGCTATCCTCTAATCATACTAACTTATATCGCATCATTTAGTCTTCAATCTCAACTCTAATTTTTGTTCTATTTGAGTCAACCCTCAATTACGTAAATGATCCATGATGATTCCTTGACTAAGCCACTCATTTTATCATTCTGAATCTCTATCCGATAAACTGTTAACATTCGCTTGAATCATCCTCAATTATTCAAACTACTCTCGTTCGAACATTCAAACTCATAACTAACTAGACAAAACATGTTCTATGTCTTTGCTCTATCACGTCGCTTGCTGATTCGACTCATTATTACCCCAAAATCCTCGATTCCTCGAACATTTCTATGATGATGCATATACCACTTAGGGTTCGTGCTACTTGAGAAATCCTCAAAACCCACTATATCCTCAAATTGTTTATTCGTCTCCGAGGCTATCGTATACACCATTTAGGGATCAAGTCACCCGAATAAGTCTTCAATTGTGTTCACATCGTTTAGCTGGGATGCTGGGGCCAATTTGTCCCAGGCAGAACTACACTATAGCGGTGCTAGAGAGCTAGCCCGGGGGAGGCGGGAGCTTGTAGCGGGGCTCGCTACTTGCGCTGCTACCATACTCGTCTATCCAGTCTATATTCTCAAAATGACTTGTGGTGCTAGTGACCCTATTCATATAGATTAAGTTTGGCTCGATTGCAGAAATCTACGTACGAGTCATATAATTGAGTCAAGTAATGGATGAACTTCACACAACAAATAATTTGAGTATAACACATATGTATAGTCAGAGCATATCATTTTGTGGTTGAAATACGATTGTAACACTCTCCGAGTAATTTATATGAGATTCTTGTTTCATGTTGTACGTGTTGGCTGACTTTATTCATCTTTGGGCACGAAAGAACGATTGGTAAGTTGGTAAGTTGTGTCATATTTACTCATATTTTTACGATACTTCATATCTACAATACTAGTTAGGCTTTGTATCATATGCCATGAAACTGATCCTAAGGCAAGACTAGAAAATAACTAAATAGTTGGTGCACATAACTAAATGAACGTGTTTTGTTTTGTTGAGTGGGCGAGAAGCCTCTCCACCAGTGCATTCAATCTACTGATAGCCCACTAGATTGCTTATAAGGTGCGGGAGTACCTCATTCAGTGCAGAGTTCCTTTTCTTTTATGCTAAGGTATGGAGTTCGCTCTGAAACCTTGGAGCGTTGCGGCCAGACCTGAAGAGCATATACATGACGTAATGCATGGAAACATCACCCATGTTATTCATTCCCAAAGTTGTAAGCCACTTGGCACGATTTTATTATTTTAAGAGAGAGAGAGAGAGAGCATGAACGATTATAATATTCAGCCTGGCACCATTATAACCTTTGTTCAATATCAATAAAAAGCTTTGTTTTATTTCATACTTGTATTTATTCAACTTTTGCTTCTTGGGAACTATATGTGCGACTATGTGGCATTAGCAATTCATCGTCCTTTTTGGTGCTTACCTTATACGAGTGCAACTTAGGCTCGTGTTGCATCACGCCCTGCGAGGACGTTCGGCCCTGCAGGACCGGGCATGACATATTGGTTTCAGAGTATGACTTTATGTCCTTGGCTCTCGTATCGATTCAATCTGGTTTGAACTTCATTCGTGGGTGATGATATAGACGCTCTCTCTCGATGTTTCATGGGATATTCCATACAATAAGTCTAAACACTTTCCAAAATTTGTGTGAGTATTCGATTGATGAGATAGCTATGCACACAACCTTTTGGCTAAGTTGTGTTGAGTATCGTTCACCTAGATACTTTTGTGCAAGCAATTTTGTGAATGAGATTTGGATATTATTCAGATAAGGATAAGTCAAACTTAGAATGACTAGCGCTAGAGGTATATGCAAGACTAAGATTATTGAGGCGGATACAAAGGGTTCGTGCATGAGTTTTAAGGAACAAATTGGATGGATATGCAATTCATTGCATTGAGACAAGTAAGGGATGCATGACACATCACATATTTAGATAATAGGTGCACGGTATACAATATAGTATCAAGTAAAATATGTCTGTGGCAGAGACACGTCTAAGGCACTTAAAGTTCACATAGTTATTTCTTAGTTTTATATACGCTAGCTGTTTCATTTATATATTGGATATCTTTGGTATAACTCTGACAGGGAAGGCCAGAATGGTAAAAAATGGTAAGACAATCTCATAAATTATTGCATGACACACTCTAAGATACGAGTACTTTATATTTACTATGCCATAAAACTGAAGCCTTGGAGCGTTACTAATGTCATATAACTAAATAAACGTGTTTGGTTTTATTGAGTGGGCGAGATGCCTCCCCACTAGTGCATTCAATCTACTGATAATCTACCAAATTATTTGTAGGGTAAGGGAGTACCTCATTCGGTATAGAGTTTTTTCGTGTGCGCTAAGATGTGGAGTTTACTCTGAAGACTTGGAGCGTTATGGTCGAAGCAGAAGCACCATATACATGATATAATGTAGTGGAACATCCCCTACTATATCATTCCTAAAGGTGTATATCACTTGGCACTTTTTTTTTGTTTTGAGAGAGAGAGAGAGAGTTTGAGTGAATGTAATATTCGACCTAGCGCCATTGTAACTATAATTCAATATCAGTAAAGAGATCTATTTTTCTTGCAAACTTGTATTTATTGAACTTTGGCTACTTAGGAATCTGTGTGACTCTGTGGCTTAGCATTTTATCAGCCATTTTGGATATTGCCATACACGAGCGCAACCTAGGCTCGCACTGCATCACACTCATGCGAGGTCGTTCTGCCCCTGCGGGGCCGGGGCATGACAGGAATGGCCCAAAAGTAGGGCACATCATAGGCGCAAAGAACGACGCAAGTGGCAATGCCACAAGCTCATAGAGTGGCGCAAAGAACGTCGACCCAATCGATCGGATGATAAAATTCTTGAGGCACAACAGCGAAGGGACGAGGCTCGGTTCGAGTGAGCCGAGAAGCGGGCGAAAGAACGTCAGAGAAAATTTGAATATAATCTTGAATCCCGGTTTGAGGTCCAATAGAGGCAGGTGAATACCTTGCAACAAATACTTCAAAACTTAGCACCAACCATTTCGTAATGACGGCTGTGTCGATGGAGAAGCCATCAATCGAAGCCGAAGTACCCTAGACCGCTAAGGAGAAGGACATTATCTTAGACTTTGTTGATTTCAAGAATGTCTGCAACACATCATTCCTGTGGGACCGAAGACCCTATTGTGTCTCTCAATTGGTTGGTCGAACTTGTCACGCCCCAGAACCAGAATAATATAAAGTGGGACAGACAAGGCCAACTACGTAAATTTAGAGCACTCTGGTACTCCATATATACGGTGAAGCGATAAGACATAAGGGGTCACTACTACAAACCAACAGCCAAGCCTTGGTCCAACAAACCCTAGTGTCTCAATCACAAGAACAACAACAATAATAACAAGATGTAAGATCATCTAAAATATAATAGTAAAGCGTCCCAAACTATAATATACAGAAGATCATGATGCTAGTAAACACAGAATGAATAAACTAGCTAGAATTTGAGTCATACATAATCAACCCTAGGATATATCAATCATGCTAAAGCCCGCAGGCTAACTGATCAAACCAAAACACGAGCTAAACACGTGCTCGGTGGCTAAATGCCCATAAAATAGAATATACATCAGAGTGGGGAAGTAAAAAAACCTACTCAAGCAGTATAGTGCTCCCGGTGGCCACCATCCTCAGGAAAGTACGAAAGATCCTCCGGTGTTGCTACTGAATCTGGCCATACAAAACCAGTGGGGTTAGACCCCAAAATAGTAAGTACCACAAAGGAAGCCAATCTAGGAACTTAAAGAACAATACAAATACTGGAAAGTAATGATTGAATATAAAAGATCTCAGGATAATAAATATTATAAAACCTGCAATGAGACATATCCGGATCTGATAATCAATAAGAAAATAACAAGTACATAAGTAAAGGTGTGATCATGTAAAGCCTAGACTAACCGACATACATCAATCACGGTAATTCATGTATGTATGGCTTGATTCTTTAACTAACTAGGGTTATCACAATCCTTAATTACTAACATTATAATGTAACACGATGCTAGAGTTCCTTCTGATAGCATGCCCCTACAGTCCTTCTGGATATCCATACACACAACCAATTAGATACTCCTTAAGATACGCCACAATATAAATCACTGGATACTCCTCAAGATAACAGTACGAATAACCAGGACTACATACAATCTAGGAAAATCCCTAGCTATGTACTTAGTGAATCTCTAGTTATTTAACTCTTAGCAGTTTCTGGTATGAATTTGGGTGCGACATTCCACAGAATCCATTCTAGACATGATGTAGACAAATTAAGTTCTTATAATAATATAAACAGGTTTAATACATATTGCGCATACGAAATCATGTATGCCACGACAACAAGCAAGCCACCTGATACCAAGTGAAGCCAGGTAAAGCTAAGTGAATCCATTTCAATCCAGGTGAAGCCATATGAAACTAGGTAAAGCCATGTACAATCATGTAAAGCTATGTCCAACCAGATAAAATCAAGTGAAACCAAGTTAAGCCATGTCCTATAAAACCATGTAAAATCATGCCAAGTCAAGTCCAGTCAATCATATCATTACGTGTTATCGGGCAAAGCCGGATAAAATCGCGTAAAGTCAAGTCAAGTCATCTGAAGCCATGTAAGTTCATGCCCAAAATTAGATCAAGTCATCGTGTGCCCAAGCAAAAGGCATAAGTTTTAACATGAAATCACAAAAATCAAGAATTTCTGAAGAAAGTACATGATTGGTATACCGTCGGTATAGTCCAGTACACCATCGGTACACCGGTCCAGAGATAAAAAAACACAAGAAGTTCTGAATTCCAATAAATTGTTATACCATCGGTATACTATAGTATACCGTCGGTATGCCATTCCAAGTAGGCAAAAAGTTACTGGAAAATAAAGTTCCATAAATCGGTATACCGTTGGCACAACCCAGTACACCGTCTGTATGCCCGCCAAGACAAATATCTAACAATGTCATAAATATCTGTATAACGTCAGTACAACCCAGTATTCAGTTGGTATGCCGATAGGTTTCACAAGAAAATATCTAAAAATCAAGTCGGTCGAAATCGGTATATCGTCGGCATGCTATAGTATACCGTCGGTATGCCTGTTTCCAAGAATAAACTTGGTTAAATCAAGTCTAATTTCTGGGATCCAAATCAAATCTCAAAAATTACTAGAACCAAGTCTAACAGGAAGTCAATTCTAGGGTAAGTCTCATATCACAATATGGACTAAATCTCACGGTCACAACTCTGGTACCGTTTTCTTTACCGAGTTACCAAAAAGGGACGAAATGAGATTCTACCAGAAATTAAAACTGAGACGGTCACTAGGCTAGAAATCACGATATAAATACTTATAAAAAAATAAGTCTAAGCAAAAAACAATAACTAAGCTCCAAGAAAGTAAAATGACAGAAAGTAAAAGAAGTTTACGAAATCGGCAAGGTGTACTTGCCTAATGCGAGCTCCCAGCCTAAACCTTTGAATCCACCACCATAAAAGGGTTTAGAAACCACAATCTAGATCTCAATACCACGCTTCCAAGCTCGAGAGAGAATGAAGAAGAGAGGAGAGAGAAAAAAGAAAATAAAATATCATAACTACTATTTATAGAGAAAATATCTCAAAAATATCTCGAAAGTGAAACAAATATCTGCCGAGTAGTATACCGTCGGTATACTATAATATAAGGATATTCGTCAGCACTTCTGTTAGAATTGTACGAAGAGGGAGATAGCTTGTTTCGTTTCTCGATGTTTAGTTTGTCAGCAGGTCAAGACTGAGCATCAGAGACCGGCAGAACTACTTCAGCCTTTACCAATTCCGGAGTGAAAGTAGGACCATATTACTAAGGACTTTATGACCGGTCTTCCTAGATCCCCGTATGGCAGAGATGCTATATGGGTTATAGTGGATCATCTCACAAAGATTACTCGCTTTATTCCTTTCAAAGTAGGCCAGTCTACAGAGCAGATGCCGAGATGTACATGAGACAGATAGTCAGATTGCACGACGTACTAGTTAGCATAGTCTCAGATAGAGATTCACGGTTCACATCTCATGTCACAACCCGCACCCGGTATAGGGGCACGAATACGTAGGTACGTCCAGCCTACGCCACAGCATCGGTGGTAGAACGCTGTCTTGGTCTACTATACTATCTAATATTTTACACAATGTATATAAAATACTGTCATGCCATCTTAATTCCAAATGATACTCAATCATATATAAAACTAAAGGAGGATTTTAAGCACGATATAGAATAGAAAGAATAGAAATACAAGCTCAATTCATCACATATCCAACTCATATCTAAACACAACTCAAGATCTTATAAATAATAATACAAACCATAATCTAAAATAGAAACAACTACTACAAGATATGGTAATCTAAATGGCCTCAGTAACTAGCACTACATCCTCAGGTGACACTCTATCTGTCGGTCCGTAGTGAGTAGAACACATCCTTTCTAACCATTCATCTGAAAAATATTTTCCAGTCAGGAATGGAGCGAAGTATAACCCAATAGCAGTTCCAATTAATTGATAATGACTATAAACAGAAATAGAGAATATAATACAAGACAAGAAATAATGAACAAAATCAACTATGGTAGAAGCATATGTAAACAATGAACAATATGGTATACACTGATCACGATAAATAGAAACAGACAATAGAATAAAATAATGACTAGAATATGGTAAAGAATTGTAACTATGCTAAGTGATTGAAATACTAGTTAGATATGTGATCGGCTTGGGTGAGCATTGTCTACTTTAACGTTGGATAAATATTGTCTAAGTTAAACATTGAACATTGTCTAGGATTTGATCACATATCTAGCTAACACTTTCCCTTTCCCCCAACTAGTATAATGGATCCAACCATGATACGTTGTGATGCAAGATACTCAAGGCCATATAAACAATAAACTCTGAGCATTAAACATTGAACATTGAATATTGAACATTGTCTAAGTTAAATATTGAACATTGAAACATTGAAACATTATCTAAGTTAAACATTAAGAACATGAGGAACAATGTATAATATATATATAACATCCCATGACTGATCCATGTGTATACTAGTCCGTGCACCAATGTGTCAAGAGTCATGTAAAATATTTCTAAATACTTGCATTATAGTAATTAACAAATAATGAAAACTATCAGAGAATGTACTCGTCTGTCGTCCAGGCAATAAATGTCAAACTGTGTCCCAACTGGTGTCACACAAACCTATATATAGAATATTGCATTAATACAAGGTGTTGGAATGAAATTAAGTTAAACTAGTCAACATCTAGGTCATAAAGTCATTTCTAAGTTAAACCGACTATTTCTAGGTTATAAGAGTCAAGCACTAGGATACTAAGTCAATACACTATGAAGCTAAGCTATACTAACTAATCTACGATACAAAAAACTATACAAAATGCAGTATCTCAAGATATACAGGTTTTAAATATAAAAATAATAGTTTATATATATTTACAAGTAAATACATATAATACTTAACTAACTAATGAAATAGGATACCTTGGCCTTGCACCAATGCGTATTGTACTACCACACACACCTACCTCAATACTCAAATCCAATACCTTGAGTATCGACCCATCACCTTGATATTACCTTAGTATCCCAAGGTAATTCAAAACCTTATGAACATAGCTAATACCCAATATACTAGACTATACTAATATAACTAAACTATATACTAACTTAACATATAATACACATAGCTAATATATAGCTAATACCCCCAAATACTAAACTACACTAATCATAACTAACTATTAAAACTATTTAACTACTAACATATATAATATACTAATATATATATCTAAACTATTATTAAACTGGCCTTAACATTAAACTACTAACCAACTAGAACATTACCTCACTAACAAACTGATACAAAAACCTGTGCACGATACTGTACTGATACCTTGTTTGCTGTTAACTGATTTGGTCACTGCACATTGTGCTAAAACTAATACTCTGCATATACTTGCTGAACTTACTATAGATGGCTCTGCTGATAGGTTACTAAACTGCAGTTTCTCAGATTATACTCCTAGGTGTGCTGCTATGTCTCGAGCTGTAGTGCTCAGTTGAAACCTTGCTGATGCTCCTTAACCCTTGCTGTACTGCAGTGTTTCCTCTACTGCAGTTTCTCAATGTTGTGCACTGTAGTTACAGTGAGCTTGCTCTCCTACTGAAGACTGCACTGCTCCCTCTTGCTGCTAGTTTAAACTGCTATTACAGTTGCTCTTCTCTGCTATGGTGATGTATCTGCAGTTGTAGTTGCTCGAATTTCTGCTGGCCGGAGGTGTTGAATGCTTGCTGTTGGTGACTGCACCTCCTTCTAGCTGCCACTGTGCAGTAGGATATTGCAAAGTGCTGATACGTGAATTGTGTAGTTGGCCACTACAGAGTATCTCCTTCTCACTGTTTGCTGATACTCTGCACTGTGTTGCACAGTATGGTTCGAGTTGAATTGCTGCCGAAGACTCTCCTGCAGCTATCTGCTGCTGAACTGATACTGCATTTAACTGCCTGCTCTTGTTGTGCTCAGTGCACGGATAACTGCTCTTTGGTGCACGAACTGTTGTTGCATTGTTGCTCCGGCAAGCTGCTGGTTCATGCTCGCTGTTTTAGTTGCTTCCAGTACTGATTCTACTGCAGTGCAGCTGCTGTTGCATTTGATGCAGTGGCTACACACTGCTGCAGTCGGTTGCAGTGACTACTCTGCTGTAGTGCTTGAGTATACTGCCCTGTTGCTGGCTCAATTGTTGATTTTACTATGATAAGCTTGCTGCAATGGACTTAGCTGCACACTGCAGTATTACAGAATGCTACACTGATAAGCTGCTACACCATGCTGGCATTGTACATTGCTATGCTCATTGCTCTTCTGTTGATCCTGTATCCCACTACCTTGATGCAGTGTAGTGCCTCTGCTGCACACTATGCAGTTTGCATTGCTGTACTGTATATACTACTGCAGCTATCTACTGCATACTGCCTCTCCTTGTTGCACTGCTCACATACTGCCTAGCTCGAGTAGCTCCTCCTTATACATACTCACAAATACATAACATGCCACTATAAACACTAAAGCATACATACATATATATACTGCTATATATATATATATATATATATATATATATATATATCACCTATACATATTTAGACATATATAAACAACACACTGGAACTTACATATATGTATCTCATATACCTATCTATACCCATCTTTATATATATACACACCCTCTCTACTATAGATATATATACATCATATACATATATATATATATATATATATATATATATATATATATATATATATATATATATATATATATATATATATATATATATATATATATATAACTATATACACTTAGATAAAAACCAATCTATGCATAATCAATCTCTATATATCTATATACACTTCCTCATCTATACACACACACACACACACACACACACACACACACACACATATATATATATATATATATATATATATATATATATATATATATATATATATATATATATATATATATATATATATATATATATATATACACACACACATATTGCTATATACACTTATGTATACTATATACCATAAATACATACATAATACATATATATCATACACCATATCTTATACTTATGTATATACAGAAGCACACATAGAAATAAGGGCAAATAAACAAACACGTGGAGTGCACCGCACTCGTATCACACTCATTCTATGATACGCTTGCGATATGGCTCCGCCACACAACCAAACGTATCCTGAAGGACACGAGCAAGTCTAGAATACTAATTACGTATAATACGTATAATAATTAAATCAACTACGTGTCCGTGTTAAGAATTGATGTGCATAAAGCACCATTTCAGAGGAAAACCTCCAAAATTAATCTGTTTCGTCAAATTGACGAGATACGGCCTACACGTACCCAATTGTGGATACGACACTAGTCACAAACTAATAATCATATGTCAATTTGATCTATTAGACCAATTGACAAACGCAACATGTGCCAATCACGGAATTCCCCCAAAATTGATACTAAAATGCTTATAACTTCCTCTATAGGCCTCCAATTAACCTAAAACCAATTCCTATGGGTTGCCTATGCATGTGGGTTGGTTTCTTATGGTTAAATCTCAGATTTAGAGTCTACTAAAAGATATAAAACTAAAATTTACCTATTGGGAAATGGATTCTCACTGAAAATCTCCAAATCTTGAATGTAGCCTCCTCCTTGTAGATCTTGGCCTCCTCCTTGTTGCTCCTTGATTCCTTCTTATAGATCCTTGTTGTTGTAGCCTCAAATAAAGAATAGGAAAGGAATTTGGATGAAAATTTGTGAGGGAATGAAGAAATTGGAAAGGAGAAAAATCTAGATCTACATGAAATATGAAATGAGAAGCGACTCTCTCTCTCTTCCCTCCTAATGTGGCCGGCCTTAACCCTCTTCCTCAAGCAATGTAAAATATCTAATTTGCCCCTTGAGGCCTCTCAAGAAGAAATTAATTATGAAGGGAAGGTTCTAGTCTAATGGCTTCACTAATTAATTCATCCTCCTAAACCATGGGCCTAATTATTGGGCTCAATCTAAGCCAAAACAAATATTAGGTTTATGTATCTAACTAAACTAGTTAGTCTACTACACAAGTCCAAAATAAATACTACATCTTATCAATTAATAAACAATACAATAATTAATTAATTACTCATGCATAATATTTAAATACAATAAATTCTAAAATAAAAATACCCATGTTAATTACCAAAGTATCCTTGATTGAAAAAATGAGGGTGACAATCCTATCCACCTTAGAAAAATTTTGTCCTCGAAATTAAAGATGATCATAACCCCCCTCTAGGTCAACCCCAGTCTAAACTAAAACACATAACATGCACTTTACAAGAATCACTAACTATGATCTCTGTCCATCATAGTTTTGCAGTCTCCGTCAGGGTATACTAACTACATAATAACACACAAGCAGTCTATAAGGTACCAACTAAACACACAACCAATAGATGGAAAGGAAATAAATAGAACAAAAAAAGCTAATTGATCACCTGAAGTACCGTCCTCTCCGACTGCCATTGCAAATGCCCCACCCTGCTTGGGTGGCTCTCTATGCGGGTGCTAAACAGTCTGCGATGCCACAGGTGGCCTAGTTCCACCTCTTTGACCGCGATCTGGTCTATACGGGTTATTGGAATATTCCTTCACCTGATGGTCAGGGGAACCACAATACAAGCATAGTCTGAGTCTCTTTCGACAGTTCTCTCAATCATACCCATGCCTTACAAAATAGGCACAAAAAAAGTCTGCTGAATTTGCCTCTGAGGCTGCTGTGGTGCCTGATGCACTGACTTTTGAAATTATTGTATCAGTTGAGCTGATGCCCTAACTGGCACAAAATAATGCTCATGATGATATAATCTCGGCTGCTAAAAGTGGGTGCGTTTGCTGGGCCCGCACCACTACTCGCTCCTCAGGTGTCTCTCGGCCTCTTGGAGCCAAGCTTCAAATTATCCTCCGCCCACTGTGCATGTCTCAGAATTTCTTCAAATGTAGCGCTATGGTCTCCATTAGTGTGAGACTTAATCTTACTGTTCAGTTCCTTCCTGAACTTCCTAGCCCTGGCCTGAGGATTCTGTCCCTCAACAAATTATCCCAATCGGCAATACTTTACCGCATACTCGTCCACCGTCAAGTTTCCTTGGACTAGGTTCTGGAATTGACTCTCCAAAGTACTCTAAGCCACATCCGGGAAGAATTTCTCTTCGAAAAGCTCCTTAAAAGCCTCCCAGGTAATTCCCAGCGCTGATATCCTGGGGTCTGTCCTGAACCAAGTCAGTACAATATCGAACATCATACTACCTGCTGCCTCTACCTGCAAGCTCTCAGGAATCTGCGTCAATCGTAGGTCCCTCTCAATGTCCTCTATCCAGTCGTCTACGTACAAGATTCCCTCGGTGCCTAAAAAGTCCTTAGGCCCCATCCTCTTGAAGTCAATGATAGTCCCTGGCCTCGGCTGCTGAGGGATAAACTGAGGTGGTACTGTCTGTGGCTGGACTGTGGTAGCTCTCTCAACTGCTGCAAGCGCGATCTAGTGAGCATTCTCCATGCTCTATCACAGGACCTCTGACTGTCGCATTTGTGCCTGCATTATCTGCTGAAAGAGAGCGAACATCTGCGTCTGATCGACTACAGGTGGTGGAAATGGAAGATCCCCTGCAACTGCTGGTGTTGTCCTTTGCACCGGAGGTGGAGCACCTTCGAAAGCTGCTGCAAAAACTCCCACCTGGATCGGTGAAGTCGACCTCTGGAACGTAGGTGTTGGAACATCGTCTGATGGTGCTGCCCTCATAGGCGATGAAGTGACTGACCTCGCTGACATTGCGCCTGAGCGCTGGGAACGTATCTTCGACGGCATCCTGATGACAAATTTGAAATAAGGAATCAATATTGAGCAAGATACGATACCATCAAAGAAGGACAAATTTTTTCAAGAAAAGCGATCATCAGAATATAGATGGCAAGATTCAATTATGTTGGAATTATTTTCTAGTTGTGATTGAGTATCTCTCTCATCCTAGTATCCTATATCCTATCTTATCATAGGCTTGCAATAGTACAACTAAGTCGTTGCACTACCACGACAACGTAATATTGCGAAGCCTGACCTGCATGGGTCGCCACTAAAAATGTGTCATGACCCGCACCCGGTATAGGGGCACGAGTACGTGGGTACATCCAGCCTACGTCGCAGCATCGGCGGTAGAACACTGTCTTGGTCTACTATACTATCTAATATCTCACACAATGTATATAAAATATTGTCATGCCATCTCAATTCTAAATGATAAACAATCACATATAGAACTAAAGGAGGATTTTAAGCACGATATGGAATATAAATAATAGAAATACAAGCTCAATACATTACATGTCCAACTCATATCTAAACACAACTCAAGATCTCAAAAATAATAATATAAACCATAATCTAAAATAGAAACAACTACTACAAGATATGGTAATCTAAATGGCATCATTAACTGGCACTACATCCTCAGGTGACACTCTATCTGTTGGTCCGTAGTGAGTGGGACACATTATTTCTAACCATTCATCTGAAAAATATTTTTTAGTCAAGAATGGAGCAAAATACAAACCAATAGCAGTTCCAATTAATTGATAATAACTATAAACAAAAATAGAGAATATAATACGAGACAAGAAACAATGAACAATATCAACTATGGTAGAAGCACAGGTAAACAATGAACAATATGGTATACATTGATCAAGATGAATAGAACCAGACAATAAAATAAAATAATGAACTAGAATATGGTAAAGAATTGTAACTATGCTAAATGATTGAAATACTAGTTAGATATATGATCGGCTTGGGTGAACATTATCTACTTTAACATTGGATAAACATTGTCTAAGTTAAACATTAAACATTGTCTAGGATTTGATCACATATCTAGCTAACACTTTCTCTTTCCCCCAACTAGTACAATGGATCCAACCATGACACGTTGTGATGCAAGATACTCAAGGCCATGTAAACAATAAACCTTGAACCTTGAACATTGAAATATTGAAACATTGTCTAAGTTAAATATTGAGAACACGAGAAATAATAAACAATATATATATATATATATATATATATATAATATCCCATGACTGATCCTTGTGTATACTAGTCCATGCACCAATGTGTTAAGAGTCATGTAAAATATTTCTAATTACTTGCATTATAGTAATTATCAAATAATAGAAACTATCAGAGAATGTACTCGCTTGTCGTGCAGACAATGAATGTCAAACTGTGGCCCAACTGGTGTCACACAAACCTAAATATGGAATATTGCATTAATACAAGGTGTTGGAATGAAATTAAGTTAAACTAGTCAACATCTAGGTCATGAAGTCATTTCTAAGTCAAACCGACTATTTCTAGGTTACAAGAGTCTAGCACTAGGATACTAAGTCAATACTCTATGAAGCTAAGCTATACTAACTAATCTACGATACTAAAAACCACAAAAAATGTCGTATCTCAAGATACGCAGGTTTTATATATGAAAATAGTAGTTTATATATATTTACAAGTTAATACATATAATACTTAACTAACTAATGAAATAGGACACCTTGGTACTATTACCTTGGGTATCCTAAGGTAATTCAAAACTCAATACCTTGAGTATCGACCCATCACCTTGATATTACCTTGGTATCCTAAGGTAATTCAAAACCTTATGAACATAGCTAATACCTAATACACTAGAATATACTAATACAACTAAACTATATACTAACTTAACATATAATACACATAGCTAATATATAGCTAATACCCCCAAATACTAAACTACACTAATCATAACTAACTATTAAAACTATTTAACTACTAACATATATAATATACTAATATACTTATCTATCTATTATTAAACTAGCCTTAACACTAAACTACTAACCAACCAGAATATTACCTCACTAACAAACTGATACTGAAACCTGTGCACGATAATGTGCTGATACCTTGTTTGCTGTTAACTGATTTGGTTACTGCATATTGTGATGAAACTAATACTCTGTAGATACTTGCTGAACTTACTGTAGATGGCTTTGATGATAGGTTACTAAACTGCAGTTTCTCAGATTGAACTCCTAGGTGTGCTGCTATGTCTCGAGCTGCAGTGCTCAGTTAAAACCTTGCTGATGCTCCTTAACCCTTATTGTACTGTAGTGTTTCCTCTACTGCAGTTTCTCAATGCTGTGTACTGCAGTTGCAGTGAGCTTGCTCTCCTACTGAAGACTGCACTGCTCCCTCTTGCTACTAGTTTAAACTGCTACTGAAGTTGCTCTTCTCTGCTGTGGTGATGTATCTGCAGTTACAGTTGCTCAAATTTCTGCTGGCCTGAGGTATTGAATGCTTGCTGTTGGTGACTGCACCTCCTTCTAGCTGCCACTGTGCAGTAGGATACTGCACAGTGCTGATACGTGAACTGTGCAGTTGGCCACTGTACAGTATCTCCTTCTCGCTGTTTGCTGATACTCTGTACTGTGCTGCACAGTATGGTCCGAGTTGAATTGCTGCTGAAGACTCCGCTGTAGATACCTGCTGCTGAATCGATACTGCATTTAACTGCCTGCTCTTGTTCTACTCTGTGCACTGATAACTGCTCTTTGGTGCATGAGCTGTTGTTGCATTGCTGCTCAGGCAAGCTGCTGGTTCTTGCTCGTTGTTTCAGTTGCTTCCAATACTGATTCTACTACAGTGCAGCTACTGTTGCATTTGCTGTAGTACTTATACACTGCTGCAGTCGGTTGTAGTGACTACTCTACTGTAGTGCTTGAGTATACTGCCCTGCTGCTGGCTCAGTTGTTGATTGCACTGTGATAAGCTTGCTGTAATGGACTTAGCTACACACTGCAGTATTACAGAATGCTACCTTGATAAGCTGCTGCACCATGCTGGTATTGTACATTGCTGTACTCATTGCTCTTCTGTTGATCCTGCATCCCACTGTATTGATGCAGTACAGTGGCTCTGCTGTACACTTTGCAGTTTGCATTGCTGCACTGCACATACCACTGCAGCTATCTATTGCATACTGCCTTTCCATGTTGTACTACTTACATATTGCCTAGCTCGAGTAGCTCCTCCTTACACACACAACATGCCACTATAAACACTACACATACATACATATATATACTGTTATATATATTACCTATACATATATAGACATATATAAACAACACACTGGCACTTACATATAGGTATCTCATATACCTATCTACATATACCTATCTATACCCATCTCTCTATATATATACACCCTCTCTACTATAGATATATATACATCATATATATATATATATATATATATATATATATATATATATACACTTAGATAAAAACTAATCTATGCATAATCAATCTCTACATATCCATATACACTTCCTCATCTATATACATATATATATATATATAATCACACACACACACACACACACACACACACACACACACACACACACACACACACACACACACACATATATATATATATAAACACTCATACACATACATATAGATATATCAATACTCTCTCTCTCTCTCTATATATATATATAAACACACACATATAGCTATATACACTTATGTATACTATATACTATAAATACATACATAATACATATATATCATACACAATATCTTATACATATGTATATACAGAAGCACACATAGAAATAAGGGCAAATGAACAAACACGTGGAGTGCACCGCACCCGTATCACACTCATTCTATGATACACTTCCGATACGGCCCTGCCACACAACCAAACGCATCCCGGAGGACACGAGCAAGTCTAGAATACTAATTATGCATAATACGTATAATAATTAAATCAACTACGTGTCTGTGTCAAGAATTGATATGCACAAAGCCCCATGTCGGAGGAAAACCCCCAAAATTAATCCGTTTCGTTAAATTGACGAGATACGGCCTACACATACCCAATTATGGATACGACACTAGTCACAAATAAACAATCATATGTCAATTTAATCTATTAAACTAATTGACAAATACAACATTTGCCAATCTCGGAATTCCCCTAAAATTGACACTAAAATGCTCATAACTTCCTATATAGGCCTCTTATGAACCTAAAACCAATTTCTATTGGTAGACTATGCATGTGGGTTGGTTTTTCATAGTTAAATCTCAGATTTAGAGTCTACTAGAAGAGAAAAAACTGAAATATACCTATTGGAAGATGGATTCCCAATGAATTTTTTTAAATAGTGAATGTAGCCTCCTCCTTGTAGATCTTGTCCTCCTCCTTGTTACTCCTTGCTTCCTTCTTGTAGATCCTTATTATTGTAGCCTCAAATGAAGAATAGGGAAGAAATTTGGGTGGAAATTTGTGAGGGAATGGTGGGGGAATGAAAAAGTTAAAAAGGTGAAAAATCTAGATCTACATGAAATATAAAATGAGAAGAGACTCTCTCTCTCTCCTCCCTCCTAATGTGGCCGTCCCTAACCCTCTTCCTCAAGAAATATAAAATATCCAATTTTTCCCTTGAGGCCTCCCATGAAGAAATTAATTAAGGAGGGAAGGTTCTAGTCTAATGGCTTCACTAATTAATTCATCCTCCTAAACCATGGGCCTAATTATTGGGCTCAATCTAAGCCAAAACAAATATTGGGTTTATGTATCTAACTAAACTAGTTAGTCCACTACACAAGTCCAAAATAAATACTACATGTAATCAATTAATAAATAATACAACAATTAATTAATTACTCATGCATAATATTTAAATACAATAAATCCTAAAATAAAAATACCCATGTCAATTATCAAACTACCCTTGATTGAAAAATTGAGGTGGCATCTCATTTCTGGCAGAGCCTACAGCAGAGTCTGGATACTCGATTGAAGTTTAGTTCATCCTACCATCCACAAACAAAAGGACAGTCGGAGTGTTATGCCCCAGTCTCAACAATGTATACATACTCGTGCCAGCTGTACGAACAACTATATGAACCCAATTTAATGGACCTAACCAGAATATAACTAAGACACAATATCTCAGGCAGATAATAATCTAGTCTCATCCAAAAATATTACAGAATAGAAAACTGAATGAATAGATAAAGTCTCAGAATCCACTACAAATAAAGTCTAGTGGAGAACAATCCACGATAGTAAAGTATGAAAGAATACCGACAGAAGTACAACTGGACAATAATGAAATAGTCCGGACGTCAGCTAATTATATAACGACACCCAAGACACTAAGCAATTATCATCCATAACACTTAAGGAAACTCCTGTGGCTCCACCTCAAGGTCCTCATCAGCAAAATCTCTAACTCTATAGTCCGTCGGGTATAAGTGCTCGTCTGGATCTAGAAAAGGTGCCAGGTCCTCAGTGGGACATAACAAGTACACAAGAAATTGACACGCATAAAAGTAAAGTAGTAAATAAAAAATAGGGTAACTAAACCATCTATGTGATATGTACTTGAGACATCTCTAGTGGCGTATGAGGGGGAATAAATAGAAGAACCAGTCATCCCACCAGGCGTTCAATAGAACTTGGAGGTACACTATTTATATAGTAAGAAACATAAATTCTATACGCTCACTAGTAGATTCTTCCATCCCAATGTACTATCCTAACCGTATACGTGGTGCAGACATAATGCAATAACGTCAATAAAATTTAGGAACTAAACTAACATCAACTACTAACATAAGATGGAATGGTATAAAGAGGGATGAAGATGTATCAGGATATTCGTCAGCACTTCTGATGGAATGGTATGAAGAGAAAGATAGCTCGGTTCGTTTCTCAGTGTTTAGTCTGTTAGCAGGTCAAGGCTGAGCATCAGAGACCGGCCGAACTACTTCAGCCTTTACCGATTCTGGAGTAGAAGTAGGACCATATTAATAAGGATTTTGTGACCGGTCTTCCTAGATCCCCGTATGGCAGAGATGCTATATGGGTTACAGTGGATCATCTTACAAAGGTTACTCACCTTATTCCTTTCAAAGTGGGCCAGTCTACAAAGCAGATGCCGAAATATACATGAGACAGATAGTCAGATTATACGGCATACTAGTTAACATAGTCTCATATATAGATTCACGGTTCACATCTCATTTCTGGCAGAGCCTACAACAGAGTCTGGATACTCTGTATTCTTTCATACTTTATTATCGTGGATTGTTCTCCACTAGACTTTATTTGTACTGGATTATGAGACTTTATCTATTCATTCAGTTTTCTATTTTCTGATATTTGTAGATGCGACTAGATTATTACCTGCCTGAGATATTGTGTCTTAGTTATATTCTACAGCGTACTAAGACTGGTTAGGTCCATTAAATTGGGTTCATATACTTGTTCGTACAGCTGGCATGAGTATGTATACATTGTCGGGACTGGGGCGTGACACTCCAACTGTCCATCTGTTTATGGATAGTAGGATGAACTAAACTTCAACCGAGTATCCAGACTCTGCTGTAGGCTCTGCCAAAAATAAGATGTGAACCGTAAATCTCTATCTGAGACTATGCTACCTAGTACGCCGTGCAATCTGACTATCTGTCTCATGTACATTTCGACATCTGCTCTGTTGACTAGCCCACTTTAAAAGAAATAAAGTGAGTAACCTTTGTGAGACGATCCACTATAATCCATATAGCATCTCTGTCATACGGGGATCTAGGAAGACCGGTCACAAAGTCCTTAGTAATATGGTCCTACTTCCAATCTGAAATCAGTAAAGGCTGAAGTAGTCCAGCCGGTCTCTGATGCTCAGCCTTGACTTGCTGACAGACTAAACACTGATAAATAAACCGATCTATCTCCCTCTTCATACCATTCCATCAGAAGTGCTGACGAATATCCTGATACATCTTCGTCCCTTCTGGATGCACTTAGTACTGAGAACTGTGGGCCTTTGACATAATCTTCTGCCGGATATCTCCTCTCGGCACACAAAGTCGGCTCCCAAACCTGAGAGTCCTATCCTCTTGAATGCTCAACTCTGGTCTGCATCATGAGTCACACTCTATCTTGAGCTGCTGAAGTCTGACATCACCAGTTTACTCTGCTCTGATCCTCTCAACTATAGAAGACTGAACCTGTAGACTCGCCATAAAATGATATTACCAGTTAATACTACCTCGATACCCATCTCCTACAGATCCTCCAAAATATGACGCTGCTCTGTCAAGAAGTAAGCTCCTTCTCTCATGCTTAAGGTGTCTGCTACGACATTGGCCTTTCCTGTATAATACTGAAGGTCATGATCGTAGTCGAACAATAACTCGAGCCACCTTCTCTGACGCATGTTGGGTTCCTTCTGTGTAAACACATATCTCAAGATCTTATGGTCTATAAAGATCTTCACTCGATCACCATATAGGTAATGCCTCCAAAGCTTAAGTATAAATACTACTGCTGCCAACTCAAGATCATGCGTCAGATAACTCTTCTCATGGTCTCGAAGCTGCCAAGACACATAAGTTATCACTCTACCATACTGCATAAGGATACACCCTAATCCCACTCCTGAAGCATCATAATATACTGAGAACCCACCTGGTCCCACTGGAAGTGTTAGAACAGGAGCCAAAATCAAACTTCGCTTGAGCTTCTCGAAAGAAGTCTGACAAGAATTTAACCACTCAAAGCGCACTTCCTTAAACGTCAGCCGTGTCAAGGGTGCAGATATCCTTGCAAAGTCTGCCATAAATCACTTGTAGTAGCCTGCTAGACCCAAAAAACTCTGCACATCTGAAGCTGTACGGGGTACTGGCAAACTCTCAATAGCCTCCATATTCTTGGGATCTACCTCGACTCCTCCACCAAAAATAATATGTCCCAAGAATGAGATATTATCGAGCCAGAACTTATACTTGCTAAACTTCGCGTACAGCTGCTGCTCTCGAAGAATCTGAAGAACTGTACGAAGATGCTGCTCATGCTCTTCCTCACTCCGACTATAAACCAAGACATCATCAATAAACACTATCACAAACTGATCTAAGTAAGGCATGAAGATGTTATTCATGAGAGAAATGAATATAGCTGGTACATTGGTCGCTCCAAATGGCATAACTAGGAATTTCCAATGACCATATCTAGATCTGAACGCCGTCTTGGGTATATCCTGCTCTTTCACTCTGATCTGATGATACCCAGACCGTAAATCGATCTTAGAAAATATAGTCGCCCCCCTGAGTTGATAAAATAAGTTGTCTATCCTGGGCAAGAGATACTTATTCTTAATAGTTGTCGTATTTTGTGTTCTATAATCAATAACTAAATACGATGAACCATCCTTCTTTTTAACAAGAAGTAACGGAGCTCCCCAAGGCGATGTACTAGGTCTAATAAATTCCTTGTCTCTCAACTCCTCAATCATCTGGTACAAGATCTCCAACTTAGATGGTGTCACTACCACTTTTCCTGAAGAGGGGTATTTTTTGTCTTTTTCCAATATTGGTAATATTATCAATATTGGTATTTTAAAACTTATTGTTTGATTGTTATCTTATTTTATTATAACTAGTATGGATATTTTTAGCTTATAATATTTCAATATTTGGTATGGTTGCATATGTTTATGTATTGTATTTAGTTAATGGTTAGTTGTTATCCATTAGTTAGACTAGTTGTTAGAAGACCTAATTGGACCTAACTTGACTTGTCATGGACCATATTTAAGTTAGACTCATTGAACCCAACATTTGGGCTAGGCCCATTAGACCCATCCCTATTGACTAATTAGGTGACTTAATTAAACCTTTATTAGGAAGAGAAGCTTCCTCCTTAATTAAATTCTTCATGACAACCCTCAAGGGGTATTCTAGACATTATACATTGCTTGGGAGAGGGGCAAGGGGCCGGCAACTACATAGAGATGGTTTTCTCTCTCTCTCTACTTTATTTCATTTTAATTCTAGATCCCCAATTGAGTTCTTTCCCAATTCACTTCATCCCTCCACCAAATTTATCTCAAATTTACTCCCATTCCCTCTTATTTCCATCAATTAGGAAGCATTGGAGCTTGAATTGCAATGAGCACTTGAACGAGGTAGAATTGGCAAGGAGATCGTATCCTAATTGTGTTTATTGAGCATTTCATTGGGAATCTATCTCCCAATAGAGAAATTCTAAATCTGCCCCTTTATTTAGACTATAATTCATGCATTTAACTTAGTATAGCAAGGTATTGACCTAGTTAACCTAGTATTGTCATAGAAATAGCCTAGAAACACCATACTTAGCTAATTTTACATGATTAGCATTTTCTTTTACTTATTAACACTTATATTTCCTATTTAGGACCCTTGGACACCAGTGTGAGCACTTTTGGTTGTTCCTTACTCTAGGTACCAGGCGAGTACATTCTCTGATAGTTTTCATTATTTGATTACTATTATAATTCAAGTATTTAGAAATTTACTTATGATTTTCGACATGATGGTATACGGATTAGTATTGTTATTGGATTGACAGTCATGAGATATTACCTTGATTATCTAGATGGTATCAAATACTGCTCCTTGTTGGTATTGGACAATATTTGATATTATAGGTTAAACATTGGATACATTGGCTAGTAACGTATCATGATTGGATCCATCATATCAGTTAGGATGGGGGAAATACTAATTAAATATATGATCAAAAATTATCGGCAAGTAGTATAATCATTGGCTACTAACTAATCATACACTACACGTATGATTGAGTTAGCTCTTCTTAGTATAATCATTGAATATCCTAAGCTGATCATATATCTAGTTAGTATCTCAAAACATATGGTATATTATAGATACTATTTCAGTTCGTAGATTATGTCACACCCCAGAACCAGAATACTGGAGAGCGGAAGAGTGACTCAGCCAACCACACCTTGCAGAATACCGAAGTAAGCCATAATGTGCTAAGGTTGTCTAGAGAGAAGGTGTGCATACTATAATCAAGTCACCTAGGGTGAAGGATCTCTATATCTCAATCATCAACCAAAAAATAGTAAGAATGAGCATGTAAGATAAAGCAGTTAGGTGTCCCTGACGCTCTATCAGAATGGTTATGAAACTAGTTATACAGGATGGTATACTAGTAAATTGCCAAGAGTACATGACTGTAAGTCAGCCGCGGTCGGAATAATATACAATCATATAGAAGAACTAACGTCCAGATAAACAGGCTAACAGGTGTCGTCGGCTAAACGCCAAAAGGTAATACAAAATGATACTCATAGTAGGGAAAAGGAAACCCACTCAAGTTCCTCGGTAGACATCCTTCTGGTGTGCGCCATCGGTCAGATAAAGGACCGGATCCTCGGACTCTGCTACTAAACCTGGCCAAACAAAACCAGTGGGGTCAAGCCCCGATAGCAAGTACCACAAAGGAGCACAAGTGAATGAAGCAAAAACTAATAAAGTACATAAAATAGGAAATTTTGTGCCACTGTCACTACCACGTTCCGAAAATAGGGGTATTTTCGACTTTTTACAATATTTAATATTATGGTAGTTACAATTAAGTAATTGCATGATAATTAATTGTTTTAAATAAATATGTGAGATATGTAATTAAATATAATTATATATGGTGTTCATTCGTTTTGAGCTAGCAGACTTGACCTAGAAGCCCAGTAGATGACGCCTATCCGAATTATGGAATTCGATATTTAATTGTTTTATCTAGAATTAAATTCTTGGAGGTAATAATTAATTACCATATTTTAATTAATTATTGTGCATTGTCTTTGCTTCAATATTTGGAGCACTACCCTAGCTTTTGTCTTCCAACAAATTTCACAATCTTGCCCTAGACATGCCCGCCTTCCATTCTGCTATTTTTGTAACTCATAATTGTGCTATCTGTACATTATTTCTAGCCGCACAAAAATCGTCTCGGACGTTATTTAATAAATCCCTATTTTGCATCGTTGTGCGTTCCAATCAAAAATTGGGGACAATCTTGACCTATTTTTCGTGCGGCCCAAATTAGGGTAATATCCTGTTCTGAGTCTTCTTCATTATTGGTATTGATGACCTGACCTGATTTTGACCCCATGTACTCCTAATTAATTTTAGAACACAACTTATATTTTATTCTAATTAAATTGAGGATACCATTTTGTCTGATCCCGTTAATCCTAAATTAATCCCAATGCCATTTTAATTAAGCCCGTGCCTAACGCACAATACCCTCTCACCATGAAAATTGCTAAACATATTTTTCCCCAAAAATTTTGTGTCATTTTTATGTGAGCGTGCAATTTCCCGAATTTAGGGGGGGGGCTGATTTGCAAATTTGTATTTTTGGTATCAACACCTGTCACTACCACATTTTCTAGGAAAGGGTATTTTGGTAATTTCCTATTTAAATAAGTATCGTGCATGGTAAATAATTATTTGTTGTATTATTTAATTGTTGTAGATATTATTTAATTATTTTGGAATTATATTAGTGGACCCAACTAGTTTAGTTTGGACCCATGGACCAACATGAATTAACTAGTTAGACTTGGCCCATTTAGAAAGCCCATAGTTAAGAAGATGGATTAAATTAATTAAATGATTAGACTAGAAGCTTCCTTCCTTAATTATTTCTTCATGAGAGGCCCCAAGGGGTACATTGGACATTTTACAATTGCTTGGGGGAGGGGCTATGGCTGGCCTATTAATGAGGGGGGAAATTTCTCTCTCCTCTCATTTTATTCCAAATCTAGATCTAGAATTTTCCCACTACCAAATTCCCTCCATTTCCAATCCAATTCTCTACCAATTTCATTCCAAATTCTTCCTAATTCACCATTAGAGAAGAAGAAAGCAAGGATCTAGAAGAAGGAAGCAAGGATCTACAAAGAGGAGCAAGGATCTACAATTTGGAAGCAAGTTCATCTCAATTGGAGGTTTCATTGGGAATCCATCTCCCAATAGGTATAATTCAGATTTTTCCCATTTAAATAGCTTCTAAATCTGGGATTTAATCATGTAAAATCAACCTATATGTATGTACTACCCATAGGACTTTGTTTTGTGTTCATAGGAGACCCATGGAGAAAGTTATGGTGCTTTTTGTATCAATTTTGTTGGAATTTCGAATTTACATTTTGTTGTGTGTGTCAATTGATCCTATAGATCAATTGGACATGAGATTTGTGTTTGAGGCTAGTGTCGTGTCCATATTGGGATACTTGTGGTTCGTATCCCAACTATTTGGTGATACGTATCATTTGGGGGTTTTCCTTCGACACGGGGCTTTGAACATGTCGTATTTTGACACGGACACATAGATCTACTTTTGACACTTTGATTTGTTCATAAATATTATTTATGATTTGTTTGTGTCCTTCGGGGTGCATTTGGTTGTGTGTTGGACTCGTGTCACATGCGTATCCTAGATCTAGTGGGATACGGTGAGATACTCTCCAATTGTGTGTATTTTGCATAGATCTAATTAATTATGGTTCAATTCTTCATTTATAATTAGTAAATATATATGGATATTATATATTTATTTTGTGTATTTATTATAGTAATTATTGTAGCATAGATCTATATTTTGTGTGTGCTAATATAATGTACAATATAATATGTAGCTTTCTTGCATGCAAATATATATGTTACTACTTGTTAAATAATATAATTTATACATAAAATATTTTATAAAATATATTTATGTGTTTGATTGTGTAATTGTATTATTTATAATTATTATGAACTTATTGTATATTAATGTATATATTTTAGGTGTGCTTCTAGCCATATAAAATATGTACATTAATATGTACATGAGTTTGTAACAATTGGTATTTAATTATAAGTGTAGATGTGTATATATATAAGTATATAATTATTAGTTATTTAATTATATAGTATTGTGATTTTAATGTATATATTATATATTGTATTTGTATATATTTATATGTATATATATATGTGTTTTGTGAGGTATAATAATTGTTATAATATAGTATTTTAATTATATAAATATTGGGTTGTATATATATATTTTTAAGGTATATATTAATTGTATTATTAGTATACTTTGTGTGAGTTTCTTTTGGAATCTAATTTGATTCCTAAATTGTTGTATTTTATTTTTATATTATTTTATGGATGTTTTGTGAGGTTGACTTTGGGTTTGACCATGTTTGACTTTAGTGGACTTTAGAGTTGACCATAGTTGACTTTTGCCTTAGAATTGAGTTATTGACCTAGAAGTTGTCTAGTTTGACTTGTTCTCTTTCCGGGACCTTGTTTTAATGTTGTATTCCATATCTAGGTCTTCGAGGCACCGAGTCAGACATTTGTGAGACTGTTCATTGGACTTCAGGCGAGTACATTCTCTGATAGTTTCTCATTTATGATATCCTCTATGTTCGTTGTATCTAGTGTAGATTTACATGTTCTCTTGACACTATTGTTACACGGATTGGTATATCCGGATCTCGTCATGAGATGTTATTCCTTGGTATATGGTGTATATGGTGCAAGTATTGTTTCATTGGTTATCTTGTACATGTACAGACACCGATTTTCGGGAGGAGTCGCTCTCTTCTGGGGGAATCTCGTGCCATAACGTACCGTGGTTGGATCTATTATACCAGTCGGGGGTGGGGAGTATTTTAGTGTAGATATGTGATCATACCCTCCTTGTGCATGTCTTGTTCCTTGTGAGTGTTGATCATACACCGCACGTATAATCAGCCAGGCCATTATACTCTTGTGCAAGTTCCCAAGCCGATCACATGTTAAAGCTAGTACTCACACACTTAGTCATTAGTATTCTTGTTCCATCAGCATATTGTTCATTATTGTATTTCTTTCCAGTACTTCCTTATTGTCTATACATTTCTTGTATCTATTTATGCATCTTGTTTATCCACAGCTATTTACTGTTACATAGTTTTTATCATTATTTGAGAACTGTTGTTAGGGTTGTACTCTGCTCCTTCCTGACTGGAAATATTTTTCCAGATGACACTGAGGAGTACCCTACCTACTATGGACCCCAGGATGTTGTGGGTTTAGATTCTGAGACCCTGGCTCAAGAGGGACTTATCCCAACTGAGACAGTTGACCCTGGAGTTGTAGCTTTATAGTTTTATAGTATTCTTTTGTACTGGATTTGTCTCCAGCTTATTTCTGTTTTTTTTCAGACTCATTGATGTATTATTTTAGACTCATGAGTTATTTTGTGACTACTCTATTCTTTATCTGATTCGTGCTCATTCTATCTTAGTTCTGTGATTGAGTATTTTATCATTATTGGTGGTTCATTATATTAGATAGATTATCTAGACAGCGTTCTACCGCCGATTTTGCGGCGTAGGCTGGGCGTTGTTTCCGACTAGTACCCTTACACCGGGTGCGGGTCGTGACAACACCTCATTTATTTAAAAACAATGAAGGAGCCCTATTATTTAACTAAGCAACCACCCTCATCCCCACATGAAAATTCATTCATGTTAATCAGGACCACCCATTTAAAATGGGTGCATCCTCACCTTTGATTTCACCCACACTCCCCCTATTTAATGTCCTATCCCCACTAGCCCTAATCCCCAAAAATTCGTAGGGAAGCACACCTCCCCACTAGCCCCCAAGCCCCTACCCGCAGCCTCTCCTTCTCCCCTTTATTTTCCTTTTTCTTCTCTTCTTCTTCTTCTTCTTCTTCTTCTTTCTTCTTCTTCTTCTTCTTCTTCCTTTTTGTTTTTAAAATTTCAAAAGGGGGGGGGGGAACACTGTTCCCTGCTGTCCCTGTCCTCAGGCCCAGGCCAAGCTCCGAGCAGCCCTTCACTCCGGCCTCCCTCTGCTTTTCAACCTCCTTCCCGATCTCCTCTCTGGCCCATCTACACATCCTTCCACCATCATCATCATCTCCCCTCGCTGCGGCTTCTTCTGGCTCAACTCCGGCCATCTCCGGCACTGTCCCTGCGTCGAGCCCGAACCCCTTAACTCCGGTGTCCAGCCCCCGTCTCCACCTCAGATCTCCTCTCCTTCCCGGCAGCCTCGACATTCCTCCTCCTTCGAGTCGATCGTCCATTTCGAGTGAGGATCAGAGCGAGCCTTCGTCTCCACCTCATCTTGACGAGCATCGAATCACCGCATCGAGCAGCAGATCTTGCGCAAACCTCGGTTGATCGAAGCCGGCGACCAACGAAGCAGGGCGATCAACTCCGAGTTCGTCGACGAAGCCCGGTGGTTGTCCTCTTCCTTCGTTGGTGATCCTTCCTCCTCCGCCGAGCAACTCCGTCGACGATCTAAGCTTTCCAGGCGGCGAGCAGCAGTCTCTGGCCTCGACGCACAGTCGTTTGTTCTCCAAATGGTGATCGGCGTCACTTCGAGATCGATCGAGAACTCCGGTCATCTCCCTACTTCGACGAGTACACTTCCCTTCCACGACTACTCCGACGAGCTCAACTAGATCTGGTGAGTCGTCTGCCTCTTAATCATTGATTCTGATTTGTTCTAAATTAATAGAAATTAATTCAAATTCTAAACTTCTCTTTTCAAATCTTCACTACAACTGTATGATGATTTGTCTGAGAGAGAGAGAGAGAGAGAGAGAGAGAGCCAGAAGCTTGAATTGGACACGGGAACCTTGTATCCACGTGTCAGGACACTGGTATGATCTCCCCTGAGCTCCCTCGGCTGCACTCCGGCGCGGCCAGCTCTCCCTCCGGTGGGCCGTGCACCAACCCCGGTGAGCCTCTCCTTTCCCTCCTTCTTTTGAATTTAAATTCTATGTAAGTTATGGTATTAGTATATGTATTCTTATAGATACATATATGTATGTATTATTTTTATGTATATGTATTCATATATATATATATATATATATACGTATATATATGTACATTTTTATTAATTGTATTTATATATATATATGTATGTATATTGGTATTCTCCTATAATGTGTATCTAATAGTATATATATATGGTTAATAAAAATTGATATATACGTATTTAATACGTATTTAGTAAATTGGTGTATGTATATATATTTATTTGTATATATACCTAGTATATTTTTAAATTGGTATATATGGTATATAAATATATTGTTCAACCTATATATATATTATACATGAATTAAATGGTACGTATATATATTGTATATGTATTTTGGGTGCAAGTACATATTGTAGGTGTTAATGTTAGTTAATAATGGGTATATGTGTGTTGATGTCTATCTACTAGATAACCCTAGTTGACCCGTACCGTACCTGGCATAGCCCCGAGTTATGTTTTTGATTTTATTTTATTGTAGCATCTGATACAAGTATGATATTGTGATATGCCTATAGGACTGTTGGTTCATCCAGGCGATACTCTGGAACAGGACCTCGGTATCCACCAACTAAGGACCCAAGGCGAGTACATTCTCTGATTAGTTTCTAATTTATGATATCTTCTATGTTTTATTGCATCTAGTATAAATATCTACATTTCGACACGCTGGTTACACGGATTGGTATACACGGATCTCGTCATGAGATGTTATTCCTTTTTTCATGGTGTAGCTTGTACAAGACTTGTTTCCTTATTATCTTGTGCATGTACAGACACTGATTCCCGGGGAGACTTGCTACCTCCCTAGGGAATCCCGTGCCATAGCGTACCATAATTGGATCTACTATACCAGTCGGGGGTGGGGAGTATTTTAGTGTAGATATGTGATCATACCCAACTTTTCATGCATCATAGCTCACCCCACATCTCACGTCGGGTGCGGCCTGACCATCTCCATGCTTCATAGCTGTTACGTGTGATTAGCCTGACCTCTACATGCATCATAGCTAACCAACGGTTAGCCTGACCTTACATGAATCATAGCTAATCACATGTAACCAGCCTGATCAAGTTCCCAAGTCGATCACATGTTAAAGCTAGTACTCATACACTTAGTCATAGGTTCTTGCTCATTGACATATTGTTTCTTTTCCTGCATTTACTTACAGTATTTCTAGTATTTCTTTTATTGTACATTTCTCGTACCTATACATGCATCTCGTATATTTCCATCTAGAACTGCTACATAGTTTATATCATTAATATAGAACTGCTATTTAGAGATGTACTTTGCTCCTTCCTGACTGGAAAATATTTTCCAGACTATGCCTAGAGGACTGGTATCAGACACTGGTGGACCACAGGGTGAGTAGCTGCGACTTGGATTATGTTGAGTTAGATTATTTACAGTTTAGACTTGTGTTGTATCTTCATTTCTTTTCTTCGATTTCTTATCGTGCTGTAGTTGTGATTGAGTATGTTGTTCATTTATTTTTGTTATCCGTGTCTCCTTATGGAGTTGGATACTAGTGTGAGATTGATTAGATAACATTTGACCTAGACAGCGTTCTACCGCCGATGCTGCGGCGTAGGCTGGACGTACCCGCGCACTCGTACCCCTAAACCGGGTGCGGGTCGTGACACGTTTTTAGTGGTAGCCCATACAGGTCAGACTTCGCGAGTTGTGCGATATCGTAGTAGTGTGGCATCCTTGTTATGCTACTGCGTACCTGCTATTGAATATAGGACATAGGATACTAGGATGAGAGAGGATACTCAATCACAAATTCTTGAGAGATTCCTGGGACGACCCCTTGAGAATCTTATTATAATTTCCAATTTAAATCTTTTTGTTTCCGTCCGCTCTCGCTTGTTGTTATTGAACTTGATTCTTGTTGATTTGTTATTAAATTAAAATCTTGGTATCATTGTTGAGTTTTGATTCTTGTTGACCAGTTGTTAAATTTAACTCTTGGTGTCGTTGTTGAGTTTGATTTTTATCGAGATGAATTTTACGGGCTAAAATTTACGGTATCATCTGATGACATATGTTGATGAGGACAGTGAGGAAGGTAAAACGTCTACTTTGGTTATGGACCCTAGAGTTTATCGCAGCCATATTAGCTGTGGTGACGAGAACGTAGGAACCTGACTTGGATGTACATACTATAGTTATGAAACTTAGAGTCTCTCGCAGCCATACCGGTTGGCGTGGCGAAGATTCTAGATGACGTGATTATGGAATTGCATACCTTAGTTACGGAACCTGTCGTTTATCGCGTCTATGCTTACTGGCATGGCGAGGATTCTGAGTGTCATGATTTCGGATAGACGTGTATGATTATCAGGTTGTATCTTAAATTGGTTCTTAAAGTATCATCTCAAGACTTATCTATTTATGTTATTCCAGGACTTTGTTCCATCGCTTCTTTTCTTTACTAGTAGTAAAGATACCTTCTGTCCTCAATCCAATTCCTTTTGAGCTTCTATTCCTTGAGGGTTCCTTGTTAAGTATGATAATTAGTGACTTGTAATTATGTCTGTGCCTTGAGTATTAGTATTGACTGAGTGTTGCTTGTGAGTTTGTAAGTGTTTCCTAGTTGGACATGTGAGCAGTAGGATTTAATCTAGAGTTAGCCCTTAGCAGAGTACCTTGTAACAATGGTTCTAGGAGAAGTGTCATTAGAGACTGAGAGTTAAGGAGAGTATAGAGTATCAGTGATAGTTCTCAGAGTTAGTATCAGAGCCAATTACCCGTCCTGGATAATCATGATTATGTAATTGAGAGATCTATGTAAATAATTAAGTATCAAGGAATTGTGTTAAAGATTAATGGAGCATGATGTTCAATTTGATGATTGATACCGGGTGTGTAAAGAGTAAAGGAATGTATATGCATAAAGGGTTTAATGAGATGTCATAAGTAGAGAAATATCAGGATTAGTAATGAAAGTTGTGAAGTGTATCACAAATTAGTTTAACAGGCTGTAAAAGGATTAAGAGATATGCTTATACATCAATCGAGATATAGAACCATATGCCTGCCCATGAGAGTAAAGAAACATGAGTATTATAGAAGGTACAGGTAAACATGAGTTCTAATGAGCTTGATGAGATGATTTATTAATGAAGCTAGTAATGTAATGCCAAGAGTGCCAATGATTCTATATCAAGGATTATTGAAAATGGTGCTAGTAACAGTAAGCACTCGGTGTGATGATAATTAGATGGTATACCAGTTGACATGAATTGAAATCATGAAAGAAAACACAGTTGATGATAACTTTGATCATTGGAGGTAATAGTACAAGTGATTCAGGCAGTACAATTTTAGTACACAATTATAGACACTAGATGCATTGAGTGCACCTTGAGTATCAGAGACCGTGAGCACTGATATGTACATTGTGGAGTTATAAATTAAAAGGGTGGAAATAAGATTATATTTTTAGAATAATTGAGGAGTTGAGATTTTGTCATTTAATTTTTGAGGATTTCAAATATGAATTCAATAAACATGGTTAAGGCTACAAGGATTTTAGAAGTGATTAAATTTATTTTCAATGTTGAGTACCTGACTTTGAGGAGGTATATGCAATTTATTTTGTTGATCGAGAAGTTAAACCTTGACGATTATTTTGAAGATTAAATTCATGCAAAATATATTAGTATATGAGTAGATGATATACATGTGTAAGGATCTGATAACTTGAGCAGGATTGAGATGGCACCGCAGACTGACTTGGGTGTCCATCTAAAGTTGTATTGGAAAGAACAGTACTTAGTATGGTGTTACACTTGGTGTGCACTGGAGCGATGAGAACAAATAGTTTGGACAATGGTAGTAGGAACGAGAACTGACAGAGAGTGTGGTACTGAAGATATAGAGGTATCAAACTTAGATGCATTATTGAATCATGGTTATATTAGAGATTCTTGGCATCAGATTTAGGTGTTAATAGACATGTGTGTGCAACATGGATATATTCATGGATCTTGTGGATAAGTGACTAGTTGATATGGGTACCAATGTACAGGAAAAAGGAATTAGTTAGTGAATATGCTAGAGTTAAGTGTATGTTAGAGATAGGAGATACTACAGGTAATGTGTTAGCAGGTTCTGTTCTTCCCTCATTCTGTTCCTATCTAATTAAGTAATTGACTGATACCTTAGTACCGTAGCTTGTAAGCATGATTCTTGTTATAATGTAGTTAGTAGTACCCCTGATACAGAGACTGCAATACCATGACAAAAGACACCATGACCGTACACATCCCCTTAGGTTGCATGTTGTAGGATTGTAGTAAAGATTTTTTTTGACCATGATTATTGGGGTTGACCATAGTAGATTTACGAAGAGGTTATGACTTGACCAGAGAAACGAGATGATAAAATTTTAGAAGATAAGCATAAGGAATTAAGGATTTAATATGGCAGAGTTGATAAACCATTGATTTTATCAAGATAGAGAGGTGATTAATTATCATAAAACTTCGAGGATACAACATTAATTTAAATGAGAGGTACATAAATTTATATGGTAGGATTGATGATTATTGATAATGATATATCTATGAAAAATTATCACTATATCTATTTGATTGCAAGATAGTAATTTAAAATTTTATATTATGAATGTTGTATTTGAAGATTCCGTAAGTGTCGCATTATTAAGTATTTTGAGGAAAAAGAAAAAAAACTGAAGAATCAGATCGTTGATGGATTATTGTTTGGATTCAGATTTTTGGGACGAGAATCAATACATTGATTAAAATTAAATTTGAGGAACAGATATCAAATTCTGAGTATAAATTTTTAATTTAAATTCGTGGGAATTATGAGGAGATGGAATCTGATTTTTATTTTGAGAATATTTCAGAAATTTTTGAAAATTGCGAGACGACAAGGTGGATTATTTCAGGATTTTGTGGGTTATTGGATTTCACTATTTATGGAAATAATAATGTGTACGAGTAAACACTACTATGAGGACTTTAAATTTCGAGGACGAAATTCTTTTAAGGAGGGTAGACTTGTCACTACCACGTTCCGAAAACAGGGGTATTTTCGACTTTTTGCAATATTTAATATTATGGTAGTTACAATTAAGTAATTGCATGATAATTAATTGTTTTAAATAAATATGTGAGATATGTAATTAAATATAATTATATATGGTGTTCATTCGTTTTGAGCTAGCAGACTTGACCTAGAAGCCCAGTAGATGACGCCTGTCCGAATTGTGGAATTCGGTATTTAATTGTTTTATCTAGAATTAAATTCTTGGAGGTAATAATTAATTACCATATTTTAATTAATTATTGCGCATTGTCTTTGCTTCGATATTTGGAGCACTACACTAGCTTTTGTCTTCCAACAAATTTCACAATCTTGCCCTAGACATGCCCGCCTTCCATTCTGCTATTTTTGCAACTCATAATTGTGCTCTCTGTACATTATTTCTAGCCGCACAAAAATCGTCGCGGACGTTATTTAATAAATCCCTATTTTGCATCATTGTGCGTTCCAATCAAAATTTGGGGACAATCTTGACCTATTTTTCGTGCGGCCCAAATTAGGGTAATATCCTGTTCCGAGTCTTCTTCATTATTGGTATTGATGACCTGACCTGATTTTGGCGCCATGTACTCCTAATTAATTTTAGAACACAACTTACATTTTATTCTAATTAAATTGAGGATACCATTTTGTCTGATCCCGTTAATCCTAAATTAATTCCAATGCCATTTTAATTAAGCCCGTGCCTAACGCATAATACCCTCTCACCATGAAAATTGCTAAACATATTTTTCCCTAAAAATTTTGTGTCATTTTTATGTGAGCGTGCAATTTCTCGAATTTAGGGGGGGGGGGGCTGATTTGTAAATTTGTATTTTTGGTATCAATACCTCATTTGTTTAAAAACAATGAAGGAGCCCTATTATTTAACTAAGCAACCACCCTCATCCCCACATGAAAATTCATTCATGTTAATCAGGACCACCCATTTAAAATGGGTGCATCCTCACCTTTGATTTCACCCACACTCCCCCTATTTAATGTCCTATCCCCACTAGCCCTAATCCCCAAAAATTCGTAGGGAAGCACACCTCCCCACTAGCCCCCAAGCCCCTACCCGCAGCCTCTCCTTCTCCCCTTTATTTTCTTTTTTCTTCTCTTCTTCTTCTTCTTCTTCTTTCTTCTTCTTCTTCTTCTTCTTCCTTTTTGTTTTTAAAATTTCAAAAGGGGGGAACACTGTTCCCTGCTGTCCCTGTACTCAGGCCCCGGCCAAGCTCCGAGCAGCCCTTCACTCCAGCCTCCCTCTGCTTTTCAACCTCCTTCCCGATCTCCTCTCTGGCCCATCTACACATCCTTCCACCATCATTATCATCTCCCCTTGCTGCGGCTTCTTCTGGCTCAACTCCGGCCATCTCCGGCGCTGTCCCTGCGTCGAGCCCGAACCCCTTAACTCCGGCGTCCAGCCCCCGTCTCCACCTCAGATCTCCTCTCCTTCCCGGCAGCCTCGACATTCCTCCTCCTTCGAGTCAATCGTCCATTTCGAGTGAGGATCAGAGCGAGCCTTCGTCTCCACCTCATCTTGACGAGCATCGAATCACCGCATCGAGCAGCAGATCTTGCGCAAACCTCGGTTGATCGAAGCCGGCGACCAACGAAGCAGGGCGATCAACTCCGAGTTCGTCGACGAAGCCCGGTGGTTGACCTCTTCCTTCGTCGGTGATCCTTCCTCCTCCGCCGAGCAACTCCGTCGACGATCTAAGCTTTCCAGGCGGCGAGCAGCAGTCTCTGGCCTCGACGCACAGTCGTTTGTTCTCCAAATGGTGATCGGCGTCACTTCGAGATCGATCGAGAACTCTGGTCATCTCCCTACTTCGACGAGTACACTTCCCTTCCATGACTACTCCGACGAGCTCAACTAGATCTGGTGAGTCGTCTGCCTCTTAATCATTGATTCTGATTTATTCTAAATTAATAGAAATCAATTCAAATTCTAAACTTCTCTTTTCAAATCTTCACTACAACTGTATGATGATTTGCCTAAGAGAGAGAGAGAGAGCCAGAAGCTTGAATCGGACACGGGAACCTCGTATCCACGTGTCAGGACACTGGTATGATCTCCCCTGAGCTCCCTCGGCTGCACTCCGGCGCGGCCAGCTCTCCCTCCGGTGGGCCGTGCACCAACCCCGGTGAGCCTCTCCTTTCCCTCCTTCTTTTGAATTTAAATTCTATGTAAGTTATGGTATTAGTATATGTATTCTTATAGATACATATATGTATGTATTATTTTTATGTATATGTATTCATATATATATATATACGTATATGTATGTACATTTTTATTAATTGTATTTATATATATATATATATATGTATGTATATTGGTATTCTCCTATAATGTGTATCTAATAGTATATATATATGGTTAATAAAAATTGATATATACGTATTTAATACGTATTTAGTAAATTGGTATATGTATATATATTTATTTGTATATATACCTAGTATATTTTTAAATTGGTATATATGGTATATAAATATATTGTTCAACCTATATATATATTATACATGAATTAAATGGTACGTATATATATTGTATATGTATTTTGGGTGCAAGTACATATTGTAGGTGTTAATGTTAGTTAATAATGGGTATATGTGTGTTGATGTCTATCTACTAGATAACCCTAGTTGACCCGTACCGTACCTGGCATAGCCCCGAGTTATGTTTTTGATTTCATTTTAGTGTAGCATCTGATACAAGTATGATATTGTGATATGCCTATAGGACTGTTGGTTCATCCAGGCGATACTCTGGAACAGGACCTCGGTATTCACCAGCTAAGGACCCAAGGCGAGTACATTCTCTGATTAGTTTCTAATTTATGATATCTTCTATGTTTCATTGTATCTAGTGTAAATATCTACATTTCGACACGCTGGTTACACGGATTGGTATACACGGATCTCGTCATGAGATGTTATTCCTTTTTTCATGGTGTAGCTTGTACAAGACTTGTTTTCTTGTTATCTTGTGCATGTACAGACACTGATTCTCGGGGAGACTTGCTACCTCCCTAGGGAATCCCGTGCCATAGCGTACCATGATTGGATCTACTATACCAGTCGGGGTGGGGAGTATTTTAGTGTAGATATGTGATCATACCCAACTTTTCATGCATTATAGCTCACCCCACATCTCACGTCGGGTGCGGCCTGACCATCTCCATGCTTCATAGCTGTTACGTGTGATTAGCCTGACCTCTACATGCATCATAGCTAACCAACGGTTAGCCTGACCTTACATGAATCATAGCTAATCACATGTAACCAGCCTGATCAAGTTCCCAAGCCGATCACATATTAAAGCTAGTACTCATACACTTAGTCATAGGTTCTTGCTCATTGACATATTGTTTCTTTTCCTGCATTTACTTACAGTATTTCCAGTATTTCTTTTATTGTATATTTCTCGTACCTATACATGCATCTCGTATATTTCCATCTAGAACTGCTACATAGTTTATATCATTAATATAGAACTGCTATTTAGAGATGTACTTTGCTCCTTCCTGACTGGAAAATATTTTCCAGACTATGCCTAGAGGACTGGTATCAGACACTGGTGGACCACAGGGTGAGTAGCTGCGACTCGGATTATGTTGAGTTAGATTATTTACAGTTTAGACTTGTGTTGTATCTTTATTTCTTTTCTTCGATTTCTTATCGTGCTGTAGTTATGATTGAGTATGTTGTTCATTTATTTTTGTTATCCGTGTCTCCTTATGGAGTTGGATACTAGTATGAGATTGATTAGATAACATTTGACCTAGACAGCGTTCTACCGCCGATGCTGCGGCGTAGGCTGGACGTACCCGCGCACTCGTGTCCCTAAACCGGGTGCGGGTCGTGACAGCCACAACGGAAAGCGTTTGACATTTCATCGGATAAGTAGGATACCCCTACAACTAAAGAAGGATAATAGGTGTCGCACTACTATAAGATAGGGTACGACTAACCAATTATGAATACGACGAAGATATAACACATCAATATAATCCAGAGTACACATGCCATAATATAAGCTAAGATATAGATATAATATATAGCTTTGGTACATGACCTATTGTGATACATTGGCGTAATCCTAAACCAAACAAGGACAAGGGTTGTACCGTCACACCGCAATAGTTCAGGTCCCTAGACTACCAGCACATACACTTTTAGATCGGTCAATCAATCCTTCGACTTGTTATGTGGTGTCTGAGTTATCTCAGAGATCATGTATAATAAGTATCCTCAGATCACGCCATTGTTAAACATGAGCTAACTGAACCAAATAAATAAAACAGGCACTTGCAGGATGCACCAGTCCACCGTAGGGCCACCGCGCTAAAAATATGGTAGTAGCGGTTCCAGTGTTCCTATAGTGAAACAGTAGCTCGGTATTATAATAGTCAGATACTGCACTCTACTATGGCAGATGGTATACAGTATCTGCGGTGGCCAGCCCACAACACACTTAGAATGAATGTTTGTGGGAAGGTTCGTAGGCATGATCTTGTGATACCGTTCCCTCCCAATGTTACTACAATTTTAGTTACCTAATTAGTCCTATGTTGTTGTTGAAATCACAAGGCGTGGTCACTGAGAATTTCCCTTAAGATGTCGTACAATGTACGGGCACGCTAGATACGAATACATGTGAGTCAAATCTGGATTCACCCGAGCGTATATGCAACATTCATACAATCAATATCTTAGCCACGCTTTGGTAGTTGACTCACTTATTATGCCCATGCTGTAGTAGCAATCTATATATTTATAATATCACGCATTCAGGAATTTGGAGGCATTCTCGATGCACAACCCAAATATAATCACTTAACATGTGACAAGATGTGTCGCACCTCGGCGCATATTAAATTATAAATAATTATTAGGCAATAGGGGTATCAGCACGGATACAGTATTTGAGTCCAATCACCAAACTTATAGTTGGTCATATGAGTCTTATCACATGGGGATACTTGGTCCAAATATAATCTCCTTAAATCAGGTACACCGACTATCGATCAATTGGAAGTCTAAATTATGAAATCCATGAATTAATGATTATGCCGCCGAACGTGAGTTAGGGAAAAGTGTGAACTACTCTGGAGCAGATCCACAATCCTTAAACCAAATAAGGACCATGATTGTAGATTATCTCCCAAGCAGAACTATACCCCTCACTTTATTCGACGAATAAAGGATAAGTAATCTACTAATCTGAGTTCACTCTGGGTTACTACATGGTCTACTACAGCATATAATCATACTACGCACATAGTCAGTTCTAGCACATAGCCAGGTCTAATACAAACTGGTTACTAAGTCCATTCTTCCTTAGAATAACACAACAAGAAGCCACGATCAACCACATAGGGTACGATAAGAAATATTCCAAATAAAATAATTAAACCTAAAAAATTGTAGAACGTATACATAGATTACTATGGTCGCATAGGATCACATACGCGTATGTGAAGTGCACACATGGATTGCCGTATGGGTCAGGCCGCATGCACTGATCAGGCGCATGAGCAATTAGCCGCATGGACGCACTGGCCGTATGGACAAGCTGGATACATGGACGAGCTGGCCACATGGGTTACTTGGCTGCATGCTCAGGGTTAAGTCTACTCCTTGGACAACTGTTGAAGTGAAAGTCAATAATAAAATGTCAGTGATGTAACATAAAGTAACTGATATGATTGAGGTGACAAGCCATAAAGTGTGTCAGAAAGAAAAGACAACCAATAGAAATAAGTGCCAATAGTTTAGAGCCATGCGTCCAAGAAAATAGTGGCTGTATAGACGAACTGGCCGCATGGAGTTCTCTAGGACTTAGCGAATTTCTTATTCGTTTGGTGAGTGAAAGCACAAGGTATTCAAGGACACCTATGTAAACAGTAGTCAAGCGTCTAACAAGATGGACGCATGCTGTCAATATGTGTCAAGAGTTCAGGCCGCATAACCCTCTCTGGACGTATGGCACTCTCGATCGCATATGTTCACTAGCCACATGGGAACTTCGTCTTCTCCAACAGCAGGTTCGGCCATGGCAAAAAAGCTCCAAAAACTAAAATCTAGTTTTGTTCATAAAATTCTCATTTTAAGTCCAAATCGGGTGAACCAAAAGCCAACATGCTCTAAATTGAAAGCTCTATCATGTAGCAAAAATTGATTTTCAAAGACACAAGTTTTATAGATCAAAACCAAGAAAAACTTATGAAATCCATAAAATCCTAAACTTGGAACTCATATCTACAAAGATCCACACATCAAAATCTAAAACTCCAATAACTAAATATGATCAGCAACTCAAGGAGAACATTTTTTATCAAATATATTTTTGAAGCAACATATATATAAAAATCCAAAAATTAATGGCTACACCACCTTGAGCTAGATGTACTTGCCTTGTTGGACTAACAAACCTCTTCCTAGAACCAAATCTAGGGATATGGCTTAGGGTTTCGATCAAGGGGAGCTCTTAAGGGAAGGAGGAAGAAGAAAGAAGAAGGGAAGTGGAAATAAGAAAGAATGGGAGAGGAGAGAGAGAAAACCATATATATATATACCAAGTGAAGAAATGAGGTTAGCCCTAGGATTAAGTCATGACACTCTCCAATAAAATCTCAACCATCCAAAATAGGCTTATTGGTTCCAAGAGTGAACCGGTTCTGGTATCCAGCCTATATACGGGTCCTAGTACGGGCCCAGGGCAATTGCCAAGGTGTTCACTACTGGTTTCGGGTAGTCTCCCACAATAACAGAAATATAATTAAATAAATACAACATATATAACAGGAACCAACATGTAAGATACAGCAAGAATATATCTACAATTTTTTCTAAATATTACAAACTTCAAGAATACCAAATCTGGGAATGGGTGTGACCGATTACCATGTTCTATTTCTGACATTATAGTTCCTCTCTTTCATTCTTGTACCCATTGATTTATATTTATGTTGCTAGTATTGCTTGTTCCTTCATTGTTCTTAAATTATCAGTTATATTCTCATCGTATATAGCATCCTCTATTTTACGGTTTTATAATTTTTGTCAATTAATTGGAACTGCTATTGGGTTGTATTTCGCTCCAATCCTGACTATATATATTTTTCAGACGACGACTTAGAGGACTAGTGTTACACACACTATGGACAACATGGGGATAGCAACCATGGGCCCTGACACTCAGGAGTGATTGTCGGGAGATCTAGCTGGAATCACTAGTTATCATAGTTAGTTTTTCTTTAGCATTTTGGTACCGAATTTATTTTCGGCTTATATTTGATACTTGGATATTGTTTCTAATTATTGTTGTTGTTATTATTTAGACTTCATAGTTATGTCAAACTCCTTTGATATCTTATCATGCTATAGATATGTGATTGAGTATTGTGTTACATTAATTATATTGTCCTCCTTCTTTGAGTTGAGATATTATTGACAAATTTATATATTACAGTGAGATGATTAGATAGTATAGTTGACCTAGACAGCATTCTACTGCCAATGCTGCGACATAGGTTGGATGTACCCACATACTCGTGCCCCTTCACCGGGTGCGGTTCGTAACAGATGGTGACATCCTATAAACTCTCTCTGATACTGGCTCAGCTTCCGAGATCAAATTAATGTAAAACTTTATATCTATAACTTGTGGTACACCCGGTAACTCATCGAGAAATACGTCAGAAAACTCACAAACTACCTTGGGAAACTGTACCTCCTCCGCCTCTGCCATCATTAATGTAACCTCTGGCGACTCTACTTGTCACGACCCATACCCAAAAATTGGACATGAGCTGTGAGTACGTCCAGTCTACGCTGCAGCATCGGCAGTAGAACGATGTCTAGGTCCAACATAGCTATCTATCAATGATATTAAACCTGCCAACATATTTAACTCCAAAAGGAGGACAAAAATATACATATAATCATCAATTTAAAATATACTCAATCACAATAACTATAAGAAAGATAAATGGCATGATAAAGATATAAAGAAATACGAGAGGCAAAATAATATATGTCTCAATAAAACAGAATCTAAGAGTCTAGCTATCTCAACACAAAATAGGTCTCAACATAATACAACTCAAGTCTATAAGTCTGGAATAATCCAATACATAAATAAACTAGGCTAAGTGTTGTCTAAACAACTGTGGGTGGTGTCTCCTCCAGATGGAGTGGCTCCTCTAGAATCGTCGGGATGTAATCATCATCCACTCCTGGGCCATAATGGGTAGGACAGAAGTCCTCAAGATCCTCTAAAAAATATTATCCAGTCAGGATTGGTGCGAAGCACAAACACTAACAATGATTCCAATTATATTGATAAAAACTATAAACCAGTAAGTAAGAAATATATATGATAGAATAAAATACTGAAATATAAGAAAGACTAGGGAGACATATAATCATCATATAGAAATAACTAGCAGTGAACAAATATATGTGAATGATAGAAAAGAATGTACTGGAGCAAGAATAGAAATACTGGCTAAGTGCCATAAAATATCAGTTTGATATGTGATCGGCTTGGGACTAGATCAGGATTGTTATATATGATTGACTATGATACATGTGAGGTCAAGCTAACCATTTGATTAGCTATAATATGAGCAAAAGTCAGCTAAGCATATATAACAGGTTATGAGACATGTAAATGGTCAGGCTATACCCTACGTGATATGTGGGGTGAGATATGATACATGTAAGGTGGGGTAAGATCAGATAACTTGCTAATATTTTCTCGTCCGCAGCTAGTACAATGGATTCCAATCACGACTCCTCATGACAGGTATATATGATACTAGCTCGTGTATCCGTTGTGTCTGAATCAAGTATACACTATAGCTAGAAATGTAGTAATGATCAAAATAATGAAAACTGTCAGAGAATGTACTTGCCTGTGGTCCTGAGCAACGAATAAGGATTTATATCCAAGATGGAATCACAATGATCTATATATCAAATAATATGTCAAAGGGTGTTCTTGATATGATGAATAAGTTATAAAGTAAATATGTGATTTCTAGGTCCAAACTGGGTTGTCTTGGTCCTAACAAGGTCAATTAGTCAAGTACCTTGCCAAAAATAGGTCAAATACTAGTTTGTCTCTAGGCATCTAAGTTAAAATCCTAGGAATATTAACTACTCTACTTAATACATATATAAATATAATATATATAAACATACCAGTACTAAGGGTATCTCAACTTATTACACCACACTAAAACTACCTTGTTATTGGTTTAAGGTAAACTAATACCTTAGCTACATAACCCTACCTAATATCAATACTTATAAGTTGAGACCAACCCTTAACTTGACTCACTAATACTTAATTGATAATAGCTACTACTCATATACTACCTACTGACATATACTACCTACTGACATTAACTGCCAATTATACCTTAGGTATAATACCCCTAGTATATAACCTACCTTGCTGTCAAGTTGGTATCTCTCATGAATCCTGGTTTAAATACATTGGTGCTTCCTCGAGTGTTTGGACACTCAAAACATAACACCACCCAACACTCAGTCAGTTCACTCACTGTACACTTGGACTTCCAAGTGCACTGTACTCACCTCACTGGAATCATACCCTCCCCCACATGTATTGGTCTAAACTTGGATTAAGACTGATACCTCACTTGGTATTAGTAAACTTAATTCAGAGTTCATAAGTTCACTCTGCATTCAGACTTAACAACCTCACAACTGAACTCTCCACTATATAATACATGGCCTATAGTAATCTTCCTCACCTAGATTTACCCAACCTGGAAACACTCTGCCTCCTTTGATCTTCATATTCCTTCAACTCTTAACAACATGACTATACTAGTGTGCAACTAAAATTTGCCTACTAAATCACTCCAACAATGCATTTGGATAAGCCTGAACCCGAGTGCCCCTTATACTGCCAACTAAGAACTCATCTCATTCTCAACCAATCTGCCTTATACTCTTGTACATTACTGGTACAAATGTATAAGAGTATAACTTAATGCTTGGAAACAGCAAGTTACTCTAAAATACCCTCCTACTGCTGCTGTTTCGTACAGCAAGCACTGAACCTCTTTTCCTGAACCTTTGATACCATCTAATACCAATTTCCTCCTCTCCAAAAACACGTGCACTCAAGTGCCAGGTCCGCCCCCCTCTAACTACTGATACCTCAAGGTATCAGTACCAAATTTCCTAGGCATGATACTCCTATTTCCTCACTAATTACCTATATTCCAATATACAAACAGCGCACACTAGCTACTAAAGTAAAGACCCTCCCCTTACACTTTTCTGCTCGAGTCTCCCTGCACATACTCTATATAGGTATCCCAAATCGACACCGATTCTTCTTGTGCATCTATGGAAGTTACAATACCCCTCACTGACACTCACATATATAACAAACATACTAACTCTTAAGACAATGACTAACACTAAGTTTCAGTCTTGGGCACAAGATCCCGAGCTCTCACACATGCCACACACTCACCAGATGCCACACACTCACTCCACTACTTTCAAGTAGGATCACCCCTACCCTCTACATTGTGAACACAGTCACCTCTCTACACAACACTTACATGTGCACAACACACACTCACACACTATCCTAGGGAATGCTAAACTGAACCACAGTGTCACCTGAGCACGGTGTACTTCTCGAGCACAATCACTACTCCCTCACTGTCAACCCGACCCCCTTGTGTGAGCACAACACACACACCAATATTTTATATATATATATATATATATATATATATATATATATATATATATATATATATATATATATATCACTAATAATGCTAAGTATACTCAAAACATAATTTAGTAGTCATTTCCTCAAATACTTTGAGGGCACCCTTAGGATACTCACTTTATTGTCATGATACTCTATCAACCTTCATGTCAAACCCTCAAATACTCTAATAATAATACAATATATATTAAATACTTATTTACAACTATTTTAATTAGTTATAATAAGAAATAGATAAACACACCCATTATTACAAAACCCCCAAACTATGAACACAACTTCATGAAAAAAAATATGATGGAACCTAATAGAAACTCATTCTCTCCCCTTATAGGTATTCCTAAACCATGGATGGGCTCCTAATGGTCCAAAAAATAAATAAAACAGAATTTAAAAGAGAGATTTTATAATTTTACCTCATGGGAGATAGATTCCAATGCAAAACAAATAATTCCCTATGAAAGCTTCTTCTTCTCCAATGCTCCTTGAAATCTAAGTTTCTAGGCTTCTTAGATAAGAAAAATGAAAGTGATTGGGTTTAATTTTCTAAAGTTTGGTAGAGAAATGAGGGTGGTTTAGGGAAGAACTCAATCTAGGGTTTCATGAACAATAAATGCACTTGAGGGAGGGTCCCCATCTCCTATATAGGGCCGGCCAAGTGACTAAGGTTTAGCTAATGCATAAAATCCAATATGCCCTCTATGGTTGTCATGAAGAGTTATTTTATTAGTAAAATTTTTATTCCTAATGAGGGATTTTGACTAATTTCTAATTAATGAAGGAAAATGACTAGTTGGTCCAAAATGACTAGTCTAAAGTTGAGTCTGATGGTCACATCAAGTCTAGCCCACTAACCCATATTATTAATAACAATAATATATATACTATACACATTATATAAATTATAAATAATATATATACAACTATTGCAAATGACAAAAATATCCCTATTCTAGAAAAGTAGTAGTGACAAGTCTACCCTCCTAAAAAGATGTCCACGAAATTGAACTAAACTAACACAAGAACATAATCAGAACAATAAGAACAATAAAAATAATACCTCAAGGCTCGAAGAGATACGGGTATTTCTCGCCCAGGTTGACTCACATAGAGAGTGATTTCTCCATACGACACGAACCAAAGGAATAGTCTGGTTCCACAATACCTTCTCCCTGTGATCCAAAATCTCTACTGGCTGCTCTGGATAGTTGAGAGTCGGACCAACCTCGATCTCCGAGTGATCTAGTACGTGACTAGGATCTGCCATGTACCGTCTCAACTCCGACACATGGAATACATCATGTACTCTCTCTAGTACAGGAGGCAAGTCTAGTTTGTAGGCCACTGCACTAACTCTCGCAAGAATACCGAAAGGTCCGATGTACCGTGGACTAAGCTTTCCGCCTCCACCAAAGCGAATCGTGCCCCGTGTCAGAGAAATCTGCAAGAATACTAAATTGCCAACCTAGAACAAAATACAGAGTCTTAACGTGCAATCCAAAACAAGGCAATCATAAGATTATAACAAAACCTATACCTTAAATTTTGAGGGTCTACGGTAGCGTTAGCCCAATGCCGATGTCTGTCCTGTGCCACTCGAAGTCTATCTCTGATGAGTTTTACCTTTTTTGTTGCATCTATGAACATCTCTAGTCCCAACAAGGCTCTCTTACCGACATCATCCCAAGATAACGGTGTGCGACACCTCCGTCCATATAGAGCCACGAATGGTGACATCTTAATACTGGCCTGGTAACTGTTGTTATAAGCAAACAGTGCTCCCTCATGTCTTGATACATCTTGTTGGCACCTGGATGCATCGAGTACTAGGAGCAATGCGCCTTCTGTAAAACCTCCTCAAACAGCTCCCTGCTCGGCATACATATCCTAGTACCGTGTCGCAACGATCCATTATAAGCAATAGTGAAGTCCTCTGATAATCTTGTCCGAACCTGTGCCTTGATACTCCTCAGAGCCTAATAATCATACTACGTGGCTCTGATTATGTCCATCATCTTGGACTATATATGCAACCCCATATCTGAATCTCGATACTAGGAACTAGCATCTCAATTTCCAAGCTCTCAATATCGACAAACAAGTATCTGTTTGTCGTCAAGTACATAGCCACCGGATACCTGCTCAAGGCATCGGCGACTATGTTGGCCTTTCCTGGGTGGTACTGCAATAAAATATCGAAGTCCTTCATCAACTCCAACGATCTCCTCTACCTTATGTTCAGCTCTTTCTGTGTAAACACATACTTTAAGCTTTTATGGTCTGTAAAGATCTCCACACGCTCTCCATACAGATAGTATTTCTACAGCTTTAGAGCAATGATAGTTGCTGCCAACTCTAAATCCTGGGTAGGGTAGTTCTTCTCATGATGACGTAATTGCCTGGAAGCATAAGAAATCACCTTCCCGTGCTGCTGAAGAATGCAACCCAAACCCTTCCCTGAAGCATCACTACAGATAGTTTATCCACCTGTCCCTGATAGCAACATCAAAACTGGTGCTGTCCTCAATCTCTTCTTTAGCTTATCAAATACGGCCTGACAATCTAGACAAAATCCATATCCTTTCTAGTCAGCCTAGTCATTGGCTTTGCAATCGTGGAGAAGTCTTATACAAACCTCCTGTAGTAACCTGTTAGTCCGAGGAAACTCTTGATCACAGCCACTGAACTGGGAGTAGTCCACGACTCTACTACCATGATCTTCTTCTGGTTAACTGATATCCCGTCACCCGTCACCATATACCCAAGGAATTTAACCTTGTCAAGAAAGAACTTATACTTCAAAAGTTTTTCGTAAAGTTCCTCCTTCCTGAGTGTCTCTAAAACTATCCATAGGTGCTCCTCATGCTCCTTCAGGGTCTTTAAATACACAAGAATATCATCGATGAAAACTACCACAAACTTGTGAAGGTACTGGTAGAACACCTTTTTCTTCAGGTTCATGAATATTGCTGCTCCAAAAAGTTGTCAACCTAAATGACATTAGTCAACCTAAACGACATTACCATGAACTCAAACTGGCTATACCGAGTCCAAAAAGTTATCTTCAGAATGTCTTTTTTCTTCACTTTCACTTGGTGGTAGCCTAACCTCAAGTCTATCTTCGAGAATATGTTCACTACGCTCAACTGATCAAAGAGATCATCTATCTTCTTGATAATGAGGTTGTTCAGAGCTAAGTAGTCGATACACATACATACTGACCCATCCTTCTTAGGTACAAACAATACTGGAGTACCCCACGTTGATAAACTAGATTTGATGAAACCTTTATCCTGCAACTCATCAACCTATTTTTTCAGTTCGGCCAGTTCGCTGTTGTTGACCCTATTGACGTGCTGTAATATTGGCTCTGCGCCTGGCACCAAGTCTATAGAGAAATCGACATCTCTGTCTGGCAACAATCCTGGCAACTCCTCTAGAAAGATATCCAGAAACTTCGCTATCAAAGGATGTGGCAACTCCTTCTCTTCCACCCTGGCTCTACAAAAGATGCCCCTGCTCTGCTCTGCTGCTCCTCTGGCGACCTCGAACTCTGGCTCTCCTGGTGGTCAAAATATTACTCCGTCTCCACGATAATCTATAGTAGCATGGTGCCTACTAAGCCAATCCATCCCGAGTATAATAATATATCCTGGAAGTGGCATTACGAGTAAGCACACACTCAACTCTCGACCTCCCAATGAAACTCTTCGGTCCTTGAAAAAATTACTGACTAGGATAATGCCTCCCCAGTCGTGATCTTACAAGTCCTATCTAAGGGTTCTGTCTTTAAACGATGCTTAAGAGCATAAGATACATATACGAAACTATGGGATCACCAAAATTAAATAATGCAAATGTAGGAATGGAATCAAGAAGAACCGAATCGGATATCACGTCTCCAGCTGGTTCGACCTCCTCGACCGTCATGGCGTACGCTCGTCCCTGGGGTGCACCTCTCTGTTGTTGGTGCTGGGCAAACCTTTGTTGTTGTGCCGGGAGTGGAGGTCCCCTCTGCAGGCCTCCTAGAGCAGTAGGTACTCTGGCAGGTCCCCTCTGAGTGGCTGCTCCACCCGGACCTAGACGAGTCTGAATAGACGAAAAATCTCTCAACTGGTGTGCTGACGATCCATAAGACAAACATGTACCCAGTCTTTTTCTGCAGATGTCTCTCAAATGTCTCAACTTCCCACAGTACGTACACTGGACAGCGGGTTAAGTCTGCCTTTGTGGCTGCTGCTGGATATGTCCAAGAGCTGGTGCCTAGTGTTGCTGGTGCTAATACGGCCTCTGTTGTTGCTGAAAGTGGGGACGCTTGGCAGGTCTCACACTACCACTTGCTCCTCCAGAAATATCGTACCCTCTCTTGGGCCTGAGGTCCAGATCATCCTCGGTAATCTGGACATCCATCAGAATGCCCTCAAAAGTGGCAGCACGACGTCCAGAAGTACGAGACTTGATCTCTCTCATCAGCCCGTTCCTGAACTTCCGGGCTTGGTCTCCTGGGTCCCAAATCATTGACGTTGCAAAACAACTTAAATAGAAAAACCCTGCAGCATACTCGTCGACCGACATGTTCCTTTAGACCAAGTCATGGTACTGACTCTCCAAGGCTCCCAGGGCCACATCGGGAAAGAACTTCTTCTTGAAATGCTCCTTGAAAGCCTCCCAAGTATATCATCTAGCAATAAGTCTTGGCTCTTTACGATACCAAGTCATCGCGATATCGAACATCTGGCTGTCGGCGGCCTTGATCTGCAGACTCTCTGGAATCTGAGCCAAACCCAAGTTCCTCTGTATGTCCTAGAGTATCCCCTTAATACCCTTGAACTTCCGATGTATCATCCTCTTAAAGTCCAAAATATTGCCTGGCCTCTGTTGTTGCTGCTGTTGGCTAGGATTCTATTGTGCGACTCTCTCCACTGCCTGGAGTGCCACCTGATGAACATTCTCCATGCTTTCCCTTATCAGCTCAGTCTGCGCTTGGTCCGCTTCTGCCTACACCCTCTGTGCCTCAACCTGAACTTGTTGAGCCTCTATCGAAATCTTCTGAGCATCCACCATGCCCTAGATCAATGCGAACATATGTGCCCCATCAATGGGCATACCTCATGAAAATAGAATTTTTGGTGGCGGAAGGTCCTCCGTAATATCCAGGACAACCCTCTGGATAGGTGGGGGAGGAGGACCCCGAAGGCTGCAGAAACCCCTACATGAATAGGTAAAGTAGGAGGAGCAACTCTAGTTGTCTAGGTGGCAGGTCGAGAGGTGGCAGACCTCTTGGAAGCTGCGGGTCCCGATCTCTGCGACCTAGTCTTCAGCGGCATCCTGAAGAGAGATCAAAACAAGAAGAAATCAATTAAGGCAAAAGATACGATATCATCGAAGAATAACAGTAAAATTTAAAGGAAGCAATTATTCAGAATAGAAAAATAAATTTAGAAATTTTCTAGTTGTGATTGAGCATAATCTCATCCTATAACCTATCTCATGCTCGTAATAGTATAAGTCTGAGTACTACTACGATACTGCAATAGTTGCAACCTAATATTACTCTTCTAGACTTGCATAGGTCAGCACTAAAATATGTCACGACCCGTAAATGAAAATTGGACATGAGTCATGGGTACGTCCAACCTACGCCGCAACATCGGCGGTAGAACGATATTTAGGTCCAACATAGCTATCTATCAATGATATTAAACCTGTCAATATGTCTCAACTATAAACAGAGGACAAGAATATACATATAATTATCAACTCACAATGTACTCAATCATAATAACTATAAGAAAGGTAAATGGTACGATAAAGATATAAAGAAACATGAGAGGCAAAATAATATATGTCACAACAAAACAGAGTCTAAGAGTCTAGCTATCTCAACACAAAATAGGTCTCAACATAATACAACTCAAGTCTAAAAGTCTGCAATAATCCAATACATAAATAAACTTGGCTAAGTGTTGTCTAAACAACTTCGGGTGGTATCTTCTCCAGATGGAGTGGCTCCTCTAGAATCTCCGTGATGTAATCGCCAACTACTCCTGGGCCATAATGGGTAGGACAGAAGTCCTCAAGATCCTCTGAGAAATGTTATCCAGTTAGGATTGGAGCAAAGCACAAACACTAACAGCGATTCCAATTATATTAATAAAGCTATTAAGTAGTGAATAAGAAATATATATGATGAATGAAATACTGGAATATAAGAAAGACTAGGGAGACATGTAATCATCATATGTAAATAACTAGCAATGAACAGATATATGTGAATGATAGAAATGAATGCACTGGAGCAAGAATAGAAATACTGGCTAAGTGTCATGAAATATCAGTTTGCTATGTGATCGGCTTGGGACTAGATCAAGATTGTTATATATGATTGGCTATGATACATGTGAGGTCAGACTAACCATCTGGTTAGCTATGATGCGAACAAAAGTTAAGCTAAGCATATATAACATGCTATGAGGCATGTAAATGGTCAGGCTATACCCTACGTGATGTGTGGGGTAAGCTATGATGCATGTAAGGTGGGATATGATTACATAACTTGCTAATATTTTTCTATCCCCAGCTAGTACAATGGATTCCAATCATGACTCCTCATAACAGGTATCTATGATAGTAGCTCGTGTATCCGTTGTGTCTGAATCAAGTATACACTACAGCTAGAAACATAGTAATGATCAAAATAATAAAAATGTCAGAGAATGTACTTGCCTGTGGTCCTGAGCAACGAATGAGAATCAATGTCCAAGATAGAATCATAATGACCTATATATCAAATAATAATATCAAACGGTGTTCATGATATGATGAATAAGTCACTAAGTAAATATGTGATTTCTAGGTCCAAACTAGGTTGTCTTGGTCCTAACAAGGTCAATTAGTCAAGTACCTTGCCAAAAATAGGTCATATACTAGTTTGTCTATAGGCATCTAAGTTAAAATCCTAGGAATATTAACTACTCTAGTTAATACATATATATATATATATATACCAGTAATAAGGGTATCTCAACTTATTACACCACACTAAAACTACCTTGTTATTGGTTTAAGGTAAACCAATACCTTAGCTACATAACCCTACCTAATGTCAATACTTACAAGTTGAGACCTACCCTTAACTTGACTCACTAATACTTAATTGATAATAGCTACTACTCATATACTACCTACTGACATTAACTGCCAACAATACCTTAGTTATAATACCCCTAATATATAACCTACCTTGGTGTCAAGTTGGTATCTCTCATCTATCCAGGTTTAAATACAAATTGTTGCTTCCTCGAGTGTTTGGACACTTAAAACATATCTCTACCCAAACTTAGTCAGTTCACTCATTGTACTCTTGGACTTCGAAGTGCACTGTGCTCACCTCATTGGAATCACACCCTCCCCCACATGTATTGGTTTGAACTTGGATTAAGACTGATACCTCACTTAGTATTAGTAAATTTAATTCTGAGTTAAGAAGTTCACTCTGCATTAATACTTTACAACCTCACAACTGAACTCTCCACTGTATAATACATGGCCTACAGTAATCTTCCTCACCTAGATTTGCCCAACCTAGAAACACTCTGTCTTCTTTGATCCTCATATTCCATCAACTCTAAACAACATGACTGTACTACTATGCAACTAAAATTTGCCTACTAAATTACTTCAATAATGCAGTTGGATATGCCTGAAACCGAGTGCCCCTTACATTGCCAACTAAGAACTCATCTCATACTCAACCAATCTGCGTTATACTCTTGTACATTACTGATACAAATGTATAAGAGTTTAACTTAATCTTGGACACAGCAAGTTGCTCTGAAATACCCTCCTACTGTTGTTGTTTCCTGCAGCAAGCAGTTAACCTCTTTCCCTGAACCTCTAATACCTACTAATACCAATTTTCCCCCTCTCCAAAAACCCGTGCACTCAAGTGACAGGTCAGTCCCCCTCTAACTACTGATACCTCAAATAAAACATGTAGACTATTGTGAGGAACAAAATTTTGAGATCGTGCTTAACTAGCTACCCTAAACAATTATCTGTGGTGTGTAGGCTGGCCCCCGTAGATATTGTTTAAATTCTCACTAGTGGATGGCAATATTTGACTATTATATTGTACTATATGTTCTATGCAATTTTAGCACGATGGCCTTACGAGGGACCGGTGCATAATACTACGTGCTATGCAATAATTCATGGCTCGGCTAGCCCTGCTAGCATATGGCTCGATATGAGGATTCCTATTATACGTATATAACTCTGGCATAAACCAGACTCCACCTAGTAAGTCGTACAAGTGATTGGCTGATTATGTAATTGAGCTTGATTGTGTATTGTATCTTCTGTTAAATAGTTTAGGGACATGGACTATCATGGTTAACAGTAGGGTTAACTAGGCAACTAAAATATGTAGAGCATTGGGAGGAACGAAATTCCGAGATCGTACTTAACTAGCCACCCCAAATAATTGCTTAAGGTGTGTAGGCTGGCCCCCGTGGATATTGTTTAAATTCTCATTAGTGGATGATAATATTCGACTATTATATTGTACTATATGTTCTATGCGATCTTAGCACGGTGGGCTTACGAGGGATCGGTACATAATACTACGTGTTATGCAGAGATTCATGGCTCGGCTAGCACTCCTAGCACATAGCTCGATCTGAGGATTTCTATTATACATATATATCTCTGGGATAAACAAGACTCCACCTAGTAAGTCGTACAAGTGGTTGGCTGATTATGTAATTAATCTTGATTGTGTATTATATCTTCTGTTAAATAGTTTAGGGATATGGACTATCATGGTGGGATGATCTAACCTTTGTCCTTGTTTGGTTGTAGGGTTATATTGTTGTATCATGGTAGGATATGGACCAAAACTATGCGACAGAACTATATATATATATATATATATATATATATATATATATATATATATATATATGTGTGTGTGTGTGTGTGTGTGTGTGTGTGTTTATTTTTTACTGGTTTTGTTCCTTTATTCGTGCTTCCTTTGTCATACTTGCTATTTGGGGTATAACCCCACGGGTTTTGCATGGCCAGGTTTAGAGACAACACCCGAGGATCCAGCTTACTTCCCTCTGAACAATGGCACAAACCAAACGGATGGCCGCTGAGGGATACGAGTGGGTTTCTTAATCACTGCATATTATTGTACATTTTTCTCTCTTGGGCGTTTAGCCACCAACACTTGTTAGCCGTAAATCTGGATATTTAGTTTCCTTACATAATTGTAATTAATTAGACTACAACTGATCATGGTCATGTGCTTTTGCTACTCTTCTAGCTTCTCATTTTTTACAGCTGGTTTCTAAAATATTTTAGTAGGACGTTTGGGATACTTTACTTGCTTGCCATATATATTCTATGTTTAATATCCTCGTTTGACTGATTGTAGAATACACCCCTTGTCTAGTTACAGCTGTGACCATCGTACGATGTTCTATACCTTGTACGGGATAGCTAGCCATGTCCGTCTCCGTATTTCGGTAGTGGGGCATAACAAGGTTTTAGTGGTAGCCCATGAATGTTTGTGTTTTTATACTTGCAGGGTGTTATGGTAATAGGAGTCTCAATCAAATACGTCCCCTTTGATATCTTGCTTCGTCTTCCTCGATATCAATGCTTGAACTATTAAAACTGCTTGCCTTCTTGATTCTTTCCGTCATGTTCTTGATGTTTCTTGTCCTTTCTTTAGGGCTTCTTCAGTTACTGGAGCTGCAGGCATGCAGGACATGCTTCCCCTGGGCAACAACGGGAGGTAGCACCAGCTCAGAGTCAGATCCGGATAGAGGCAGTAGTTGAGAAAGCTGGCACAGTGGAACCAGAAGTTGCCCATATTGAGCAACCAACCCCTGAGATTCCTGTACCCCTAGTAGTACCAGCAGTACCACCGGTACTTGACACCTTGTCATTATTAGAGATCCTTCGGAGAATGATGGTTATGCAGCAGCATCAGATGGCGGTGCAACAACATCAACAATCTTAACAACAGGAGCAGAATGCCTTATTGAGTTAGGGTTTACAGACGACTTTGGAGAGAGGCAGAAGGACTAATTAGGGGACATCAATTAGATTTTGTCGACTTAACCCGAGGTATATAGATGGCACAGAGCTGGACGCCCTCACAGCAGATGCATGGTTGCAAGACATTGAGGTTATTCTGGCAGCAATGAAGGTTCCTGCTGATGAACAAGTTGACCAGGTCCGACTGCAGCTTCAAGACATTGCCCATTACTAGTGGGCGTCAAGAGAAGTTGGCTTGAGGCATCATATCTTTTGGCACAGTTTTAGGACTCAGTTTCGGGTAAAGTATTTTGGAGTCGTCGCACAATATGAGCTTCAGTAGAGGTTTATCAGTCTTAAGCAGGCTGGTAGAACTTTGGACGGATATGTAGCAGAATTTCTGTAGGCTGAGTATATTGGCTCCGACCATAGTGGCAACGAAGTCGGATGGAGTGATGAGGTTCCAGCAAGGACTTCATCTGTAGATTCTACAACTGGTAGAGGGGCATGAGCTTACCATGCAGAGGTTGTGAGCAAGGACGGAAGGCCAAAAGAGGTCTCATGGTTAGAGTGGTGGAGTACCCCAGACGTCAGCACCATCACCTGACATTCGTATCCATGATTCAGCGCCACGGAGGTCGACAGTTTCGACAGTGACAACACCAGTTCGGCAGCAACCGAGGCAGCAACAACAACAGCAGTGCCAACAAGCGCCGATGGGATGTACTTACTGTGCCAAGGGAGGCCACACTAGAGATGTGTATAGGAAAGCCAATGTGTTGTGTATGAGGTATGCTAGTCCAGATCACTGGATTACCATTTATTCGATGATGCAGAGGCCAGGAGGGCCAGTCCAATATTTGCCAGTACTGCCAGCACCAGGGGCAGTTCAGCACAAAGGGCCAACGATAGTAGTACGGCCATTAGCTCAGCGTCCGTTAGCGACGCAAGCTAAGATGTACCAACAACAGCAAAATCAACAGCAGGGCCAGCATAGGCCACCACAACGCTTCCAAGGGAGGCAACAAGGAGGAGCGCAACAGGACTAAGGGTAAGCATCCACATTGTCCTTAGAATTTTTTTTGGCATTAGGCGACGTGGTGGCAGGTAACATTTTCGTAGCATCTTTTTCTACTTTAGCTTTATTTGATTTGGGTGTATCTTATTCATTTATATCTGCATAATTTGCGACACGTATTGGATTTGAGTTCGAGGGGTTGCCAGAGAGGTTGATTATACTCACTAGTAATGGGCTCGTAGAAGTTAGTAGAGTGTATAGTGTGTTCAGTCATAGTGTTTGGGCATTCATTACCTGCACGGTTGATCGAGTTCCCTATGGGTAACTTTGACGTTATCTTATGCATGGACTAGCTGAGAGATAGTCATGCTACGATAAATTGCTATAGGGGTAGGGTATTGTTTAGTATCTTAGGCACATAAGACTTCGCCTTTGATAGATCTGTGGGAGACCAACATGAAGAGAGGATCACAAAGTCAACAATAGCAGAAGAACAGTTTCTCGAGATAGTCAAGGAATTTCTAGATGTCTTTTTCAGAAGAACTTCCAAGGTTACCACCAGTAAAAGATGTAGAGTTTTATATATAATTGATCCTCGAAGCAGGACCAATATCTTGTAAGGTTCACTAGATCGCACTATCAGAACAGACAAGTTGTACCAACACGTATAAGAGCTGATGGCAAGAAAGTTTATCCGAACTAGTGGATCACCTTAGGGAGCACCAGTGGTCTAGTAAAGAAGGATGGGTCAATACAGTTGTGTATCTACTATAGGTAGCTGAACGCAGTGACAGTAAAGAATAAGTACCCATTACCAAGAATCGATGATTTGTTTGATCAGTGGAGCAAAGCTAGGGTTTTCTCCAAGATCGACCTCTAGTCAGAATATCATCAAGTAAGAGTTCGAGAGCAAGATAAATCAATACCCAAGATAGCATTTAGGTCACGATATGGGCATTATGAATTCTTAGTTATGCCATTCGGACTGACAAATGCTCCGACAGTATTTATGGATCTGATGAACCACATCTTTATGCCGTACCTAGATCAGTTCCTGGTGGTTTTTATTAGCGACTTTTCGTCTACTCTAGTAGCAAAGAGGAGCACAAAGAGCATCTTTGGAAGGTCTTACAGATTTTGAGGGAACACCAATTGTATGCAAAGCTCAGCAAGTGCGAGTTTTGGTTAGATCATATATATCCGTCGAAAAATCTCGTATCGGCATGTTCTGACACTCATCATAATTTTGTGTGTGCCTATCGTTTCACAATAAAACTTGCACCATCGGATTCGCAGCGTTATGCTGGTCCTGCGACCCTAGTTTGGTTCAATTCTGAGAATGTTGACGAAATACCATTTCATGGGCCCCATGGTTCTACTTGACGGACGATTTTGTTATCGGCTCATTGAAATCCAGTTTTGGACGTTCTGTTGGGTTCGTATCATCGTTCTGAACTCGTAGACACTATGTTTGATAAATTTGGAGAACTTTGTCGGTGAGAGAGAGATGCGAGCTTAATTTTTGATCTTTTCCATGCCGGATTATGATGTTGTACTTGGTATGGACTGGATGAGTCAGTACCATGCGACTCTAGATTGCCGGCTTGGACGGGTTATAATTAGACCGCCTGGACATCCTGAGTTTGAGTTTCTTCGGGGAGCCAGAGAGCAAGGTGTTCAGCCTATACTTAAGGTATTCTCTACAGAAGGGGAGCCCGAGTACCCAAAGGTTGTATCTGAGAAAGTGGATATATTTGTCGATGATCTTCCATGTTTATCACCTGATAGGAAAATAGAATTCACAATAGACTTGAATCCAGAAGCGGAGCCTATCACTTCATCAGTGTATCGGCTAGCGCCTAAGGAGATGGTGGAATTGAAGAAGCACGTTGATGATCTTCTGGAGAAGGGTTTTATTCGGCCCAGTGTTTCACCATGGAAAGCACCCATACTATTTGTTCCAAAGATAGATGGGACGGTACGCCTGTGTATTGACTATAGGGCACTGAACGTTGTAACCATCAGGAACTGGTATCCTTTGCCACGCATTGATGATCTATTCGATCAGTAGAGTGGTGCTAGTATTTTCTCAAAGATCGATCTTAGATCCGGTTATCATCAGATTAAAGTACTGAAAGAGGATATACCGAAGACAGCCTTCAAGACCAAGTACGGACGCTATGAGTTCTTAGTTATGCCGTTTGGTTTAACCAATGCGCCAGCTGTGTTCATGAGTTTGATGAACAAAGTTTTTCATCAGTACTTGGACAAGTTCATGGTTGTGTTTATTGATGACATCTTGATATATTCCAAGAGCCAGGAAGAGCATGAGGAGCATCTCATAATCGTGCTATAGATGCTGAGATAGGAGAAGCTGTACGCCAAACTCAGAAAATGTGAGTTTTATCTGGATATGGTGTCTTTCCTGGGATATATCATCTCGGGAGAAGGACTTTCAGTTGATCCGGAGAAGGTTGCTGCAATAGAAACTTGGCCCACACCTACATCAGTTGCGAAAGTGAGAAGTTTTCTCGGACTTGCTAGATACTATCGAAGGTTCGTGGAGAACTTCTCAAGGATTGCGGAGCATATGACGCGGTTGACGCGTAAGGACCAGGAGTTTGAATGGACAGAAGATTGTCAGAAGGCCTTTGAGGAGTTGAAGAGACGATTGACGACAACACCAGTCTTGACTCTTCCTTCCGGATTGGGAGTATTCGTTGATGTGTCAAGCAGTGGACTAGGATGTATTTTGATGCAACATGGCAAAGTTATAGCTTATGCATCTAGACAGCTGAAGGTTCATGAGAAAAACTACCCGACGCACGATCTTGAGTTAGCTGCAGGAATATTATGATTAAAGATATGGAGGCACTATCTTTATGGAGAGAAGGTAAAAATCTTCATTGATCACAACAGCCTGAAGTATGTCTATACTCAGAAAGAGCTCAATATGAGACAGATAAGTTGGTTAGAGTTGATGGTCAATTTTGATATAGATTTGCAATACCATCCGGGCAAGGCGGATGTCGTAGCAGACGCACTCAGCAGGAAGCCCACAACTATTAAAGGATCTACACGATCTTGAAATAGAGGTTATTTTGCCAAGGCAGAGTGGGCAGTTGGCGAATCTTGAAATTAAGTCATCACTAGTGGAGAGGATTAAGGCGGCATTACCTACATATGCTAGGTTCCGGAGACTTAAAGAGAAGACGGAAGCCGGCATGCAGACGGGACTTCGAATCCATGAGGATGGGAAGTTAAGATGCGAAAATTGCCTATATGTTCCGAATGGGGAGTTGAGACATGAGTTGATGTCTGAAGCACATATCTCCATGTACTCTATTCATCCGAGAGGTACGAAGATGTACCGAGATTTGAGGCAGTACTATTAGTGGCATGGGATGAAGAGAGAGATTGTGCGATTTATGGCAAAATGGTTGATCTTTCAGCAAGTTAAGACTGAGCATCAGAGAACCGCTGGTATATTACAGCCGCTTCCCATACCCGAATGGAAGTAGGAACATATCACTATGGATTTTGTTACAGGATTTTTAAGAAGCCCCAGTGGGAAGGATGCAGTCTGGGTTATCGTGGATCGACTCACCAAATTGGCACATTTTTTGCCGTTCTGAGTTGGATAGTCCATAGAGATTCTAGCCGACATATATATACGACAGATTGTAAGGTTACATGGAGTACCGATTAGTATTATGTCTGACCGTGAGTCAAGATTCACATCCCATTTTTGGCAAAGCATACAGGAGAGTTTTGGCATCCGACTCAAGTTTAGCACTGCTTACCATCCACAGACAGACGGTCAGTCGGAGCACACGATTCAGATCTTGGAGGATATGCTGAGGTCGTGTATGTTAGACTTCAGAGGATCTTGGGAAGACTATTTGCACTTGGTGGAGTTCTCCTACAATAACAGCTACCAGGCGAGCATCCAGATGGCACCTTTTGAGGCATTGTACGACAGGAAGTGCAGGTTACCGATATTTTGGAGTGATATTGGCGATCGTCAGATACTCGGTCCGGAGTTAGTGATGCAGACAATTGAGAAGGTAAAGCAAATTCAGAGTCATCTTCGTACAGCTCAGGATAGATAAAAGTATTGGGCTGACACACACCGCCGACCTTTGGAGTTCAAGGAAGGCCAATATGTGTTCTTGAGGATCTCACCTACTCGAGGTACCATTTGATTCGGGAGAATAGGCAAGCTGAACCCGAGGTACATTAGCCGTTTGATATTTTGGAGCATATTGGTGAGGTTGCATATTGTCTTGCATTACCCCCATCTCTAGAGGGAGTGCATGATGTATTCCATGTCTCACAACTGAGGAGGTACGTGACTAACCCAAGTCACGTAGTCGATCATTCTGAGATTTTAGTGGGACCTAACTAGAGGTATGAGGAGTAGCCAGTTGGGATACTTTACATTAGTGATAAGATATTACGGGGTCAGACGATTAGATTAGTCCGGGTAGCTTAAAAATATCACTCCCCCGGCGAATCTACTTGGGAGAGAGAGGATATCATATGCCAGCGTTATACTCACCTATTCGAAGATGGAGGTATGACTTAAGAACTACCTATAGGTTACCATAATTTTTTTAAAAATTCCGTAGTAGTTTAATTCTTAATTGCGAGGACGCAATTCTTTTAAGGTGGTTAGATTATAAACACCCTGATTTTTTAGAATTTAATTTAAAAATTTACAGTAATTTTTATTGTAGATTTTTTTTATTTTTTAGTTTATTATAATAAATGTTCCTTCATGAATTTATATTTTTGTGTATTTAATTAATTATTAATATAGTACAGAAAATATATTTTTGGGTATAAAACTAATAATAGAATATTATTTAATTTTTTTGGAATTTAATTGGGTCCAAAACTATTTTTTGGCCATATATATATTATTTTAATAAACCAACCGAAACCAACCCAAATCGAACCAATTCAAACCAAACTAAACAAATTTGGACCTAAACCCGCACCCATAACCTGATAACCCAACCCGACCCAAAACCCCAATCCACTCTCCCCCATAGCCCGCACGATCGCCTCTTCCCCTCCCGAAACTTATGCCGACCCTCCTCTTCATCTCCTTGTAACTCTCTTCCTGTCACCCTATTTAAAGCCTAGCCTAGCCGACCACCACCACCATCAACTCCTATTCTAATCACGACGAGCCACAACCGCTGAACAGTCGCCGCTGCACGCCGTAAGACGCCTCAGCGCAGCCATCCAAAATATCGAGCATTAGCGAGCATCGAGGTACCCATCTTCCCACCCCTGTAACTCTCTGCACAGTTAACTAAATATCGGTCCGTCAAATCCTATGCGAAGACCACATGACCCTCAGAAACCCTGTATAATTATTTTGGTGTATCATATCCTTTGTCGGTCGCAATTTGCGACACAAAACAGAAAAATAATGACCCAATTTGTAGTTCAAAAACTGTTCCAACCACCCATGTTCATGTCTGATTTTCTTCCAACCTAGTTAATATTTTAAATTCTACTTGAACAGTAATTTAGACAACATAATCAAGTTTTAATCTCTTTAATTAGTTTATTTTAATTCGATGTATGCTGTATTTTATTTACTGTTAAATTTGACCAAAAATTTGATTTTCTAAACCTAAATTTTCTCGAAACGGGGTGCGTCCCACTAAACGAGGCAACTTTATCGTGTACGAATTATACCGAAAGGTGCGTATCGTCAACGCGGACGTATGAGATTTTGAGAAAGTTGAATTGGATGTGCGTGCACATCGGAATCAACGCGTATCCGTCAAAAAACCCCGTATCGATCTGTTCTGACACTCAACATAATTTCGTGTGTGCCTATCATTTTGTAACGAAACTTATGCCATCGGATTCGCAACATTCTGCTGGTCCTGTGACCCAAGTTTGGTTCGATTCTGATAACATTGATGAAATACCATTTTGTGGGCCCCACGGTTCCACTTGACGAACGATTTCGTGACCGGCTCATCGAAATCTAGTTCTGGATATTCTATTGGGTTCGTATCATTATTCTGGACTCGTAGACACTAAGTTGGATAAATTTGGAGAACTTTGTCTCTGGCATATTTTTTGGTGCGAAGTGGGCCATATGTGGACCCGCTTTGACCAAAAATTATCAATTATGCCCCTGTGTCCAAATTGGACTTATGGGTAGTCAAACCTAGCTATTTTAAGTATTCTGAGAACAATGGTGATATTTGTTTCAGCATCCAGAGGTGTACCTGGAGATTCCAGTTATATCGGAGCAACTGACGGAGCTCAGAACACAGACAAGTGTACCTTACAACTTGCAGTAGTTCCTGTGATATAATTTCCTTGAGTTATTTCTATATATATACTTTTATGATGTACCTGTTCAACCTAGGACCGTGAGAGGTTGCTTAATGTCCAAAAAAGATTCAGGTGTCGACGCCGTATGCGTAGTCGTATAACATCTATTAGAGAGTTGATACCACGATCCAATATATTTTTACATGCGTGCTTTATCAAGTACGTCATACTATAGGACACTTGACACTATTCATGTGACAGAATTTTTCCTGAGTTATTTATGGTGATTCTGTATAGACTTACAGGATTCGTGACATGAGACTTGCATATACATAGATATTATTATAACTCGTTGTTTTAGCCAGAGGTCATGATCTTGCGGGACATGAGACATAAGATTATATTGGATGGGGTGAGACACACAGGCTACAGGCTGATTATATACATATATACTTTATTATTGAGGTGCTTTAGTCTCTGTTCTAGAGCTTGGCCCAATACGTGATATTACTGCTATTGGCTCCCCGACACAGAGCTTGCCCTGAGGATCTATTTTTATACTATATTTTATCTGGCTTGAGTTATTCTTGTACCTTTCTATGTCCCCTGAGGACCTGGATCCGGATTATGTCCCCAGGTATAGCAGAGGAGGATTACCCTGAGATATATGGGATATGAGCTGATACTGGAGCAGTACTGGCACCAGAAGACGAGGTTGTGCCAGAGGATTTCTCATGAGTATTCTGTTACATACTCAGTTATTTATGCTTACAGTTATTTCATATCTTGACTCATGGACTTATATATTGACTTATTCTTTTATTTTATTTTATCGGGTTGTTCCCCGAGACACTACACATGTTGACTTAATGATGGACTATCTCCTTTATCTATTATCTTGATTAGTCTATCATATTGAGTTATGTTTCTTTCTGTGGATGAGATTAGAATTATTCTGTGATAGATGGTGTAGACTGTATTTATACTTATTACAGCTTAAGTGCACTCTAACGGGTCAATTAAATTAGGTTTGTCCATTGGAGTTGGGCTGCTGGCCATTGCCACGTGGCTAGTCCCTCGATATTTTGGGATTGTGGCGTGACATAGTTTTTGTGGTGGCCCATGCAGGTCTACGACTATATTACTTTGGTTTCAACTAAGGAACCGAGCAAGCATGTGAATAGGATATGATAAGTTATAGGATCTTATCTACTTGTTTATCTATTCTTGACCGCTATATCGACTTCAAAATAATTTTTTGACTTGCATCTTGTCTTGATTCCTTTGTGCGATTCTCATAGTTTACTTTAAATGCAAAGTAATGGATCCATGAGCCGACGACAAGACTCCCGTAGGTACACCACAAGGTGTGGTCACCTACGATGATTGAGTGACACTATTGGGTGGATATCCATCCACTCAATAAAGCAATCAAGTAGATCAGCACGCCTTGAGGTTCCGGCGAGACGATATTTTACCACTGCCGTAGTTTACTCTACCGATGCCTGATTTTCCACCAGGACAGTCTGTGGATGATCAACAGATATTCTAAATGTTTTACGCAATGATGCAAGCACAACAACAGGTTTATCAGGAGACCTAGCAATGCCATGCGAAAAACATGAGGAATAGCCTAGTAACCGCATTAGAGCAGGCGAACCAACCGGTTAGACAGCCATCGACAGGATCTATCACTGATTTCTGCTAGCTGAAGCGCCATATCTTTTCTGGCAAGGAGGAGCCCACTGAAGTTCATGAGTAGCTCACAAACACTCAACACTAATTGGAAGCAAGTGAGCTTACGAGGGGGCGTTGGATGACTGCTGTCAGAATGCAGTTGACGGGCAATGCACATCATTGGTAGCTATCTGAGGAGAGACGGCTCGGACCGGACCGAGTCACTTGGGAGGAGTTCTCTAGACTCTTCAAGGAGATGTATATTCCTGCCATTGCCAGTGCAAAACTTAGGGATAAGTTTATCCGTCTCATTTAAGGCAACACGACAATAGAAGAGTACAATGCAGAGTTTATCCGTTTGAGTCATTTTGCCCCTACTCTGATTCCCACAGAAGAGAAGGCGAAGAAGTTCTTCGATGGACTTAGCTTTGAGCTATAGAGATTAATCAGATCCGTTGTACATACTTCATACATGGATGTCTTTGCTGCAGCACGATGCATGGAACGCGTCATGAGGAGAGAGTCCAGCCTGAAATAGCCGTTCACATCAGCACCAGCCAGAGCACCACACGGGGATCCTACAAAGCGAACGCAGAGGAATCCACCACAAAGAGCAGCATCAAGAGCCCCATCCCTTCCTACTTGTCACTATTGTGGCAAGGTAGGCCATATTGAGAGGGAGTGCAGATGCAAGTTGGGACTATGCTTGATTTATGGATCAAACCAACATCCAACCAAGGACTACCCTGATCGTCGAGAGGGAGCACCGATGGTAGACCGACCAGCTTTACCAGCACCGAGACCAGCCCAACAGGCACCTAGGCCAGCTTATCCAGCATTGGGAGCACCACAGACGAGAGTTGGAGGAGTCAGACCACCAGCTCCAGGAGGGTATCAGCTGAGGCCACCTTTGGCGCCACAGGCAGCACTATTCCAGTAGGCTCGGCAGCAGAGTGGACCAGCTCAGGGATGAGGACATGCATTTGCATTAGCTATTGAAGAGGAAGCTACTGCCAGAGAGGTTATAACACGTGCTATATTAGTAGCTTTATTACCTGCTGTATCTTTATTCGATTCTGTAAAATCGTATTCATTCATAGCTGCTAGCTTCGTAGCCACACATAGAGTAGCTATCGTACCCCTTCCGAAGACTATAAGAATTTTTAAGGGAGGCAAAATTATCCCAGTTAGTGATATTTGTAGATCTTGTTCGGTAGTAGTCTGTGGTAGAGAGATGAGATCTCAAATCATGATCTTTTCTATGCCGGATTATGATGTTGTACTTGGTATGGACTGGATGAGTCAGTACCATGCGACTCTAGATTGCCGGCTTGGACGGGTTATATTTAGACGACCTGAACATCCAGGGTTTGAGTTTCTTCGGGGAACCAAAGAGCAAGGAGTTCAGCCTACACTTAAGGCACTCTCTGCAGAAGGGGAGCCCGAGTACCCAAAGGTTGTATCTGAGTTTGTGGATGTATTTCCCGATGATCTTCCAGGCTTACCACCTGATCGGAAAATAAAATTCACAATAGACTTGACTCTAGGAGCGGAGCCTATCACTTTATCAGTGTACTGGCTAGCACCTAAGGAGTTTGTAGAATTGAAGAAGCAAGTTGATGATCTTCTGGAGAAGGGTTTTATTTGGCCCAATATTTCACCATGGGGAGCACCCATACTATTTATGCCGAAGAAGGATGGGACGATATGACTGTGTATTGACAACAGGGCACTGAACGCTGTAACCATCAAGAACTGGTATCCCTTTCCACGTATTGGTTATCTATTCGATTAGTTGAGTGGTGCTAGTGTATTCTCAAAGATCGATCTTGATCTGGTTATCATCAGATTAGAGAGCGGAAAGAGGATATACCGAAGACAGTCTTCAAGACCAAGTATGGATACTATGAGTTCTTATTTATGCCGTTTGGTTTAACTAATGCGCCAGCTGTGTTTATGATTTGATAAACAGAGTTTTTCATTAGTACTTGGACAAGTTCGTGGTTATGTTTATTGATGACATCTTGATATGTTCCAAGAGACACGAAGAGCACGAGAAGAATCTCAAAATCGTGCTAGAGACGCTGAGACAGGAGAAGTTGTATGCCAAACTCAGCAAATGTGAGTTTTGTTTGGATAGGGTGTCTTTCCTGGGACATATCATCTCGAGGGAAGGACTTTCAGTTGATCCGGAGAAGGTTGCTGCAATAGAAACTTGGCCCACACCTACATCAGTTGCGAAAGTGTGAAGTTTTTACGGACTTGCTGGATACTATCAGAGGTTCGTAGAGAACTTCTCAAGGATTGCTGAGCCTATGATAAGGTTGACGCGTAAGGACCAGGAGTTTGCATTGATGGAAGATTGTCAAAAGGCCTTTGAGGAGTTGAAGAGACGATTGACGACAACACTGGTCTTGACTCTTCCTTCAGGATCAGGAGGATTCGTTGTTTATAGTGATGCGTCAGGCAATAGACTAGGATGTGTTTTGATGCAATATGGCAAAGTTATCGCTTATGCATCGAGACAGCTAAAGGTTCATGAGAAGAACTACCCGACGCACGATCTTGAGCTAGCTGTAGTAATATTTGCATTAAAGATATGGAGGTACTATCTTTATGGAGAGGTGGAAATCTTCATCTACCACAAGAGTCTGAAGTATGTCTATACTCAGAAAAAGAGCTCAATATGAGACAGAGACGTTGGTTAGAGTTGATGGTAGATTTTGATATATATTTGCAGTACCATCCGGGCAAGGCGAATGTCGTAGCAGATACACTCAGCAGGAAGCCCACAGCTTATTTCTTGATGATACAGCCCCAGCTATTAAAGGATCTACATGAGCTCGGAATAAAGGTTATTTTGCCAAGACAGAGTGGGCAGTTGGCGAATCTTGAAGTTAATCATCACTAGTGGAGAGGATTAAGGCAGTATTACCCACATATGCTAGGTTCCGGAGACTTAAAGAGAAGATAAAAGCCAGCATGCAGACGGGACTTTGAATCCATGAGGACGGGACGTTAAGATGCGAAAATCGCCTATATATTCCGAATGGGGAGTTGAGACATGAGTTGTTGTCTGAAGCACATAGCTCCAAGTACTCTATTCATCCGGAAGGTATGAAGATGTACCGAGATTTGAGGCAGTACTATTGGTGGCATGGGATGAAGAGAGAGATTACGTAGTTTGTGGCAAAATATTTGGTCTTTCAGCAAGTTAAGGCCGAGTATTAGAGAACCGTTGGTATGTTACAGCCGCTTCCCATACCCAAATGGAAGTGAAAACATATCATTATGGATTTCATTACAGGATTTCCAAGAAGCCCCAGTGGGAAGAATATAGTCTGGCTTATTGTGGATCATCTCACCAAATCGGCATATTTCTTATCATTTAGAGTTGGACAGTCCACAGAGATTCTAGGCGACATGTATATACTACAGATCGTAAGGTTACATGGAGTACCGATTAGTATTGTGTCTGATCGTGACTCAAGATTCATATCTCATTTTTGGTAAAGCATGCAGGAGTGTCTTGGCACCCGCCACAAGTTCAGTACGGCTTACCATCCATAGCCAGACGGTCAGTCCCAGCGCACGATTTAGATCCTGGAGGATATGTTGAGGTCAAGTATGTTAGACTTTGGATGGTCTTGGAAAGACCATTTGCACTTGGTGGAATTCTATTACAATAACAACTACCAAACGAGCATCCAGATGGCACCTTTTGAGGTGTTGTACGGCAGGAAGTACAGGTCACCGATATATTAGAGTGATATTGGTGAGCGTTAGATACTCGGTCCGGAGTTAATGATGCAGTCCATTGAGAAGGTGAAGCAAATTCAGAGTCATCTTCGTACAACTCAGGACAGACAAAAGCATTGGGCTGACACACACCGCCGACCTTTGGAGTTCAAAAAAGGCCAATATGTGTTCATGAGGATCTCACCTACTCGAGGTACCATTCAATTCGGGAGCAGAGGCAAGCTGAGCCCGAGGTACATTAGGCCGTTTGATATTTTGGAGCATATTAGTGAGGTGGCATATCGTCTTGCATTACCCCCATTTCTAGAGAGAGTGCATGATATATTCCATGTCTCACAGCTGAGGAGGTACGTGACTGGCCCAAGTCACATAGTCGATTATTCTGAGATTTCAGTGGGACTTAACTTGAGGTATGAGGAGCAGCCAGTTGGATACTTGACATTAATGAGAAGATATTATGGGGTTAGACGATTAGATTGGTCCGGGTAGCTTGGAAATATCACTCGTCCGTCGAATCTACTTGGGAGCGAGAGGATATCATACGCCAACGTTATCCTCACCTATTCGAAGATACAGGTATGACCTAAGAACTACCTACAGGTTACCATGATTTTTTTTAAAAATTCTTAGTAGCTTAATTCTTAATTGTGAGAACACAATTTTTTTAAGGTGGATAGATTGTAAACACCCTGATTTTTAGAATTTAATTTAAAAATTTAAAGTAATTTTTTTTGTAGAATTTTTTATTTTTTTTAGTTTATTATAATATTGTTTGTTCATGGATTTATATTTTTGTGTATTAAATTAATTACTAAAATTGTACAAAAATTATATTTTTGGGTGTATAATTAATAACAGAATATTGCGTAATTTTTTTGGGTTTTACTGGGGTCAAAAACTATTTTTTTAGAGCCATATATGTATTATTTTAAAAAACCAACCCAAACTGAACCAACTCAAACCAAACTAAACAAATTCGGACCTAAACTCGCACACATAACCCGATAACCCGACCCGACCCGAAATCCTGACCCACTTTCCCCCACAGCCCGCACGATCCCCTATCTTCCCCTCCCAAAACTGACGCCAACCCCTCCCCTTCAGCTCCTTGTAACTCCCTCCCTGTCACCCTATTTAAAGCCTAGCCTAGCCGACCACCACCACCATCAACTCCTTTTTCAATCCAGATGAGCCACGACCGCTGGACAGATACCGCCGCACACCGCAAAATGCCTCGGCATAGCCGCCTAAAATCCCAAGCAGTAGCGAGCATTGAGGTACCCATCTTCCCACCCCTGTAACTCTCTGCACAATTAACTAAATATCGACCCATCGAATCCTATGCGAAGACCACATGACCCTCTTGAACCTTGTATAATTAGTTCAATGTATCGTGTCCTATGTCGATCATAATTTAAGATGCAAATTAGAAAAAAAATAACCCAATTTGTAGTTCAGAAACTGTTCCAACTACCCATGTTCATATCTGATTTTCTTTCAACCTAGTTGATATTTTTAAATTCTACTTGGAAAATAATTTAGATAATATAACCGAGTTTTAATTTGGTTCAATTCTGAGAACGTTGACAAAACCATGTCACGCCCTAGTCCAAAAATATCGAGGGACTAGCTACGTGGCAATGGCTAGCAGCACAACTCTAATGGGCAAACCCAATTTAATGGACCCGTTAAAATGCACTGAAGCTGTAATAAGTATAAATACAGTCTACACCATCTATCACAGAATAATTCTAATCTCATCCACAGAAAAAAAATAACTCAATATGATAGACTAATCAAGATAATAGATAAAGGAAATAGTCCTCATTAAGTCAATATATGTAGTGTCTCGGGAAACAACCCGATAAAATAAGAAAAGAGAATAAGTCAATACATAAGTCCATGAGTCAAGATATGAAATAACTGTAAGTATAAATAACTGAGTATGTAACAGAATACTCAAGAGAAATCCTCTGGCACAACCTCGTCTTCTGGTGCCAGTATTGCTCCATCGTCAGCTCCTGTCCCGTATATTTTGGGGTAATACTCCTCTGCTGTACCTGGGGACATAATCCAGATCCAGATCCTTAGGGACATAGCAAGGTACAAGATATGTTTGGTTTATTAAAATAATACATATATTAAAATAATACATATATGTCCAAAATAAATAGCTTTGGACCCCAATAAATTCTAGAAAGATTACGCAATATTCTATTATTAATTATATACCCAAAATATAATTTTTCCACTATTTTAATAATTTATTTAATACCCAAAAATATAAATCCTTGAACGAACATTTACTATAATAAACTAAAAATAATAAAAAATTTCTATAATAAAAATTACAGTGCATTTTTAAATTAAATTCTAAAAGCTAGGGTGTTTACATATATCCTTCTTGGGATATATTATCTCGGGAGTTAGAGTGGCAGTAGATCCGAAGAAGGTTGAGGCCATAAAAATTTGGCCATTTTCTAAGACGGCAACTGAAGTATGTAGTTTCCTGGGATTGACAAGATATTACAGGAGGTTTGTGGCAGACTTTACAAGGATTTCAGCACCATTGACCCATTTAATGCATAATGAGGCTAAGTTTTATTGGTCAGCATAGTGTCAGACATCCTTCGAGTAATTGAAGAAGAGACTAATTTTGGCACCGATTCTCACGCTTCCAGTAGGTTCTGGAGGGTTTACAGTATATTATGATGCATCTGGCAAGGGACTGGGGTGTGTATTGATGAAACAAGAAAGTGTGATAGCTTATGCGTCTTCGAAGCTTCGAGATCATGAGAAGAACTATCTAACACACGATTTGGAGTTGGCGACAATGGTATTTGCACTTAAGTTATGTAGGCACTACTTATATGTTGATCGGGTAGAGATATTTACAGATCACAAGAGCCTGAAGTATATATTTACTCAGAAGGATTTGAATATGAGGCAGAGGAGGTAGTTAAAATTGTTGAAGGATTATGATATGGAACTCTAGTACCATCCAAGCAAGGGGAATGTGGTAGCGGATGCTCTAAGCAGGAGAGGTAGTGCATATATGTTGACATCACAACGACATATATTGGAGGATCTTCAAGATATGGGTATTGAGAGAGTACTTTCACAGGATGCAGGAATTTTGGCAAGCTTGCAAATATAATCTACTTTGGTTGAGAGAATTAGGGCAGCTCAGGTAGAGGATCCAAAAGTTCAGAAGCTTCAGACATAGTACAAGTTTGGTCGCATGAAGGAGTTGACGATTCACGAGGCGCACAGTTCAGAAATCTTCTCTGTGTATCAAGCGAAGATATCCGGCAAGAAGTAATGACCGAGGCGCACAGTTCCCAGTATTCAATTTATTAGGGAGATACCAAGATTTATTAAGATATTAAGCAACATTTATGGTAGAACGGGATGAAGAGGAAGATATCGCGATTCATTTCTCGATGTTTGGTATGTCTGTCATGACCCGCACCCGATATAGGAATGCAAGTCAGAAATAATGCCCAGCCTACGCCGCAGCATCGACGGTAGAACGCTATCTTGGTTAACTATACTATCTAAATATCTCACAATAATATAAATTCTGCTAACAATGTCTCAACATAAAACTCAATCATATTCTAAAGCACGAGAAGATATCAAGGAAGTCTAACATAACTATCCATATTAATATATAACAACACCAAAAGAACAATAAATAAACTCTCAAATATGAGTCAGAAACAAATCCGGTACCAAAATGCTAAAGAGAACCAACTATGCTACCTAGTGAATTCGGCTAAAACTCCCTGCAGTCACTCCAGAACTAGTGGGTCCAAGTCTGCACCATCTATAAGTCGAAGTCCATAGTATGTCGGACACCAATCTCTCAGATCCTCTGAAAAATATTTTCCAGTCAGGAATGGAGTGAAGTACATCTCTAACAGCAGTTCTAATCAATGATATAAACTATGTAACAGTAAATAAATATGAATATACAAGATATAATATACATATATAAGAGATACACAATAATGGAAATACTAGAAATAAATAATAGAATGAGCAATATGGAATAAACAAGAAATAATAATGACTAAGTGAGTGAGTACCAGCTTTAACATGTGATCAGCTTGGTAACTTGATACAAGATTTATGGCCTAGTTAATCATACGTGCGGTGTATGATCAATACTCACAAGGAACAAAACTTGCACAAGGAAGGTATGATCACATATCTACACTACATACTCCCCAACCCCGACTGGTATAGTGGATCCAACCATGGTACGCTATGGCACAAGATTCCCCAAGAAGATAGCGACTCTTCCCGAGAATCAGTATTTGTACATGTACAAGATAATCAATGAAACAAGTCTTGTACAAGATACACCATATACCAAGGAATAACATCTCATTACGAGATTCAGATATACTAATCTGTGTAACCATCGTGTCAAGAGATATGGATATCTATACTAGATACAATGAACATAGAGGATATCATAAATGAGAAACTATCAGAGAATATACTCGCCTGAAGTTCGGTGACTAGTCTCACAGATGTCTGATACGGTGCCTCGAAGACCTAGATATGGAATATAACATCAATACAAGGTTCTAGAAAAAAATAAGTTAAACTAGTCAACATCTAAGTCAAAGAGCTATTTCTAAGTCAAAGAGCCATTTCTAAGTCAAAACAGTCAAACTAGGTCAACTCTAAGTCAAACCAGTCAAACTTGGTCAAACTACCTATTTCTAGGTTGCATGAGTGTCACGACCCGCACCCGGAATTGGGTCACGAGTACGCGGGTACGTCCAGCCTACGCCGCAGCATCGGCGGTAGAACGCTGTCAAGATCTTGATACTATCTAGCCAATCTCACACAAGCATCCAATCTCCATAAGGAGGCACTGATGACACAAATTAATACGAACACATACTCAATCACAAGACTACAGCACAATAAGATATCGAACAAAAATTAAATACAACACAAGTCTAAATGTAATAATCTAACTAAATAATATCCAAGTCTCATCAAAAATGCCGGAGACAAATCCGGTACCAAATAGTCTACTAAAAGAACTAATCAGAAAACTAGTGATTCTGGCTAGACCTCCCGGAATCACAACTAACTACCAAGTCCAAGTTGCAGCTACTCACCATATGGTCCATAAAGTGTCGGACACCGGTCCTCTAAGGCATAGTCTGGAAAAATGTTTCCAGTCAGGAAGGAGCAAAGTACAAATCTCAAATAACAGTTCCATTTAATTGATAAGGACTATAAAGCAATAAACATATGATGCTAGATACTGAGAAGACAGTAAAATAAATGCAATGGCAATTAAAGAGACAGGCAATGTAAAGAGACATGCAAAATAGGCAATATGATATAGTCAGTGCATAAAAGAAATGGAAAGAACAAGGTACAGTATCATATACGGGTGATGTAGTATATGATTTAAAATAGGGGACTGTAATCTATTCTAAGTGTTTGAAATAGTAGTTTCGAAATGTGATTGGCTTGGGAACATGTACGATAGCTATAGGGCCTGGCAAATCATATGTGAAGAGCATGATTAACACTTACATTGTTCTACACTGCAATAAGAGGTTATGATCACATTTCTTACTAACTACTTCCCTGCCCCCAACTAGTACTGTGGATCCAACCATGACACGTCACGATACACGAGCAAGTCCAATCTATCATGTACGATGTCTAATATACATGTCGTATACAATGTCAATACGATAATCAATGTAACATCTCATGACTGCAGATCCAAGCTATACTAGTCCGTGTAGCACAGTGTCAAGGATTCAGATGTAACATTTCTAGATTATTGAACTTATAGAAATTATCAACAATTGGAAATTATCAGAGAATGTACTTGCCATGGGTCCTTAGCTGGTAAATACTGGTGTCCTGTTCCAGAGTATCTCCTGGATGAAGCAACAGTCCTATAAACATATCACAGTATCACTTGTATCAGGTGCTACCCTAACACACAGTCAAAAACACTGGCCTCAGGGCTACGCTAGGTACGATAATGGTCATCTAGGGTCATCTAGTAGATAGACCAAAATATATATATTAATTATAAATATCAATACTAAATGCATACATAATATAGATAGTTGTACAATATATACATATATATACATCACATTGAATGATGTACGCATACTAAACATATGTACATACTACACATACCAATTGAACAACAATATATATATATATTTATATATCACATGTATGCCAAAAATACAATTTAGAATATATATATATATTGTCAACATTATTATTGAATATACTAATACTAATACCAAATTAAGTTCATACTATATATTAAGGGTATACTAAAAGCATATATAAGATATATATTTTTTATACATATATACAAAATTATATATATATATATATTGAAAATATATTAAGTATATATAAAACATATATATATAAATATCCATAATACACACTAAAATACGTATTTATATATATACTAAGTAGATTAATATATACATATACATATATTAAATACACACATTACATTATACTAAGGTATATATATATATATATACTATACTTATACATGTATTAAACATTAATTAAATAAATGCTATACATATACATATATTAATATATACTCATACGTATGTATATATATACATATATATACATATATATATATATATATATATATATATATATATATATATATATATATATATATATATATATATATATATATATATATAAGAAGGAAGGGGAGAGAGGAATGGCTCACAGGGGGTGGTGGTGATGATGGTTTTCCCTCTCTTTTTAATTTCAAAAAGAAGGAGAAGAAGAAGAAGAAGAAGAAGAAGAAGAAGAAGAAGAAGAAGAAGAAGAAAAGAAAAGAAGGAAGGAAGAAGGAAAAACTCCTACGTTGGAGTGAGGATGGAGGAGAGAGAGAGGTGGGGGCTTGTTTTGGGGATTAGGGTTTGATGTGACATGACATTAAATAGGGGAGGGTGTGTGTGAAATCAAGGGTTAGGATTGGCCCATTGAATGGATGGCCTAGATTTAACATGAGGGTTTCTTCATGTGGGGATGAGGGTGAGAGGCTAGTTAAATTTATTAGGGCTCCCTCATTGTTTTAAATAAATGGGTGTTGACACCAAAAATGCAAATTTGCAAATTAGCCCCCTGAAATTTGGGTATTTGCACAGACGCATAAAATGACGAAAATTTGGCGGGCGATTCGGTGTCCGGTATTTTGTAGGGTCAGGGGGCGCTGTATGTTTGGTACGGGCTCAATTAGCAGGGCACTGGTATTAAATTGGAATTTTTAGAATCGATTAAAATAGTATCCTCAATTTAATTAGAAATAAATGCAAGTTGTGTTCTAAAATTAATTAGGAGTACATGAGGCCAAAATCAGGTCAGGTCATCAATAGCAATAGTGAAGAAGACTCAGAACAGAATATTACCCTAATTTGGGCCGCATAAAAAATAGGTCAAGATTGCCTCCAATTTCGATTGGAATGCACAACAATACAAAATAGGAATTTATTAAATAAACGTCCGCGACGATTTTTGTGCGGCTAGAAATAAGATACAGAGAGCATAATTATGAGTTGCAAAAATAGCAGAATGGAAGGCGGGCATGTCTAGGGCAAGATTATAAAATTTGTTGGAAGGCAAAAGTCAGGGTAGCGCTCCAAATGTCGAAGCAAAGGCAATTGCGCAATAATTAAATAAAATACGGTAATTAATTATAATCTCCAATAAATAAATTCTAGATAAAACAATTTAATACAGAATTCCATAATTCGGACAGGTGTTCATCTACTGGGCTTCTAGGTCAAGTCTGCTAGCTTAAAATAAATGAACACTGTATATAATTATATATTTAATTACACATCTCACATATTTATTTAAATTAAATACTTATCATGCAATTACTTAATTGTAACTACCATAATATCAAATATTATAAAAAGTCGAAAATACCCCTGTTTTCGGAACGTGGTAGTGACAAGTCTACCCTCCTTAAAAGAATTTCGTCCTCGAAATTTAAAATCTCCATAGTAGTGTTTATTCATACACATTATTATTTTCCCTCAAAGTTTAAATTCATCAACCATGAAATCAGGTAATAATCCACAATGTCTTTTCACAGTTTTCAAAAATTCTGAAATTATTGCATTCCTGAAAAAATCCTCGAAATAAAATCAAAGTCCATTTTTATCAAAAATTTCTCCGAAATTTTTAGTTAATAATTCAATACTCGGAATTTAATATCCACTCCTCTAATTTGATTTTTAATCAATGCACATATATAAAATGTAAATCTCGTCCCCAAAAGTTTGAATTCAAACATTAATCCATCAATGATTTTATTCCTCGATTTCCTCTTTCCTCAAAATGTTCAACAATGCGATACTTATGGATTCTCCAAATGCAACATCCAGATATAAAATTTTTAAAAAAAAATCATAACTTACAATCAAATAATTATAATGATAATCTCCTAAATTTCCTCAAATTCTAATGATAACCTCAATCATATCATATCCTTCCTAGAATTTAATAATTCATCAATTCTGCCATGTTAAATTCTTGACCCTTTATTTAAATCGATGTTTATCCTCGAATTTTAATCATCTTGTCTCTCCTGTCAAGTCATAACCCCTTCATGAATCTTCGTCATGGTCAAACCCCGATAATCATGGTCCAAGAAAAATCCTTCCTACAATCGTACAACATGTAATCTAAGGGAAATATGTACGGTCATGGTATCTTTTGTCATGGTATTACAGTCTCTGTATCAGGGTGTACTACTAACTACATTATAACAAGAAAATCATGCATACCAACTATGGTACTAAGGTATCAGTCAATCAATCAAATAGATAGGAGCAGAAGGAAGGAAAGAACAGAACCTGCTAACACATTACCTGTAGTATCGGTCTCCTCGACCGTCATCACAAATGCCCCGCCCTGCTGGAATGATTCCCTTCGCGGGCGCTGAGCAATATACGGTTCCACAGGTAGCCTAACTGGATCTCTATAATCTGAAACTGCACGCTGGCCGGGAAGATAAGGGGCTAGAAGACAATCCCTTACTCGATGTCCCGTAGCGCCGCAGTGCAAACAAAGTCCTAGCCTCGTTCTACAGCTCTCCCAAAGGTGACCTGGCTTCTTACAGAAATGACAAGTCTGCTGTGTCTCTCTCGGAGGCTACTGCTGATCCTGCTGAACACGGACTGGTGCCTGGTACTGTTGTTGATACTGATACGCCCATGGATGTTGCTGAATATGAACTGGTGCCAGGTACTGCGGTGGATGCTGAAATGCCCATGGCTGAATATGAACTGGTACTTGGTACTGCTGTTGGTGCTAAATACGGGGATGCTTGGCCGGTCCTGTGCTACCATTCGTATCTCCAAAAATATTGTGACTCCTCTTAGGCCTGAGATCCAGATCCTCTTCTGTAATCTGGGCATCCATCAAGATAGCCTCAAAGGTAGCGGTACGACGACCAGAAGTGCGCGACCTAATCTCTCTCGTTAGTCCCTTTCTAAATTTCCGGGCTCGATCTCCTGGGTCCCGAATCATAGACGATGCAAAACGGCTCAATCTACAGAATTCTGTAGCGTACTCGTCGACCGACATATTTCCTTGAACTAAGTCATGAAACTGACTTTCCAAGGTTCCCAATGCCACGTCGGGAAAGAACTTCTCCTTGAAGAGCTCCTTGAAGGTCTCCCAAGTAAGTCCTTGCGCAGTAATTCTCGGCTCCGTGTGATACCACGTGAGTGCGATATCGAACATCTGACTGCTAGCGGCTTCTATCTGCAAGTTCTCCGGAATCTGGGTCAATCGCAGACTCCTCTCTATATCCTCTAGCCAGTCGTCAGCGTAGAGTATCCCTTCGGTGCCTTTAAACTCTCGAGGCATCATCCTCTTGAAGTCCACTATAGTGCCTGATCTCTGCTGCTGCTGGCCAGGAAACTGCTGGTACTGTGCTACTCTCTCCAAAGCTTGGAGAGTCACTTGATGAGCATTCTCCATGCCTTCTCTCATCATCTCGGTTTGTGCCTGGTGCGCCTCTGCTTGCACCCTCTGAGTCTTAGCTTGAACTCGCTGAGCATCTGCCGTCACTCTCTAGGCATCTACCATGCCCTGGATCAAGGTAAATATCTGCGTCCCGTCAATGGGCAAACCTTCGGGAATCGGAGTCGGTGGAGGAGGAAGGTTGTCCGTCACAGCTGCGGCAATCCTCTGGACAGGTAGGGGAGGAGGATCCCCGAAAAGTGCAGACACTCCTACATGCATCAGAGATGTAGGAGGAACTACGGATGTCTGTCCATCAGGTGGAGAGGTGGCAGACCCCTCTAAAGCTGATGTTCCCGCTCTCATAGATCGTGTCTTCGGCGATATCCTGAAGACAGATCCAAAAGAATCCATTTAGGCAAAAATGCGATATCATCAAGGAAGGACAGTACAGTTCTAAAGAGCAACATTCAAGATAAAAGATTGGGAATAAATATTCCTAGTTGTGATTTCACAGGTCAAAGATGCATCCAAGGTTTGATACCTCTATCCCTCTAAGGTACCATAGTTCTACTAGAAACATACTCACTGCTAGCTTTCTTACCTACTACAACCGTTGATACTAGTTATCATTATCACTCAAGTGCATATCAAATACAACACATCATACTAAGTACTGCTCTCTCCAATACAATCCTAGATGAACACCCAAGTCAGTTGGCAGTGAGATCTCAATCATTCTCAAGCCAACAGATCCTTACACATGCACCTCATCTACTTATATACTAATATATCTCCCATTATAAGATTTTATCCTCAAATAAAATTCCTCAAAATAACTCCTCGAATAAATTTTTTTTTTTTAAAGTAAAATGCATACACTTTCCTCAAGATCAATTATCTAAATACTGAAACAAAAATTTAATCACTCAAAAATCCTTACAGCTTGTCTAGGTTTATTGAATCGAATCTGAATCCTCAAAAAGTTTTAATGACAATATCTCAACTTCTCAAAATTCAAAAATTTGAAATTCATTTTCAATCCTCAATTTAAAATTTAAATCCATATCTTGTAGTCCAATAGCCCTAGTTATCTTTCTCACTGTCCTCATCGCCGTGTGTCATCAAATAATACCATAAATCAGTCTGTAAATTTATCTTGATATGAAATCAAACTCTACATTGAAGCCAAAATCCTAATTTAATAACTAATTAACAATAATCAAATTCAATATCAATAAGTGAGAATGAACGGAATACAAGGGAAATATTTTAAATTGGGAATTTAACGAGATTCTCAGGGGTCATCCCAGGAATCTCTCAAGGAATTGTGATTGAGTATTCGCTCTCGTCCTAGTATCCTATGTCCTAGATTCTATCACAGGCACGCAGTAGTGTAACAAAGATGCCACACTACTACGACATCGCACAACTTGCAAAGTCTGAACTGCATGGGCCACCACTAAAAATGTGTCACGACCCGCACCCGGAATTGGGGCACGAGTACGCGGGTACGTCCAGCCTACGCCGCAGCATCGGCGGTAGAACGCTATCAAGGTCTTGATACTATCTAGCCAATCTCACAAAAGCATCCAATCTCCATAAGGAGGCACGGATGACACAAATTAATACGAACACATACTCAATCACAAGACTACAGCACGATAAGATATCGAACAAAAATTAAATACAACACAAGTCTAAATGTAATAATCTAACTAAACAATATCCAAGTCTCATCAAAAATGCCGGAGACAAATTCGGTACCAAATAGTCTACTAAAAGAACTAATCAGAAAACTAGTGATCTGGCTAGACCTCCCGGAATCACAACTAACTACCAAGTCCAAGTTGCAGCTACTCACCATATGGTCCATAAAGTGTCGGACACCGGTCCTCTAAGGCATAGTCTGAAAAAATATTTCCAGTCAGGAAGGAGCAAAGTACAAATCTCAAATAACAGTTCTATTTAATTGATAAGGACTATAAAGCAATAAATATATGATGCTAGATACTGAGAAGACAGTGAAATAAATGCAATGGCAATTAAAGAGACAGGCAATGTAAAGAGACATGCAAAATAGGCAATGTGATATAGTCAGTGCATAAAAGAAATAGAAAGAACAAGGTACAGTATCATATACGGGTGATGTAGTATATGATTTAAAATAGGGGACTGTAATCTATTCTAAGTGTTTGAAATAGTAGTTTCGAAATATGATTGGCTTGGGAACATGTACGATAGCTATAAGGCCTGGCTAATCATATGTGAAGAGCATGATTAACACTTACATTGTTCTACACTGCAATAAGAGGTTATGATCACATTTCTTACTAACTACTTCCCCGCCCCCAACTAGTACTGTGGATCCAACCATGACACGTCACGATACACGAGCAAGTCCAATCTATCATGTACGATGTCTAATATACATGTCGTGTACAATGTCAATACGATAATCAATGTAACATCTCATGACTGCAGATCCAAGCTAGACTAGTCCGTGTAGCACAGTGTCAAGGATTCAGATGTAACATTTCTAGATTATTGAACTTATAGAAATTATCAACAATTGGAAATTATCAGAGAATGTACTTGTCTTGGGTCCTTAGCTGGTAAATACTGGTGTCCTGTTCCAGAGTATCTCCTGGATGAAGCAACAGTCCTATAAACATATCACAGTATCACTTGTATCAGGTGCTACCCTAACACACAGTCAAAAACACTGGCCTCAGGGCTACGCTAGGTACGATAATGGTCATCTAGGGTCATCTAGTAGATAGACCAAAATATATATATTAATTATAAATATCAATACTAAATGCATACATAATATAGATAGTTGTACAATATATACATATATATACATCACATTGAATGATGTACTCATACTAAACATATGTACATACTACACATACCAATTGAACAATAATATATATATATATATATATATATATCACATGTATGCCAAAAATACAATTTAGAATATATATATATATTGTCAACATTATTATTGAATATACTAATACTAATACCAAATTAAGTTCATACTATATATTAAGGGTATACTAAAAGCATATATAAGATATATATTTTTTATACATATATACAAAATTATATATATATATATATATATATATATATTGAAAATATATTAAGTATATATAAAACATATATATATAAATATCCATAATACACACTAAAATACGTATTTATATATATACTAAGTAGATTAATATATACATATACATATATTAAATACACACATTACATTATACTAAGGTATATATATATATACTATACTTATACATGTATTAAACATTAATTAAATAAATGCTATACATATACATATATTAATATATACTCATACGTATATACGTATGTATATATATACATATATATATATATATATATATATATATATATATATATATATATATATATATATATAAAGAAGGAAGGGGAGAGAGGAATGGCTCACAGGGGGTGGTGGTGATGATGGTTTTCCCTCTCTTTTTAATTTCAAAAAGAAGGAAAAGAAGAAGAAGAAGAAGAAAAAGAAGAAGAAGAAGAAGAAAAGAAAAGAAGGAAGGAAGAAGGAAAAACTCCTACGTTGGAGTGAGGATGGAGGAGAGAGAGAGAGGTGGGGGCTTGTTTTGGGGATTAGGATTTGATGTGACATGACATTAAATAGGGGAGGGTGTGTGTGAAATCAAGGGTTAGGATTGGCCCATTGAATGGATGGCCTAGATTTAACATGAGGGTTTCTTCATGTGGGGATGAGGGTGAGAGGCTAGTTAAATTTATTAGGGCTCCCTCATTGTTTTAAACAAATGGGTGTTGACACCAAAAATACAAATTTGCAAATTAGCCCCCTTAAATTTGGATATTTGCACAGACGCATAAAATAACGAAAATTTGGCGGGCAATTCGATGTCCGATGTTTTATAGGGTCAGGGGGCGCTGTATGTTTGGTACGGGCTCAATTAGCAGGGCACTGGTATTAAATTGGGATTTTCAGAATCGGTTAAAATAGTATCCTTAATTTAATTAGAAATAAATGCAAGTTGTGTTCTAAAATTAATTAGGAGTACATGGAGCCAAAATCAGGTCAGGTCATCAATACCAATAGTGAAGAAGACTCAGAACAGAATATTACCCTAATTTGGGCTACACGAAAAATAGGTCAAGATTGCCTCCAATTTTGATTGGAAAGCACAACGATACAAAATAGGAATTTATTAAATAAACATCCGCGATGATTTTTGTGCGGCTAGAAATAAGGTACAGAGAGCATAATTATGACTTGCAAAAATAGCAGAATGGAAGGCGGGCATGTCTAGGGCAAGATTGTAAAATTTGTTGGAAGGCAAAAGTCAGGGTAGCGCTCCAAATATCGAAGCAAAGGCAATTGCGCAATAATTAAATAAAATACAATAATTAATTACAATCTCCAATAAATAAATTCTAGATAAAACAATTTAATACAGAATTCCATAATTCGGACAGGTGTTCATCTATTGGGCTTCTAGGTCAAGTCTGCTAGCTCAAAATAAATGAACACTGTATATAATTATATATTTAATTACACATCTCACATATTTATTTAAATTAAATACTTATCATGCAATTACTTAATTGTAACTACCATAATATCAAATATTATAAAAAGTTGAAAATACCCCTGTTTTCGGAACGTGGCAGTGACAATGAGTCTATCTCAATGATATTGGGTTCATACACTATGAATCTAGGTCATACAAGCTATATCTTAGGATACTAAGATACTGTATCTCAGGATACGCAACAATAGATAAATATCACATATCTATAATAAAGTAATATTAAATATATAAATCCTAATTACAAAAACTAAATGGATACCTTGGTTTTGAACCAACTTGGTATCGCAACACTAAACCTCTATCTTGATACCCAAACCCAAAACCTTGGGTATCCTCAATACCTTGGCATTTACCTTGGTATCTCAAGGTAATGTCACTCTAGTATATATATTAACTACCCAACTATAACTATAAACTACCATATATTTAATACTTATATAATACTATATACCTTATTTTAGTCATCTTAGTATCAATCCATAATTAGTTTACATCTATCATATTACTATGCCAATACCTACTACTCATACCTTGGTATATCTTAAGGTAATACTAATATCTAACCATATTAATACTAACATACAAGCTAACTCTATATATACTAACTACTAACATATGATACCTACTAGTGCATAGATACTTATGGCTACATAATAACTTACCGACTACTAATGTATATCTATATATACATTATACATACATACATACGTATAAATAGCTAGAAATGAATATATATCTAACTACTAATTCAACAAGTATATATATATATATATATATATATATATATATATAGATCTAACTACTAAAAATATAATATACTAATGCATAAATATCAATTATGAAATATATACATATATACTAATATCAAACATATATCTATTATTTATAAATAATACATAAATATAATTATACCGCAAAACTGTCACAGTTGGCTGTTGCTGCCGTCGCTAACTGCTGCTGCTGCTGTTGTTGCTATTTCTGCTGTCGCTAACGCTGCTGCTGCTGTTGCTGTAGTTGTTGTTGTCGCCAATACTGCTGCTGCTGTCGCTAAATGATGTTGCTGCTGCTATTGTTGCTAATGTTGTCGCTAATGCTGCTGCTGCCGCTGTTGCTATATGTTACTGCTTTTGCTAATGCGGCTGCTGTCGTCGCTAAATCTGCTGCTTCTCTCTCTTATATACTAAATCGCACAAATATTATATATATATATATGTATATATATATATATATGTATATATATATATATATGTATATATATATATATATATATATATATATATATATATATGTATATATATATATATATATCAACTATGTATATACACATATAAATACTCTCTCAACTATATAAATATCAAAAATGTATACAGATATAAACATATAGGTATAGTTATATATATACACTCATACATATATATATATATATATATATATATATATATATATATATATATATATGTATAGAGAATAAGGGAGGTGAGGTGGCACCTCACTCTCAAAACAAGGGTGGCGGTGATGTGACACAATCCCAACCACACAAACGAGGGGAGGGGGTTAAGTGCAATTTGCCAATTATGAAATGTGTGGTTAGGATTGTGCCACATCACCGCCACCCTTGTTTTCAAAGTGAGGTGCCATCTCACCTCCCTTATTCTCTATATGTATATATATATATATATATATGTATATATATATATATATATATATATATATATATATATATATATATATATATATATATATATATACATATATATATATATATACATATATATATATGTATATGTATACACACACACATATGTATACGTATCTATACAATATCAAATAATACCTACTTAAATATACATCTAATATACATATACATATATATGACATACAAATATATATATAACATAATTTATACAAGTAGCTATTATATATTAGAAATTATCACTACATACATATATAATACATAGGTATATAGGTACATGATACACTAACACATATAAATATATATATACATAACTTATATATATAGGCATATAATTACATATTATAATGACTAAGAACAAATGGGAAAATAGATCTAGAATTAAAATGCACAAACACATGAAGTGCATCGCTCTCGTATCCCACTAGATCTAGGATACACTTGCGACACGAGTCCACCACACATCCAAACGTACCCCGAAGGACACGAGCAAGTCTAATATATTATTTATGAACAATACAAAGAGTCAAACATAAATCTGCATGTCCGTGTCAAAATATGACATGCACAAAGTCCCGTGTCGGAGGGAAAAACCCTAAATCAACACGTATCACCAAATTGTTGGGATACGACCTACACGTACCCAATTATGGACACGACACTAGCCCCAAACACATAAGCATATACAAAATTGATCTATAGGACCAATTGACACACACAACAAATGTCAATCTCGGAATTCCCCCAAAATTGATACAAAAATTACTATAACTTTCTTAATAGGCCTCCTATGAACACAAAACCAAATCCTATGGGTAGCCTATGCATATGAGTTGATTTTTCATGGTTAATTCTCAGATTTAGAACCTATTTTAAGGGGAACAAACTGAATTATACCTATTGGGAGATGAATTTTCAATAAAACCTCTAAAATTGGTAAAATGAGCCTTCAACTTGTAGATCCTTGCTCCTCTTTGTAGATCCATGCTTCCTCCTTGTAGATTCTTGCCCTACTAGTCTCCAATGGTGATTTGGGAAAGAATTGGGTAGAAATTTGGTAGGGATTTGATGAAATTTGGTTGAAGAAAATTCTAGATCTAGATTTGGAATAAAAAATGAAGAGAGAGAGAGAGAGAGAGAGAGAGAGAGAGAGAGAGAGAGTTTTTATCCCTTTTATATAGGCCTCACTTGCCCCCTCCCTCAAGCTACTATATAAAGTCTAAAATACCCCTTGAGGCCTCTCATTAAGAAATTAATTAAGGAGGGAAGATTCTTTTCTAATGGGTTTAACATAATTAATCATCCTCCTAATGATTGGGCTTCTAATTATTGGGCTCAATTCTAACTAGAATTAAATGTTGGTCCATGAGTCTAAACTAAACTAGTTAGGTCCATTAACACAAGTCCAAAAATAAATCTAATATGCTAACAACAAATAAATAATATATTAAATAAATATTTAACATGCACAATATTTAATTAATTACCAAAAGACTAAAATACCCTTTCCTAGAAAATATGGTAGTGACAATGTCAGCAAGTAAAGGCTGACCGACAAAGACCAGCAGAATTATTACAGCCACTTCACATTCTGGAGTAGAAGTGGGAGGATATCACGATGAACTTTGTGACCGATTTACCTAGATCCCCGACTGGTCGCGATATAGTTTGGGTAATAGTGGATCGACTCACGAAAGTGGCTCATTTTCTTTCTTTTTGAGTATAAAAGTCTACATAACAGTTGTCAAAGATGTACATGCGACAAATAGTCAGACATCACGGTATCCCAGTGAGTATCGTATCAAATCGAGATACTTGGTTCACTTCATATTTTTGGAAGAGCTTGCACTAGAGTTTGGGCACCAAGTTGAAATTCAGTACCGCTTACCATCCTCTAACAGACAGGCAATTAGAATATTAATGGTGACCTAAAATTTCTTCCATATAGTATTTTGATGATGGCCATCTGAATACTCAACAAATAACTATTGTTGTACGAGAACTCGATGAGATGAAGGTGATCTTCCTAAGCCCCTCCAAAATCCAAAGTACAAGCACGCAACACATCTTTCAATGCCTGGATGATATTGGCGAACGAAAGATGTTAGGCCCAGAAATGATCACGTAGACAGTAGAAGTTGTCAAGAAGATCAGAGAGCGACTTCGGGTTGCGTAGGATATTTATCTTCATTGGGTGGATTAGCATCGTAGGCCTTTAGAGTTTCTTTTCGGTGACCACGTGTTTTTGCAGATTTTGTCGACCCATGGAGTTATTAGATTCAGGGTTCACGTGAAACTTAGTCCGTGATACGTCGGTCCGTTCGATATCCTCGAATGAGTGGACGATGTTGCTTATCGTCTTGCCCTTCTACCTTTGTTACGTGAGGTGCACAATGTATTTTATGTGTCTCAGTTGCGTAGATATGTCCCATATCTGAGTCATATTCTCGACCATTATGAGCTAGTTGTTGGTACTAACTTGTCTTACGAGGAGCAACCTGTATCCATTTTGGACAAAAGGGAGAAAGTGCTCAAGAATCAGATTATTCGTCTTATCCGGGTTGCTTGGGGGTCATCACCCTTTAGGAGAGTCGACGAGGGAGCGCGAGGACAATATCCGATCTCGATATCTGTACCTATTCGACTTGAAAGGTATATTTGTCCTTATTCCTTCATATCTCGAATCACGTAATTCATTCACCCATGCTATGTTATTTTACTTTTCTTTATTATATGATTGATTATTGATTGCATGTGTAGATGTACTTGTAGTTAGTATAGTGCTTGTTCTGATTTTTTTAGCTAGCCTTGAGTTTGAAATCCGCGGACAAATTTTTTTAAAGTGGGTAGAGATGTCACTCCCCGTTTTTGATATACGTATTTGGGACGTATTATTTCTTGCTTGTATGTTTATTAGATTGTATGGAGACTAGACCCATTTTTTGGTTTAGTGTGGTTCATGGTTTATTTTGTGGGTTGGTTCAAGTTATTAGAGACCCCATGGTTGAAACCTCAAATCCTAGCTATATAACCCAACTTCTTTCTCTCTTCCCTTATACTCTCATTTCTTCTCCTTTTATTTTAGGCAAGTACACCTTGCATGATATGGATAAACCCTTAGATTTTACTCCTTGCTCTTTTTTTGCATTTTATTAGTCTAATATGTGTACATTATGATTATAAACAATTTAATATTTGGAGTTTTCGGTTGATGGGTGGATGTGAGTAGATCTACATTTTTAGTTTTGGGTTTTCATAAGTTTTTCTTAGTTTTGATCTATTAAAATATCGTATTTTATAAAATGGTATCTAGTGTGTCCAAACTGATGAATACCTACGTGCTATGCGACATGTGATATAATATGATTCCTTCAATCATGGACAAAATGGTTTAGTCAATTTTCAAGCGTGGCTAGGACTTGTTTGATTGTTGAATCATGCTAGGGTGAATACAAATTAGACTGACAAGTGACAAAGTAGATTCGTATCTAGCGTGTCCATACTATGGTGCGACATATAAGGAAAATATCATAAGACCATGCTATGAGATTTCAGTAACAGTAGGGTTAATTGGGCAAAAAAATATGTAGAGAATTGGGAGGGACGAAATTCCGAGATCGTGCTTAACTAGCCACCCGCAAATAATTTTCTCGGGAGTGAAGGCTGGCCCCTATAGATATTGTTTAAATCCTTATTAGTGGATGACAATTTTTGACTATTATATTCTACTATGCTTTCTATGCGATTTTAGTACGATGGCCTTACATGGGACTGATGCATAATACTACGTGTTATACGGTGATTCATGGCTAGTCTATCCCTGCTAGCACATGGCTCGATACGAAAATTTCTACTATACGCATATATCTCTAGGATAACCCAGACTCCACCTAGTAAGTCGTACAAGTGATTGACAAATTATGTAACTGAGCATGATTGTGTATTGTATCTTCTGTGAAATAGTTTAGGGACATTGACTATTATGGTGCGATGGTCTAACCCTTGTTCTTATTTTCTTGTAGGGTTAGATTATTGTATCACGGTAGGCTATGGACCGAAACTACGATACAAACTATATATATATGTGTGTTTATTTCTCACTGGTTTTGTTCCTTCATTCGTGCTTCCTTTGAGGTACTTGCTATTTGGGGTCTAACCCCACTGGTTTTGCATGGCCATGCTTAGAGACAACACCCGAGGATCCAGCTTACCCCCTGAACAATGGTGCGCACCAAAGGGATGGCCGCTGAGGGACACGAGTGGGTTTCTTAATCACTACTCGTTATTATACATTTTCTCTTTTGGTTATTTAGCTCCCATTATTTGTTAGCCGTAAATCTGGACATTTAGTTTTCTTACATGATTATAATTAATAAGACTGTAGCTGATCATGGTCATGTACTTTTGCTACTATGCCAGCTTCTCATTTTGTATAGCTGATTTTTAGAATATTTTGCCAGGGCGTTTTGGACGCCTTACTTCTTTGTCATATATATTCTATGTTTACTATTCTCTTTTGACTGATTAAGACATTATATGTTCTATGTGACTCTTAGTGACTTGATTATAGAATGAATCCCTTGTCTAGTTACAGTCATGACCAATGTATTATACCTTGTACGGGATAGCTGGCCATGTCCGTCTTCGTATTTTGGTACTAGGACGTGACAAGGTTTTAGTGGTGGCCCATGCATGTCTCTATTTTCAGACTTGTGGGGTGTTATGGTATTAAGAGTCTCAATCAAATATGCTCCATTTGATATCTTGCTTCGTCTTGTTCAATATCAATGCTTGAACTTTTAAAACTGCTTGCCTACTTGATCCTTCCCGTCCTGTTCATGATGTTTCTTGTGCTTTCTTTAGGGCATCTTCAGTTAATGGAGCTGCAGGCATAGAAAGACAGGGTTCCCCTCGGCAATAATAGAAGGTAGCACCTGCTAAGTGTTAGATTCGGATAGAGCCAGTAGTTGAGCAAGCTGGCATAATGTAACCATAAGTTGCCCATCTTAAGAAACCAACCCCTGAGATTCTCGTACCCTAGTAGTACCAGCAGTACCAATGGTACTTGACACCCCGACATAACTAGAGATCCTCTGGGGAATTATGGCTATATAGAAGCATCAGATGGTGGTGCAACAACATCAACAATTTTAATAACAAGAGCAGAATGCCTTATTGAGTCAGGCTTTACAAACGGCTCTGGAGAGAGGCGGAAGGACTGATTTGGGGGCATCAATTAGATTTTGTCGACTTAACCCGAGGTATTTCGATGGCACGGAGTTGGACACCCTCATAACAGATACATGGTTGCAAGATATTGAGGTTATTCTAGCAGCAGCGAAGTATCCAGCTGGTGAACAAGTTAACCAGGTCCGACTGCAGCTTCAAGCCTTGTCCGTGACTAGTGGGCGTCAGTAGAGGTTGGCTTGATGCATCCTATCGGTTGTGCCAGTTTTAGGACTAGGTTTCGGGCAAAGTATTTTGGAGTCATCGCACAATATGATCTTCAGCAATGGTTTATCAGTCTCAAGCTGGTCGGTCGGACTGTAGACGGATATGCAGCAGAATTTTGTAGGATGAGTAGATTTGCTCCGACCATGGTGGTTACGGAGTCAGAAAGAGCAATGAGGTTCCAGCAAGGACTTTATCTGGAGTTTCTACAACTGGTAGAGGGACATTATGAGGAAGTATTAGTAGCAGCTCGGACGCATGCGCTTACCATACGGAGTTTATCGACGAGGACGGGAGGCCATAGGAGGTATCATGCTCAGAGTCCAGGAGGTGGAGGAGTACCCATGACTCCAACACCATCACCTGGTATTCATATCCTTAAGGTCGACAGTTTCGACAGATATTATACGCATATATCTCTGGGATAACCCAAACTTCAACTAGTAAGTCGTACAAGTGATTGGACGATTATGTAACTGAGCTTGATTGTGTATTATATCTTCTGTTAAATAGTTTAGGGACATGGACTATCATGGTGCGATTGTCTAACCCTTATCCTTGTTTGGTTGTAGGGTTAGATTGTTGTATCACATTAGGTTATAGACCGAAACTATGAGACATAACTATATATATGTATTTATTTCTTATTGGTTTTGTTCCTCCATTTGTGCTTCCTTTGTGGTACTTTCTATTTGGGGTCTAACGTCACTGCTTTTGCATGGCCAGGTTTACAACCAGAACCCGAGGATCCAGCTTACGTTTTCCTGAACAATGGCGCGTACCAAACAGATGGTCGCTGATGGACAATAGTGGGTTTCTTAATCACTGCTCGTTATTGTACATTTTTTTCTTTTTGGCGTTTAGCCACCAGCACTTGTTAGCCGTAAATTTGGACATTAAGTTTTCTTATATGATTATAATTAATTAGACAGCAGCTGATCATGGTCATATACTTTTGCTACTCTGCCAGCTTCTCATTTTGTACAACTTATTTCTAGAATATTTTGGCAGGGTGTTTGGGATGCCTTACTTCCTTGTCACATATATTCTATGTTTACTATCCTCGTTTGACTGATTGAGACATCAGATGTTCTAGGCGACCCTCAGTGACTTACTTGTAGAATGTACCCTCTTGTCTAGTTACAGCCTTGACCACCGTACTATGTTCTATACCTTGTATGCGTTAGCTGGCCATATCCGTCTTCGTATTTCGGTACTGGGGCGTGAAAAGATGACTGCTTAGTACTCTACCCAAGTGAAGGTAGGAAATATTCTAGACTTCAAGAAGCTCAACCCCCATGACTTCAATGGCACAGAAGGGATTATGTACACAGAAGAATGGCTTAAAGACATTGAGAGGCTTCTTCTCATTGTCGGGCTTCCAGAAGACTTCAAGATCGAAGCCATAAGACTTCAGCTCTACGACATCACAAAGACTTGGTTCAGGAATTAACCCAAACTTACGGTGCCGGGACTCACTTAGGAGATGTTCATAGTTTTATTCAAGAAGAAGTTCTTCCCTGCCATTGTAAAAGAGGTTATGAAGAGACAATTCTAGAGCTTAGAGCAAGGGAGTTGCACTGTAGATGATTATGCTGTAGAGTTTAGTCGGCTTAGCAGGTTCGCAGAGTATTTGGTGAAGGACCCAGAAGACTGAGCCAGGAGGTTTCGTCGATGGTGAAATGGTAGACACGTGAGACTCAAAATCTCGTGCTAAAGAGCATGGAGGTTCCAAGGACTAGCCAAGGAGATTCACGTGCATATCACAGCGAATGAAGCGAAGACTTATGGAGAGTTTGTCTCGATCACCCAGGGAGTCGAGGTGGACTGGACCTTCATCACAAGTGAGGTCGGAATCATGGAGACAACAATAAGGGACCGGCGAAGACTTATGAAAGGGACAAGGTGATAGCCTATACGTCGAGACAATTAAAGCATCACGAGAAGAACTATCTGACGCATGACCTAGAACTGGCAACGATATTGTTCGCCTTAAAGTTATTACGACATTAACTCTACGGTGTACCGTACAAAATATTTATCGATCACAAGAGGCTCAAGTACCTTTATACCCAAAAGGATCTGAATTTGCGGTAATAACGTTGGCTTGAACTCCTTAGCGACTTTGACTTGTTGATCAAATATACACCGGGAAAGGGCAATATTATAGCTGATGTACTGAGTTTTGTGATTGGATGGAGTTTAGCTATCGATAGCAAGCTGCAAAAGGATATAGAGAATTTAGGTATTACAGTCCGAATTAGATATAAAGGTGCATAGTCAGCTCAGTTGTGTCTCAAACTAGACCTATTATAGCAGTTTAAGTCCATACAGATGGATGACCTATTCTTCAAGAAGTTACGCGAGCTTATCTCTGCAGGAAAGATGACCGACTTTGCGGTAAACGAGGATGGAATAATGCTAGTGAAGGGGAGATTGTGTGTTCCCAACGATGCAAACCTCAGACAAGAGACACTCACATAAGCCCACTATGCAAGTTACACTTCTCACCCAGGCAGCACGAAGATGTATCGAGACCTCCGCAAGAAGTTTTAGTCGTACGACTTGAAGCGGGATGTTGCACTGTTTGTATCACAATGCATGGCCTGTCAGCGATTAAAGAAAAAATTCTAGAAGTCCGACGGGGAGATACAGAATATTGTTATACCGGAGTGAAAGTGGGAACACATAAACATGGTTTTTATTATTGGTTTGTCGAAGATGCAACAGGAAAATGATATCGTAGGCTCATCGTCAATCGACTCACAAAGTCAGCTTACTTTCTTCCTATCAAAGTTGCTTGGAGTGTCGACCGTCTGGCATAGATTTACCTCGATAGGATAGTTTGCCTCCACGGTGTGCTAGTATCCATTGTCTCAGACTGATATGGATCATTATTATCATGCTTATGAGAGAGACTTCAGTCAGCAATGGAGACAAAGTTGAAGTTCAGCTCAGCCTATCATCCTCAGACTGACGGCATACAAAACGGATGAATCAGATCCTTGAAGACATGTGATGACTCTACGTCTTGGACTCGAACTCAAGTTGGGAATTGCATCTACCGTTAGCCGAATTTGCACACAATAATTTATCAATCCAGCATTCAAATAGCGCCGTATGTGGCATTATATGGACAAAAGTATAGATCCCCTATCTGTTGGGATGAAGTTGGCGAACGATAAATTGTTGGCCCGAAACTCATAGAGAAAACTGTCCAAAAGATCCGTTTGATCCGTGAGCGGATGAAGGTAGAACAAAGTTGTCAGAAGAGTTACGCGGATACGCACCATCGACCTCTTGAGTTCTTAGATGTCGATCATGTATTTCTTAAAGTCTCGCCTTTACGCGGATACGCACCAGATTTGGAGCAAAAGGGAAGCTAAGTCCGAGATTCGTCTGCCCGTTCGAGATACTCAAACGAGTCACCCCAGTCGCATATCAGATTGCCCGGCCACCTTTATTATTAGAGTTGCATGATATCTTCCACGTTTCACAACTTAGGAAGTACGTGTATAATCTGAGTCATTTGGTAGATTTTGGTCAACTAGACTTGAAGGTAGACTTGTCATATGTCGAACAACCTATACAGATCTTGGATCGAAAGGAGAAGCTGCTTCAAAGTCGTTCGGTTCCTCTCATCCATGTACTTTTGAGAAATCATTCGGCCGAGGAGTTGACATAGGAACTCGAGTCTGAGATGAAGGAATAGTTTTCTTTATTGTTTCTTAGTGGTAGATTCTATTCCAATGTTTCGAGGATGAAACTTCTTATTATTTGGTTAAGATGTAGTGTCCCGTTCCCCCTTTTCGGGGAGCGTTGTTAAGAAATACTTTCGGTATCATTTGATTGGGATAGATTGAATCCAGATTCTTTCCTCATTATGGATTGGCTTCTTCGTAATCGATTCCCATATTCAATGGACCGTGTCCTAAGGATAGAATTAGCGGCAGAGTCAAGAGGGACCTCTCCGCTGCAAGTTTTTTGCCTAGTTTTTGTTGTCGCATTGATGCTTTCGTGCTTTCGAATTGGTTTTGAGCTTGCATTTTCTTGAATGGTATCGATGATTTGCATTATTTTTGTTCATTGAATATCGCTTTCGTTTCGATCTTAGAGAATAAGGAGAAGAGGTATTGATCGTCTATTTATGGTAATATAGGTGATCGTATAGGCGTCGCACGAATGAAGTCTTGAAGAATCACTTTCCTTCCCTACCTCCAATAACTTGTGAGTGGGTACTATCTTGATTACCTAGCCCTTATCCTAATTCTTCACACCTAATAATATTGCTCTCTTGATCATTCCGATCAAACGATACCATAATAAATAAAAGATATCAAGATAAAATATAATAGACTTGGAATACTTATGCTTGTCAACCAACTTGTGGACGATTACACTGTTGCATGCTAGTTTGCTTATAATATTCTTTTATCGTATTTTAATACTAGCTATAATATATTCTTCAGTTATTATGCCAAGTGTAGAATACTTTACTATACGATCAACTGAATTAGAAGACTGCCATTGTACTGTGCTAAGTAGTTTCGTTCATTCTGATGTCTTAAAATGCTGCATATGATAACTTAGTATTTTTAACGTCGTTTGGTTACGGACAACTTGTGCACAAGGTTTCTGGTTCCTGCGGACGATCGTCGTGGCACTGGGACCGATCTGATCCAGACGGGACATTCTGATAGTTATCTGTTATGGATGGGATGATATGTAGCGTATCTCACCACCTACGTTTTATACCATTTTTGTCCCAAGACTATAACTTGTGCACTATGGCATCGTGCCAGTGACCCCCTCATATTTTTAAATTGTGCAAGCTAACTATGTCTTCATGGCAGGAAAGGACATGGTAAGTTTTGTGCAAGTGGTTCAGACGGGCAGGTAAGGTCACCAAATGGTGGCATGTTTATTTCAGTCAATTCCCATATCTACTGCATGCTTGTAACTTGAACTAAGGCAAGATAGAAAGATCATATAATAACTTGCATGCTTCACATAAATAATGTGTTGATTGGTATAGTTGGGTTAGCTCGCTCTCACCAGTGTATTTTGATTTACTAACCCTAGTTGTAACATGTTCTCCGCGTCAAGGCGATACTTCGAGGAGCTAAGGTGACTTCCCATCAGTCCACTACTGACACGTCCTGTTCGTGCCCTTTTGAAGCGTATTCTAGTTCCAAAGCTCGTGCACATACCTTATGCAGCTCCGTGGCAAGGCGATAGCTTCGGCCGAAGTTGTCTACTTTCTTTTGATTTTTTAGTAAAATAATGTAATATATCGGACGACTATCTCATTTTGCGTTCGCTTTTGTAAGTTCGCATGGCAACCTTTTGTACTTGTTCAAGAGTTTGTAAATGATGTTCATTATCAATAAAGAAATATTTTTCTTGTTTTAATATTATGTTCAATTATCTGCGTACTCTGAATATGTGCTCGTTATATAAAAATACCATAGTCTTGTGCGCGGGGCAACTTAGGCACACACGACATCACTCCTGAGGGACAATTATCGATTCAATGGAATCGGGGCAAGACAAGTGATGCGCGAGCATAGTCCTGAAGTTCTCTCATTTTTTCCCTGATTTACCAACTCGTAAGTGGCTTTATCTTTGAATAGTTGATCCTTCTTCTGACTCTTCACCATTAATAATCTGACTCTCTTATTGCGTTCCGATCAACGATACAATAATAAATAAATAAATAAATAATAATAATAATAATAATTGAGTCAAGATAATAAGATGTAAGACTTGAAACACTTAATGTATGTCATACAAACTCTTGAAAACGATCATTTTTTTGCATGCTTGTCTGTCCTGATTGTGCTTATCTTGTATTTTGGTTATAGCTAGAATTCTTCATCTATAATTATGAGTAGAAGTAGTACATATTTATAATGCGATCACTTGAGTAGGTAGACTATGCTATCAAGTTATGCTGAATACTTATATTTTATTCATGTTGTCTTAAAATGTTTATTTGATAACTTAGTTCTTAGATGTTGCATGGTCTCGAAAAACTTGTGCATAAGGTTTAGTTCTTGTGAACGGTCGTATAGGCACTGGGACCGATTCGAACCGGGCAGAACTCGGATAGCTATGCTAGAAAGACTAACACGAGTAATACGAGAACTTGTAGTAGGGCATGCTACCCGCGCTGCAAGGATCGTCGTCTTGATGTAGCTGTTTGCTATAAACAAAAGGTTGTACAAACTTTGTTTTACAAACTTAAGAGAAAATAAAAGGGGTACAATAAATCCTTTACGAGAATCTAAAGTACAAAGATTCTGTGGAAGTATAGCTATGGAGTTCTGATCTACGGTTGATCACTTTACTCCTTGGACCACTCAATAGTGAAGAAATGCCAGAACACACGCACTAGAGAACTTGAAGTCAAGAAGACTTTGGCAATAACAGCACAAACAACTTCTCTCTTTCTCTCTGTCTTCCAGTTGTCGATATCGCACAAAAAATACTAGGAAAAGTTGAATGAACTTTTATTTTGATTGGGAATTGACAAATAGTACAAAAGAGTCTCTAATACGTAGAGTCTAAGTACAATAAAAAATGAATCTGGGCAACTATGAAAGTTGAGATCAAGCACTGCAGTGGCTTCTTTACTCCGTTAACGATCCGGGACCAAGGAGGTTGACGAGGCTTCGAGGAACTTATGTCTTCTTCTCCTCTCTTTCTCTATTTTTTTTCCTATTTTTTCTGCATGTGGAAAATGCCCACTATTTCTTGCCTTGAGAAGGCATTATGTAGGCATGTGTTGGCCCAACGTTTATGCCGAGTTTTTGAATATGGCTAATCGATTAAGTTTAGCATTATGGTATCAATCACTATAGTATCTTCTACTTAAACTCAGTATTGTCTAGATATGTAATATTTTCTTCTGTATATTTCCTTGTTCGTCTAACATGTACTTGCAGAAAGTAATAAACAAGATCATCAATGGACATATGCTATATGAAGATGAGCCAAAGGCGATGTTATAGCAGAATATTTTGTCCAACCGCCTACGACTTATCTGGAGCCTCGTACCCGGGGGTTCTGCTTTCCAGATCTGGTTATCTTTGGACAATTGCCGTCAAGAAAAAAAATATCTTCAAGTCAGCAGATGTTTCAGAGGATTGGCGTCATCAGTGCTCTTGGTTTTCATATATAATTTAATATTTTATTTGAGTCTAGGAATTTTGTACATCGAGTCGCACTAGCATAACCAAAGTTCACTCAAATAAACCCATGAACCTATCCACAAATTAGTCTACATTCAACACAAACCTTACCAGAATACACAACATAATTCAGACAGAATTTGGGCCAAATTTGGGCCGAACTTGTCACTACCACATTCTAAAAATAGGGGTATTTTTGACTTTTTGTATATTATTAATATTGCATGTATTTAATTTAAATAATTGCATGACATGTGTATTTATATATATTATATATATACAGTGTTCATTAATGTTTGAGCTGGTAAACTTGACCTAGAAGCCCACTAGATGAACATCTGACCGAATTATAGGATTATGAATTAATTTGCATTATTTAGAACTTAATTATTTGAGGTTGTAATTAATTATCATAATTTTATTTAATTGTTGTGCCTTGCCGTTGCTTCAATATTTGGAGCACTACCATAGCTTTTGCCTTCCAACAAATTTTATAACCTTGTCCTAGACATGTCCGCCTTCCATTCTGACCTTTTTGTAACTCGTAATTATGCTCTCTTGTGCTTCATTTTAGCCGCACAATATTCGTCGCGGACGTTTATTTAATTTCTAAATAAAAATTTGACTTTGTATCATTGTGCGTTCCAATCAAAATTGGAGACAATCTCGACCCATTTTCGTGCAACCCAAATTAGAATAATATTCAGTTCTGAGTCTTCTTCACTAATGATATTTGTGTTCCAACCTAATTTTGGCCCCATGTACTCCTAATTAATTTTAGAATACCGCTTGCATTTATTTCTAATTAAATTGGGGATACCACTTTGACTAATCCCGTTTAATCCCAATTTAATCAAGTACCCCATTAATTAAGCCCATACAAAACACACAACACCCCCTCACCCTACAAAATACCAAACACCAAATCGCCCACCAATTTTTTATTATTTCATGTGTCTGCACAAATACCATAATTAAAGGGGGCTCATTTGCAAATGTTGCATTAGGTTTCAATACCCCATTGGTTCAAACCAATGGAGAAGCACTAATATTTGACTAGTCAACCCAACCCTCACCTTGTATGAGTAAATTCCTCATGTTAAATCCTGACCACCTTCCCGACTACGACAGCAACCTCCGGCCATCCTCCTCCAGCCCAGCCACCCGTACCACCGACTTGTCCCTTTTCCCCGGCCGCATCTCCCTCCATCAGCTCCGGCGTGCCCGTCCTCCCCGCGGCTTCCAGCTGCTCCCACGAGCTCCGGTCAGCTGCTCGTTCCGGCCAGCCACCTCAACCCGACCACCACTATCACAACCAGTCCTCCACCTGCTCGCCACCTCCCTTCTCCGGCTGTGCTGCCATTACCCGACCACCCGAGCCTGCCTCCTCCTTCCTATTCACCTCGCCGTCAACCCACCGGACGACCATCCTCTCCTCCTCCTCTCCTGAACCGACTCCCCGCACCACCACTGCTTCTTCCACCGCGTCCACTACTGCACATCAGCACCACCACCACCGTATCATCATCTCCACCACCTTACACCACCTCTCCACGCCTCCCAGCTCCGGCCCAGACCTCCCCCAACCGGAGCCGACCCGAACGCCGACAATTCTTCTCTTCCCTCTCCCTCGTCAACGTCCCCAGCAGCTCTCCGGCCACCACCGGAGTACCTCGACCTGGCCTCCTCCGTATTCATCACCATTCACCATCGTCATCGTCGTGTTCAACACCGTCGCCATCGTCGTCGTCATCATCGTCATCGCCGCGCTCGTGCCCGTGCGCAGGTGCGTGCCTGTCCCCCTCTTCCATGGTGGTATGTATATCTATTAGTATGTATAGTATATAATTGGTATGCATGTATATGTATACATATATATATAGTATAAATTCAATTAGTATATTAGTATTAGTATATATTAATATTAATGTTGATAATATATATACATATATATATAGTATATGTGTTTATCTAGTATATGTTTAGTATGTGTACATTATTCAATATGATGTATATATATATTGTTCAACTAGTATATATTATATATGTAATTAATTGGTATACATATATTGTATATGTATTTAATTTGGTGTATATATATATTGTAAGTATTAATGCTAGTTATTAATAATATGTATATTGTATATGTACTAGGTGACCCGTAGTTATATTGACCTGTGCCCATGTAGTATGGTAGCAGACTGCCATATGTACATCGACGTACTGGCAAGACCCGTATCATCGACTGTCTGATTGTACAGCAATTACAGACGCGACGCCCGTGCAACTTGACGCACACTGACCCTAGTTGACCAGTATCATACCTAGCGTAGTCCCGAGTTCAGTGTATTTTTGGTTGTGAGATTAGTGTAATGTCTGATGCAATGTTGTATTATTTTATGATATGTCTATAGGACTGTTGGATCATCTAGACGATACTCTGGAACAGGACATTGGTATTACCAGCTAAGGACCCAAGGCGAGTACATTCTCTTATAATTTCTAATTATTTGATAATATCTATAATTCCAGTATCTAGAAATATTACATCTGATTCTTGACACTGTGCTACACGGACTAGTATATAGATTGGATCTGCAGACATGAGATATACATTGATTATCGTATTGATATTTTATACGACATTGATATTTAGACCCTGTACATGATATATTGGATATTGCTCGTGTATCGTGACGTGTCATGATTGGATCCACTGTACTAGTTGGGGGCAGGGGAAATATTAGTAGATTATGTGATTATACCGAACTCTACATGCATCATAGCTCACCCCACACCTCACGTCGGGTGCGGCCTGACCATTACATGCCTCATAGTTGTTATATATGATTAGCCTGACCATTACTTGCATCATAGCTAACCAAATGGTTAGCCTGACCTTACATGAATCATAGCTAATTATATGTAACCAGCCTGATCTTGTCCCAAGCCGATCACATGATAGACTAATATTTCAAATACTTAGAATAGTTACAGTTCTCTATTTTAGATCATAAACTACATCACCCATATATGATGTTGTACCTCGTTATCTTCATTTCATATATGCACTGACTGTATCATATTGTCTATCTTTTTATATTACCTGTCTCTTTATTATGCCATTGCACTTATTCATTATCTTCTCTCAGTATATAGCATCATCTGTTATTGTTTTATAGTCCTTATCAATTAAATGGAACTGTTATTTGAGATGTACTTTGCTCCTTCCTGACTGGAAATATTTTCCAGACTATGCCTCAGAGGACTGGTGTTCGACATTTTATGGACCACATGGTGAGTAGCTGCAGACTTGGACTTGGTAGTTCAGCTGTGATTCCGGAAGGTATAGCCGGAATAACTTATCTAGTTAGTTCTTTTAGCAGATTATTTTGGTACCAGATTTATCTCCGGCGTACTTTGTTGAGACTTGGTTTTTATTGTTGTGTTAGACTATTTCTATTTAGACTTGTGTTGCATCTTACTTATTTCTTTGATATCTTATCGTGCTGTAGTTATGTGATTGAGTATGTTGTTCATATTATATTGTGATATCCGTGTCTCCTTATGGAGTTGGATACTCGTGCAAGATTGTTTAGATAGTGCTTGGACTAGACAACGTTCTACCGCCGATGCTGCGGCGTAGACTGGACGTACCCACGTACTCGTGTCCCAATTTTGGGTGCGGGTCTTCGGATCAAAACTCGTGGTGTGTGAAGTTGCGAGACTTCAGATCAAATCTGGTGGTGTAAAGAAGTGGCAAGCCTTCAGATCAAAGCTTGTGATTCACTATTGGTGATTGTAGTGTATCAAACTGTGAGCTTGAGTTCTCGGGACTGGACTATTCCTCTCAGAGGAAAACCAGTACACATCAAGGTATTTGTGTTTGCTATCTCTTTTTCTTAATTTATTATATTGCATATACACTGCTAGTTATTTACTTCCTTCACTCTGCTTAATTTTAATTAGGTAGATTATTCCGTAGAGTTGCTTTACGGTCCTACAATTGGTATCCGAGCATGTAGTCTATTATTTAGTTTTTGATCCTAATTGCTCATTCAATTGGTATCAGAGCTGATTTTCTTGATATTTGGCTTAGAATCCTTAGAGACGTTTGTCAACTATTAGATCTATCTACACTAACAATGGTAAAGGCTAGTCCACAAATTGGGCATCCCTATTTGATGGTGCTAACTACACATACTAGAAGACACATATGAGTTTCTACTTCAAGTCTCTTGGTTTTGACCTTTGGGCTGTAGTAGTAGAAGGATACAAGAAGCCATCTAGAATAGTCATAGATGGAAACCTTGTAGAGAAACCTCATGATAAGTACACAGACACTGAAAAGAAATAAGCTAGTCTTGATGCTAAAGCTATTAACGCTCTATTTTGTGCTGTAGACAGAATTAAATTTAACATGGTCTCCATTTGCGACACTTCACACGAAGTATGGAAACTTCTTGAGGTCACTCATGAAGGAACCTCCCAAGTGAAGGAATCAAAATTAAGTCGTCTGACACAAGAGTATGAAGCATTCAAAATAAAACAAGATGAGACCATCACTTAAATGTTCACAAGATTTTTTGACATCGTCAATCCTCTATCCTCTCTTGGCAAGGAGTAAAGCAACCATGAGAAGATACGTAAAGAACTAAGAGGACTTTCGAAGAATAGGAATCCGAAAGCAACCACGATCATTGAAGAAAATGACCTCACTACAATGTCACCGGAAACACTCATGGGAAAGCTGATGACACATAAGCTGGACCTCAACGACCTTGAAGAAAAGTCAACTCCCAAAGAGAAGGCTATCACACTCAAGGCGCATCATAAAAGATCCTCTGACGATCCCTCTGAAGATGAAGGAACCGATGATGATTCAGACAATGAGGATTTGGCCCAAATTTCTCAGAGCTTCTTCAAACAATTCTTGAATTTTATGAAATCAAACTGAAAGAAAAAAGATCTTGATGAAGAGCCAATTTGCTACAACTGCAAAAGTCCAGGCCACATGATTAAAGATTGCTCCAAAGCAAAAAGAGAGAATCGATATGAATGATCAAACAAAAAAGAATTTTTGTCTCTCAAATATGCAAATACAAGCATCTGGGGTGAAAGTAAAGCTAGCAATTCAGAAAAAGAAAGTCCTCGACCTGCTGCAAGAGTATGCTTAACGGCATTAACTAACGAGGTAAAAGATAATCCTTTATTTTAAGAGGTTTCTTATAATGAATTATCTGATGCTTTCAATAATTTATTTGAAGATCACAAGAAGCTTATGGATAAGTATAAGAAGCCAAAAAAGATGTTAAATCTTATCAGATTGAGAATAAAAAGCTTACTTGTCTACTAAATGAAGCTAGAGACTATTCCTCTTCTGATGATTCTGTTCATATCTCTAAACTTAAGCTTAGCTTATAAGAAGCACTTGACTGCTTTGATGAAAGTAATCAAGAAAATATTAAACTTAATGAGGACTTAAAATATGAGAAGAAGAAGTAGTCTAATGCATCTCTTAGAATTAATGCTCTTACTACTAAATATGATGATTTATAAGCCACCTCTAAAAAGTTAGAGATTAGATTGGGAAAATAGGTCGTACAACCTACTAGTCAGTCTAACACGAGACACGTGGCTAGACATGTCACTCTCACTTTTTCAACTAGGGGTAGTTTGGTAATTTTGGAATGGGTAAATAATTTTAGGAATAAATATTAATATTAGTGTGTTATAGTAATTATTTGATGATTGTATTAATTATTTATGTTAGGAGTCTAGTCCAATAGTTAGACTTGTCACTTGTAAGCCAATTAGACTTGTCATGACAACTAGTGAGCCTAACTTGGACTAAGCCCATTAGACCATTCCCACTAATTAATTAAGAAGAATTAGTTTAATTATAATTAGTTAGAAACTACCCAAATAACCCCCCTAATTATTTTTCTATAATACATCATGGAGGGGTACATGGGACTTTACATGTGACTTAGGAAAGGGGAAAGGGGGCCGACTACTACTAGAGGGGGCTCTCCTCTCTCTCTTCTCTCATTTGTATTTATTTTAGATCTAGAAATTAGATCCCCAATTTTTCATATTTCTCTCCATCAATTTTCTCTCAATTTACTTCCATTCCCTCTCACTTTTACCATTAGAAGAGCTTTGGAGCTTGGAGAAGCAAGAAGCACAAGAAGAAGGAGCATTGGTGGAGAGATCATGTCCGGATCGTGTCCATTTGTGTTTTTATTGGAAATCTATCTTTTAATTAGTAATTTCTAAATTTTCCTTTCAATCTAGCTCCCAAATCATGCATTTGACTATTAGGAATGATCCCATGGCATAGGACTACCTATAGGAAGAAGTTTTTATCTAAATTATGGTGTATTATGATTTATATATGGTAATTTGTGTCCATTTTGGAAGAAGTACGAGATTGACACATCAATTGTGTCATGAGACCAATTAGATCTAATTAGACTTAGATCAGGGTTATAGGACTAGGTACGTGTCCATAAATGGATACGTGTAGGCCATATCCAGGTATTTTGCGATACGGTGTGACATTAGGCTATATTTTAGACATTTTGTGCAATTACTCCTCAATTATCATTGTAGCAAGTTCCTTTAGTTGTACTATGATATATTTAGATTCTATAAATACTAATTATGGGGAATTGTAGGTTTTGACAATTGGGTTGGATATATATCATGAGTATTTTAACTTTACACACTAGGTGTTTGACTAATTGACTCAAGAGCACTTAGATACATTAGTATATACTGTATTGGGTATATATGTATATGTATTTACCTATATTCCTGTGACTAAGTATGAATGTGTCTCTATAGTTCAGTGTTGGGAGTAAGGCAACTGTGTGCTCTATGTTCATGTGTTGTTGTGGTGGTTTAGAGATATCAGAGGTGGGTAAGGCAAGTTAGAGGGAGTGCATTATTGGGCTTATTGTATTGCAGTGCACAAGCAGTTGGTGGATTGAAGGTATTCCTACACATTAAGCATATTTGTGTATCAGAGTTAGAATGTTCGTGAGATACGGTGTATGGGTATAGGTATGATTCCAAAGTATAGTGGGTTAGTGTAGACTGTGCAAGTAATCAGAGATTACTCAAGACAGTGTGTGCGGGACTGATACACAAGTGTATCAGTCCTTAAGTATCAGTTGAGTACAGGTCAATTAAGGGGAAGTTGTGGGGTAATATTTGATGTGCAGGTCTGAATAAAGAAAAATCAATAGGAACATTGATGAGGGTCCGGTAAGTTGAATTTGGTGGAGTGTAGAGGTGCTGTATTTGGAACTTGTACACAGTGAGTGGAATATCACGTGTTAAGTGTATCATGGGTAATATGGTGGCAGTAGTAGTGTTAAGTTGGTTTGAGAGGTATTTAGATTTCAGTTGTGAAGTAGGGTGGAGTGATCACTAATGTGATCAAGGGTGTTCGAGAGTTATCAACAACAGGTATTGGAAGTTACAGGCCAATGAGGGTCAGGTACTCGGGTGATAGTACAGTGCAGGTGCCCTGTTGTGCATCTAGACGTAGTTACAGTGCCTGCAACTGAAGGTGCAGGTAAGTGGCAGTCTTTGAAGATGGGGGGGAAGCAAGCACTAGGTCTGTTCAGACCTGGGGCATTAGGCCAAGAGCAGCCGCAACTGCAAACATTAGCAATAAACAACAACAGCAGCAAGGTAAGGAAACACAAACAATAGAAGGGAGTTCATATCTGAAGTGTGAAGAGGATATCAGTGAAACTCAATTGAAGATGAGTGGGAGGGAGAAGGCTTGATCTTACCTGGGAATGTCTCCATCTAAGCAAAAATTGCAGTGAGGTGTTGCATCAACTGCAATATAGCAGTGAAGTACTGGTAAGGCATGGGGGCTAGAATTAGTTTAGTTCACTAAGTGATTAGTATATTATTGTATCAATTATAATTATATAAGTGAAGGAGAAATTAGGTCTGACCCGAGGTTAAGAGGGCATGAGTGAGGATACACTAATTAGTGAGTTAGTCTAGTTAGTAATTTTAATTAGTAATAGATCAGTTAGCTGATACTATATAATAGTATACATAATAAGTTTAAGAACAAGTTATTGATATTATTTAAGGTATGACTAAGAACATAGGTGCTAAACTAGTATAGTTAAAATAAGCTAGTTATAGCTAGTTAGTGACCAATAGAGACCAACTAACTTAGTATGGACCTAGTATTGACCTAGAAAAACTTGTTTTAGCTCATTTTAGCATTTATTACTTTATTACACCATTTAACTTAATATTTCCTAAATAGGATTGTGTGACACCAGCTTGGGCATCGAGAGACATCCTTTGCCTAGGAACAGAGGCGAGTACATCTCATTGTTAGTTATTATTTTATGATAGTGTATATATCACATATTTTAGAACTGTATACTTGATTCTGACACAGTGGTTACATAGACTGGTACTATATGGATCATGCCAGGAGATATCCCCTTACCGTATCCAGTGGTTACTCCTTCACATGTATTACATAGTATGTATCGGGTATTGATTATCATGTACTACATGTTCATACACTACTCATGTTCAGTGTGCTTATATTCGTGTTCGTAACGTGTCGTGATTAGATCCATAAGTATTGGTTGGGGATGGGGGAGCAGGAGTTGGTTATATGATCAAGCCCAAATATATTCGTGTACATGTTGATTATATATCACATGTGTAATCGAGTTACCATATTATATTCGTATTCAACCCAAATCGATCACATAATGAACTTGTACTCTATGGCAAATTAGCTAGATCCATTTATTTTTATTACTTGCAGCTATTCATATTGCCTGTTCTTTATTCCAGTACATTACCTATTCACTCTAGTTCATTCCATTTCTTTTGTTAGTTATCCTGTATCCTTTTCTATTATCTGATATATATGCTCGATTATGTAATTGGAACTGCTTTCAGAGGTATGTACTTTGCCCCAATCCTGATTAGATATATTTTTAGATGATTGGCTTGTGGACCAGTGTCCCACGTACTATGGGCCACATGATGGCGTACCACTAGAGGATACTCCTTTAGAGTAGGAGGACCTAGTACAAAATGCTGAGGAGGCTTAGACTTATTGTTTAGACTTGTATTAGACTTTTATTTAGGTTATGGCATGTATATATTATTGTGGACTTGAGATTGTATTGAGATTCCTATTTCATCTTCCTCATTCCATATCGTGCTTTATCTTTCTTAGTTTGACATGGTGATTGGGTATTGTTTACCATTATCATATACCATATTGTTCCTCCTTTGGGAGTTGAGATGACATTGACAGGTACCATATATATATTATATGAGATATTTAGATAGTGTGGTTGACCAGACAACGTTCTACCATCGATGCTGTAGCGTAGGCTGGGCGTTGGTCACTACCCGTACCCTTTTTTTGGGTGTGGGTCATGAAAAGAAAAAAGAGCACTCACAATAAGACACCAGCAAGCAAACCAAATGCTTCACACTATCATGCGTGTAGAACATAACATACTTCATATAATCACGCATTTTATTATAAATATCCATTTAAGACACATCATACAATTTCACATACTCATGAATACCCTTCTATGCCTAACACAAATGCCTATACTACGTGTCATTACTGTGGTTTGAAAGGACATTTTATATCAATACAAGGCTAGAAAATTGGTTGATATGAATATGTATAAGTGGGTTCCCAAAGATAACAAATATGGATCCAAATCTTGGATGCCAAAGTCTCTGCCTAATGATGTAGGTGGAACACTTTATGTCAAGATTTAGCACCGAGGAGAACGTTGGTGATTGCAAAGCTACAAGGGTCATCTTCCAAGCAAATGTACCAACATAAATATGGCTACTTGAGCCATTTTTGTAACATGCTAATTGATTTTTTTCTTGAATTGCTATAATTAAAGAATCTAGCATATCTATTATTAATATCTTTTAGTTGGTATTTATTTAAATTAATGAGAAATGTGATACTGGCAAGCTTGGTTAATTTTTTTGTAATTACTTCTATTCAGCATGACTAGTTGATTAGCCTCAGTGATTAGTTCATACTATGGAGCTATTTACTTTCTCTTAGTATGATATTTACTTTCTCTTAGTATGACACAATTGTTTATGCACGCTTTATAAACTTTTAGTAAACTTTATTTGTCAAGAATTAGGATTCTAGATTTTGATATTGTATGATGTTATAATTAGTATATATCCCTATTAAATCTAAGTTCTTTAAAGTTAAGATTACTTTTGGTTATAAGCCAAAGGACCCTTCTGTCAAAAAGGTATAAATAGCCTAAGCGACACGGTACTTAAGTGTCTTCGTGACCACCACTAGCTGGAATCAGGCCCCTATAGGGAACCCAAGATGATTAATACTTTATTGAATAATTATTTGTTAAGGTCTATTTGCAATTGTTTCCATAATACAACAGTGAATCTGAGCCCTACCTTTTGACTTAAAGTTGACAACTTTTAGTATAGACTGTGACACTATGACTTTTAGTAAGCACTACTGGGATTTTTTAATTATTTTAGAACTACGTCACTTAGTTTAAACTTGAGTTTAGACTTTTACTAGTTGCAATGATATTAGAGAGAAGTTGTTTAATTGTCTCTTGTATATGATTAAATTTGAATATTTATGCTTCTTTTGTATTATTGTTACCCAATGTTTCTATATTAATGTACTGCATCTAGTTTCCTACAATTGCTATCTAGTTTCCAATTGGTAAGTATATGGTGATGATATGCATGATTATTCTACATATGATGATATTCTAGCTACTTACTTCTAATTTACCACATGATCATATTATATGCTTTATGTTACTCACCTTGTCTTTATGATATATTCTTCGTTTGTGGGGGAGACATAAACTTTATATTTTGACTAAGGAGAAGAAATATGTCAAATATGTGCATATTTGCCAATGTCGCATATAATACGGGGGAGCTTATGCACAAGTACAAGCTTCGGTAATATCAGTTGTCTCCTATTACGGGGGAGCTTCTTTTTGATCATGTCAACGGGAGAGAAGTAAGTTTAAGTGTGTAAGTATATGCTTAAGTAGTATACATATAGTGATTTGTGCTTATTAATTTTGATATATGCATCGATTATATATATCTTAAAGTTAACTGATTTGCCATAATAAAAAAAGGTGAGATTGCTGGCCCAATGTTTATATTGAGTATTTGAATATGGCTAATCAATTAAGTTTAGCATTATGCTAATCGATCAATCACTATAGTATCTTCTACTTAAACTCAACATTGTTCGGATATATAATATTTGCTTTTGTATATTTTCTTGTTCGTCTAACATGTACTTGCAGAAAGCAATAAGCAAGATCAGCAATGGACATATGCTATATGAAGATGAGCCAAAGACGGCGTTATACCAGAATATTTTGTCCAACCGCCTATGACTTATCTGGAGCCTCGCACCCAGGGGTTTCGCTGCCCTGTCAGCGGACAGGGGTTGAGGGGGCAGTGCCCCTCATGGGGGTTTGGGGACGATGCCCCCCGAAAGGTATTCAGATTCCCAGATTTGGTAATCTTTGGACAACTGCCGTCAAGGAAAAAAGCGTCTTCAAGTCAGCATATATTTCAGAAGTTTGGCGTCATCAGTGCTCTTAGTTTTTATATGTAATTTGATATTTTATTTGAGTCTAGGACTTTTATACATTAAGTCGCACTGGCATAACCCAAGTCCACTCAAATAAACCAATGAACCTATCCCCAAATCAGTCTACATTCAACCCAAATCTTACCAGAATAGACAACAAAATTTGGACCGAATTCTGGACGAACTCGGTTACCCTTTTGGTATGAAATCAACCAGTTTAATTAGCTCCTGATTTCTTGGCCTCCAACATTTGAAAATTTGAATATTCTCTACCAAATTTTGGCCAAACTCGATTTGGTAATAACCTATAAATAGAGTTAGATTTTCATATTCTTACTCACTCAACCATTCTCAATCTTTCTATCCTATACTGAGTAAACCCTCAGAGCCTAAATGTTTTTTATCTCCAAGATCAACTCCCAGCCTTCTAGTGCCAAGTATGATCTCGGTTAGAATTTGTTCGAGTTGTAAAAGCTTGGTTCATCAAGCTCTTCTTCTGTGTGAAGTTGTGAGCCTTAAGATCAAAACACGTGGTGTGTGAATTTACGAGATTTTTGATCAAATCTCGTGGTGTAAAGAAGTGGCAATCCTTCAGATCAAAGCTTGTGATTCACTATTGGTGATTATAGTGGATAAAACTACGAGCTTGAGTTCTCGGGATTGGACTAGTCCTCTCAGAGGAAAACCAGTACATATCGCGGTGTTTATGTTTGCTCTCTCTTTCTCTTACTTTATTATATTGCATATACACTGCTAGTTATTTACTGCCTTCACTCTGCTTAATTTTTAATTGAGTTAATTATTCTGCTGCACTCTATTGACCCCCCCTCTAGAGTTGCTTTACAGTATGACAGTATGTATGTTCGCGGATTGCATGTCGACGCATGTCCTCTTATAGGCGCATGCTATGTTAAGGATGCCACATAAAAAGTCAAAATCTGGGGTTGCTGATGTTCATAATACTCGTAACACGCAGCATGCCCTAGTTTTGATGACAGTGATTGCACCTTGGGAACACTACCTCTGGCGTATGGAGATTACTGAAGGATAGTAGTGGGGTATGGAACTGCTGGCAAATTAAAATACTGAAGAAGTAGTGGTGCATGGTACTGCTAGCACATGAAACACTAGAGAAGTAGTGGCGCATGGCACTGCTGGTGCATAGGAACACTACTTATGAAGAGGTTGGCGTATGGCTCTAGATCGTTTTGGCGCATGGGTCTTGATCATTATGATGTATGGCTCTTGATTACTATTAGCACATGGTAGAGATTTTATATGCTTCTACAGACCTCCTTTAAAGTTTCTAAACCTAAACTTTGTTAGTTTGATGTTTGGTATACATTGAACATAAGCATGGAGGAGATAGGCTCACAGGCTGCTGCGACGCATGCATGAAACATTTTTCTGCTTGGCACATCAGTATATTTGGTGCATCTGATATAGCCTTGTTATTGCCACGGTGCCAAGTAAGCGATGAATCTGTAGGACTGTGTATGGCAACTCTGGGAGGTGAATAGAGTTTATGTATGCAGCGGAGTAAAATTATCTGTTAAAAATATAATTCTATTGCATGTAATGGTGATCAACTACTAGAAGTTAGAATATATCACATGTGTAAGTGATACTACTAGCAGTGTTATGAATATACTTATATATATACAATAGGGTAAGATAAAGCAAGCATAGACACCAAGATATATACTGGTTTCCCTCTGAGAGAACTAGTCCAGTCCCGAGAACTCAATCTCGGAGTTCCCCTATAATCACCAATAGTGAATCATAAGCTTTGATCCGAAGGCTTGTCACTTCTTAACAACCATGAGGTTTGATCCGAAGTCTCGCAACTTCACAGCTTGATAGAGAGAATAACTGATGGAACAAAGCTCTTTACAACTCTAAAGACTTCTAGATCGAGATCGCACTTGGCACTAGGAAGGCTAGGGAGTTGCTCTTTGATATGGGAAAGTTAAGGCTTTAGAGGTTTGCTCACAATTGGATAAAAGATTAAGAATTATTTTGTTGTGTAAGAATAAAGAATTCTAAATCCTATTTATACGGTACATGCAAACAGAATTCGGCCAGAATTTGGATGGGGTTTAATTCAAATTTTTTACCGTTGGGCCAAGAAATCAGGAGCTTAGTAAACTGATTGATTTCATACCAAAAGGGTAACCGAGTTCGGCACGAGTTTGACCCGAGTTCGGTCTCTTAGTATGGTAGACTTTGTAAATAAATATAGCCTGATTTGGTGGATAGGTTCTTTGGTTAATTTGAGTGGACTAGGTATCTAGGTATAGGTACTAGGATTTGCCAGTGCTACTCATCTTATATCAGTCCTAGACTCAAATAAATAAAAAATTATATTTGAATATAAAACCAATAGTTGCAGAGTCTGACTTTAGTACTAGCGGAGTTGATATGCTTTGCATCGAGTATCTGCTTCATCTGTATTTTAGATCTGATATTTTACGATTATTAGAATCAGGTTGACTGCAAACACTTTGTGTTAACAATCTCTTCTATTATGATAATTGACAAACTATGCCAAAATACACAAATGGTGAGTCTATGTAGCCTTTGATGCAAATAGTTGAAATGTAGACAAAGTTTTTTTGAACGTAGATCTTTCCGTTAAACTAGCTTTTTAGAAAAAGCTCCCCCGTAAGTAGATCTTTTCTTTGAACGGGAGCATTTGAATGACCTGTAATATGACATTTCTTTATAGAAAAATTAGGTGCAGGTATATCAACAAAATATATCATAGTTATATGTTATCAATCATACATCAACTATAAATAATTTATTTTGTTATCATATTTTGTCATTTCTCCCCCTTTGTCAATATATCTTAGTGGAAAATAAAAACTCCCCTTTAACGAGTGATTATGATAAATTAGAAAAAATCAAATTAACAAGAATATGCATTATTTTAATCAGAATAAGTAACAAGACTGGCAAATATTTAGATAGAAATAACCAAAATAGTATAAACGTTTTACGAATATTTTAAGCAAATATTTCTAGTACACTGAAATAGAAAAACTAATACATCCACATAGCCACAAGAAACTATCACAAATTATCATTAGCAGCATCAACAGGCAGGTGATCATCAAAGTATGCTCTGGTAAGGTCAAAATACTTCTGAACAAATGGATCATCGATCCTGTAGCAAGTGCGGGAAGGATTACGAGCCACTGGGTGAGGTGCAGTAGGATGATGGACTAGGTGATAATGAAGATCTGCTAGGGAGTTGGCTAAAATGTGGGCCTGAATAGTGGTGCAATAAGACTGGTCGCGAAGCCGAGTGATAATTATAGTGTTCTGCTTCTGGTGTTGAGCAGCTATTATCTCGTTTTGCAACCTGAATTTCCTGCAGAATATCTCTTGGATCGAGTCCAAGGTAGCAGGCTGTGCAGAGGATAATGGAGTAGGAGTAGGAGCATAAGGATCTGGGGCTGGATCAGCTGGTGCATCAAAATCAGATCTGGATTAATCGTCCTTATCAGTAACAAGAGAAATAGGCTGAATCCTACAGGCTTTGGTCAGATAAGCTGGTTCAGATAGATAAATGGGTTCTTCCATAGGAATGTGGAAGTGCTCAAAGATGAGTGATAGATACATGGCATACGAAAGTCGACGTTTATGTTTACAACAGTCAATCATTTGCCGAATCATGGTCTTAAGAAGGCTAAAGGGAGTGGATGTGTAGAAGTGATATAAAACAGACATCTCCTTATAGGTCACATCATTTTGGAGGTTTGCTTTAGAATGATAGCGGAGTATTTGATACGGTGAAGTTCGTAAAGATATATATTGAAATAACGAGCACAAAATTTTCCACCAGGACAAGGATGAGGGGCACAAAGTTTGTCCCTGAAAGAATCAAGAGTGATATCGTCTCTGAGATTGAGTTTGCCGATCTCAACTAGGGCATTTTCCTCGTTAGGAATTTCAAGAATTTTATCCAAAATTGTATATTCAAATTCAATGTCGATCCCACCCACTCTCGAAGAGATAGATCATTGATCATGAGATAGATTACAATAAAACATGTGAATGCCATTAAAATATATGGGTTTTCTAGTTTTGACTAGACAATGAAGATGAAATTCTATAAGTTTAGGTTTTTGGGCATAAAAAATAGTAAAAATAATAGGATTGCCTTACAAATTTTTTTTGCACAAAATTATTGAATTATATATTTGAGGCATCAATAGAAGTGAAAAGAAAATCATCATATTCTCCTGGGTTTGGAATATTAGGAGAACATAAGGAATAGAGAACATCATCACTAGAGGGTTGAGAAGAGGAAGCTTTATTTGCTTTTCTCTTCTTTTTTCCAAATTTAGGAGCCATGAATTAGGGTTTAAGAATGTAAAGATTGTACCTTGAAATGATTAAAGGGGATGAAGGAGAATCTCACCAAGAGGCTTAGATCTCAAGTTGAGAGAGAAAAAGCCTTTGTGGAAGGAGATCACAAAACTAGGGTTTTGGAGAAAAGGGTTTTATTCTCGGTTTGGAGAAGAAGGGTTTGGAAGGATAAAGTAATGAGATCAAATCCAAGACTGTTGTTGTTATATAAAAATACTTGAACCGAATTCAGACCGAGTTTTGACCGAACTCTGTCCGAGTTCTGATAGATCAGGATATTAAAAAATTATATTTTTGAGAATGCTATAATAGTTATAAAAAACAAACATATGATCTCATAATAATACAAGTATAAAATATATGAGGTCTATAACTATGACCGGTTATTATCAATCATTACTTTTAGACAAGTCATTTAAAACAATTTATATGATGTCAATTACTGAATGAATGATAATTGTATTTAGAAAACGTTTGTAAATAGCTCTTTGTATATCATTACTCAGTGAGCTATTTTTGTTATTATTAATTAGTTGTAGGGGCCAGTTCCCATCTAGCGTTGGTCCGAAGACACTTAAGTACCGTGTCGCTTAAGGTTGTTTACACCTTGTTGACAGAAGGACCCTTTAGGCTTTTTAACAATTATTTCTATATCTTTAGAGCATAATATTGAAGAATTATTTAACAAGTGTTTCTTCGTACATAGTTTAAGAACAATTATACTACTATAGATAAGAAAATTTATTTTACCATAATGACTTAATAGTCATGTTTCGTGTTGGTGCAATTACCATGAGAATATCCATTTAGCTTTTTGCAATCACCAACTTTCTCCTTTACCATTACGTCTTGCCGTAAATCGTTCCACCTATATGATTAGAACAAGACGTTGGTATCTAGGATTTGGATCTATATTTGTTAGCTTTAGGAATCTACTTATACATATTCATATCAACCAATTTTCTAGCCTTACATTGATGTGTAATGTGTCCTTTTAAACCACAATAATGACATATATCATAGGCATTTGTGTTGGGTATAGAAGGATGAGTATGTGAAGTTGTGTGAGATGTCTTGCGTGAATATTTGTAATAGAATGCATGATTGTGTGAAGTATGTTCTGTTCTACCTGCTTTCCTAATCTAATCTCTAACTTTTTAGAGGTGGCATATAAATTATCATATTTAGTAGTAAGAGCATCTATCTTAAATGAGGCATTAGAGTAATTCTTCTTTTTTCTATTTTAAGTCCTCCTTAAGTTTAGCATTTTCTTGATTGCTTTCATCAAAGCAGTCAAGAGCTTCTTGTAAGCTGAGCTTAAGCTTGGTAATTTTAATAGATTCATCAAAAGAGGAGTTTTCTCTAACTTCCTTAAGTAAGCAAATAAGCTGATCATTTTTAAGCTGATAAGATTTGATATCTTTTCGAGCTTGCTTATAGTTATTTCTAAGCTTATTATAGTCTTCAAATAAATCATTAAAAGTATCAGACAATTCATCATACGAAATATCTTTTGCTAGAGAGTCATTATTTACCTCGCTTACCATTAAGCACAAGTATGTCGTATGTTGAAGGTTTTTGTCATTCTCGTACTGGATGCTTGCATTGATTGCTAAACTTTCACTTGGGCATAAGATTGCAATATCTTCTTCCTTGCTATCATCATTGTTGCATTGAATGTCTGTATCTTTCTTTGTACTTGTAGCTTCTTCATTTTGATACAAGCTTGTAACATTATGAGGTTCTTCTTAATCTTCTTCGTTGTCTCCATAGGTTGCTTCCAGCATTTTCCAAATCTCATATGATATTTTGCACTTGAAGATAAGTTTGAATTCGTCTTCTCCTAGAATACAGTAGAGTATGTATATTTCCTTTGCATCATCGCTTGCTGCTTTTTTCATCTTTGGTATATTCATTATCTGCTTTGTCAAATCTTTTTGTAACCATTAGTAACATAAGTCCATAAGTTAAAGCCAAAAGATTTTAGAAAAGCACTCATATATATTTTCCAAAATAAATAGTTAGTGCTGTTAAAAACATGTGGCTTATTAAGGAGTTGGCTTTCACCATTGATGGAAAATATTGATCTTGTTGTTGCCATGTGTTATACTCTTTGGATGTTAATTTGGTAATCAAGAGAACTTGCTTTGATACCAATTGAGGAGCAAATGGTATCAGTAAAAGTTCCAATATAAAGAGTACCTTCTCTGGTACCAATTGAAGGAGCAATTGGTATCAGAAACTAAATAAGAGACTACCTGCTTTGTTACTAATTGTAGGAGCAATTGGTGTGAGAAATAGTTCCTATATAAAGAGGACCTTCTCTGATACCAATTGTGGCACCGTGTATGTCAACTCTAGAGAGGAGATGAATAGAGTTTATGTATGCAGTGGAGTAAAATCATCTGTTAAAAATATAATTCTATTACATGCAATGGTGATCAACTATTAGCAGGTAGAATATATCTCATGTGTAAGTGATACTACTAGCAGTATTATGAATATAATTATATATATGCAATAAGGTGAGAGAAAGAAAACACAAACACCAAGATGTATATTGGTTTTCCTCTGAGGGGACTAGTCCAGTCCCGAGAACTCAAGCTCGGAGTTCCACTATAATCACCAATAGTCAATCACAAGCTTTGATCTGAAAGCTTGCCACTTCTTTACAACCACGAGGTTTGATACAAAGTTTCACAACTTCACAGCTTGATAGATAGAGTAACTGATCGAACAAAGCTCTTTACAACTCTAAAGACTTCTAGACCGAGATCACACTTGGCACTATGAAGGTTAGGGAGTTGCTCTTTGAGAATGGAAAGTTAAGGCTTTAGAGGTTTGCTCACAATAAGATAGAAGATTAAGAATTATTTTGTTGTGTAAGAATAAAGAATTCCAATCCTATTTATAGGATGTAGGCAAACAGAATTCGGATGGGGTTTCATTCAAATTTTTAATCGTTGGGCCAAGAAATCAGGAACTTATTGAACTGGTTGATTTTATACCAAAAGGGTAACCGAGTTCTGTCCGAGTTCGGCCCGAGTTCGGTCTCTTAGTATGGTAGACTTTGTCAATGAATATGACCTAATTTGGTGGATAGTTTCTTTGGTTTATTTGAGTAGACTAGGTATCTGGATATAGATACTAGGATTTTCTAGTGCTACTCAGCTTACACCAGTCCTAGACTTAAATAAATAAAAGATTATATTTGAATATGAAACCAATAGCTGATATAGAGTTTGACTTTAGTACTGACGGATTTGATATGCTTTGCATCAAGTATCTGCTTCTTCTGTATTTTAGATTTGATATTGACGATTATCAGAATCAGGTTGATTGTGACCACTTTGTGTCAACATAATCATGGCATTTTGACTTTTGGATATATCTCTTGGGATCTCGTACTGCTGACACATGTACCCTAGTTGTCCCGAAGCGTCATTCACTTTTTGAAATATTGGAAATGAAGAGTTGGCTGCCTATCTTGGTCACCGCTTGTTCGCCCCTATATAAGGGTTCTAAAGTAGGAAAGAGAGAAGAAATCTTTTCGCATCTTTACTCCTTCTTTCTCTTTCTGACTTCTCCTATTCTCGGCCTCCTTCCACTGCCATAGCTCCCAAAGGAAAGGGAAAGGCAAAAGTGAAGACCGATGAGGCCGTAGCCGAGTCGATCATCGAGGGGTCGTCATAACCGACGTAAGGGGGACGGTCATGATCTTATGATGTGGACTTTCGTGCCTCTTCTATCGATTTTAACCTTCAAACATTCTTTTTCTTTCCGCTTTCGTGGTCCGCACCATGGATGGGTCCTACTCTATCTAAAGCATGCGAGGACAAATTAATGCTGAGGCGCATGGACTTGGCTATGTGGCTTTGTCTCGTAGATGCGCTAGAAGCTCATATTTCTTTCATGCATGGACGTCTTAGGACGTCTGCCGTGATGCATGCGTCTAAAATGACACGCGTCTTCCTTCCTTGTATTTTATGGGAATGATCAGTTTTGGCTTTGCTACATCGTTCTTATGAGATGCGCTGGGGATCATGTGTTCGTGCTTCGTGCGTGGTCGGTGATTATGCGTCGAGTGGTGTCACAACCCACACCCGGATATTCGGACACGAGTATGTGGTTACGCCCAACCTACGCCACAACATCGGCGGTAAAACGCTGTCTGGGTCATTTCTAACTATCTAACATCTCAACAATATAATATGGTACATGCCAATCATCTCAACTCCAATGGAGGAACAATATGGTATCTCACAAGTATAACTAATCTCAATCACAAAATAAACTAAGAAAGATAAAACACGAATGGAATAGCGAAGGAATGAATAAGATACAATCCATAATCTGAAATAATATATAAGCTGTGAATCTCCACAAATAGTCTAATACAAGCCAACAGAAATAACTAGACCTCCCCGGGCTCTGCAACTAAGTTCTTCTGGTCTACAGGAGTATCCTCTACAGGTATACCGTTCTGCGGCCCGTAGAATATGGGACAATGCTCTATAAGACAATCATCTAGAAAAATATATCCTGTCAGGATTGGAGCAAAGTACATACCTCTGAAAGCAGTTTCAATAACATAATTGAGCATATAAAACAGATAATAGAAATGAAATACAAGATTACTAAACATATGAATGAATGAACAATAGGTATACAGGTAATGTACGAGAATATAGAACAACAATATGAATATCTGCAATATGATAAAATAACTGCAATCTAAACTAATGTGCGTCAGAATACAAGTTCATTATGTGATCGGTTTGGGTGAACATGACCAATAAGGTAAGACGATTACAAGTGTGGTATGTAATCAGAATATACACGATGAACAATGAGGTTTTGATTACATAATCAACTCCTACTCTCCCATCCTCAACTAATACCAATGGATCCAATCATGACACGCTACGAATACGAATATGACCACTGAACACGAGCAGTGGGTGTACATGAATATAATCACACTGAACACGAGTACTGTGTGAACACAAAATATAAATTAATACCCAATATACACGATAAAATACATGTACAAGAGTACCCGCTGAACACGGTAGGGGATAACATCTCCTGACGTGATCCATGTAGTACAAGTCTGTGAAATCACTGTGTCAAAATCAAGTATACAATTCTAGAACATGCATATATACATTATTATGAATTGAAAACTATTAGAGAAATATACTCGCCTGAAGTCCTGAGCAAGGTGTGTCTCTTGATGCCCAAGCTGGTTTCACACAGACCTATATATGGTACATTGCATAAATACAAGGTTTTGGAATGAAAATAAGTGAAACTAATGCAATGCTAAGTCATAAAGCCATTTCTAGGTCAATCCGACTAAGGTTGTAAGAGTTTAACACTAAGACACTAGGCCTATACGTATGAAACTAAGCTATACTAGCTAATCTAAGATACTATAAAACATACCAAAATGCCGTATCCTAAGATACGCAAGTTTAAATATAGAAAAATAGTAATTTTATATAGATATACAAGTCAATAATTATAAAGTATCTTAACTAATTACTGAAATTAGGATACCTTGGCCTTGCACCAATGCGTATCACACCACTTATCTCAATACCCAAACCCAATACCTTGGTATCGACCCATTACCTTGATATTACCTTAGTATCCCAAGGTAATTCAAAACCCATTGAGTATAGCTAATATATATATATATATATATATATATATATATATATATATATATATATATATATATATATATATATATACTGCAAGTACTAACTATATAATACAACTAACTACTAACATATATTATGTATCAATATAATACTTACTAACTACTAATATCTATACTTACTAGCTTAAATATCTAACTACTAACAATACAATACCACAACTAACTAGACTACTAGTCATATATACCTACACTAATATACATATCTATCTACTACAATACAATATCACAACTAATACAAAGATATATATATATATATATATATATATATATATATATATATATATATATATATATATATATATATATAGCTAACTATATACTAAACATTCTAACTAATATAATTAATCAACTACTAACACACCTAAACAACTAACCAACTGATACTGAATTGATACCTTGCAGGAACTGATATTGTATTGTACTGTGCAGATACTGCACAGTTGAAACCTATGCACTCTCCTCGTGTGCACTGCAGTGTCTTCCTTCCTCTTGCCACTGTGCCCGAGCCCTTGCTCTTAGTTGGCTCCTGCACCTTGCTGTTCTCAAGGTTGCACTGATGCCCGAGCTCCACTGCCAGTTGTACAGCTGTTGCCCCTGCTGGGTTGTTGCTCGAGGCTGCAGTTTGCTGCACGGGGAGGTTGCACACTACCTGCACGGGCTACTGTGCAGTTCAACATACATGCAGCACCTTCCTGTGCACTCCCTGTTGTGCTAGCACAGTGCACAGGCTGCTCTCTGTATACTCCTTGCTGTTGGAGACTGACAGTGTGTTGCCACTGCTCTCCCTCTAGCTGCTCACTGCATCTCTCGTACACACACACACACAAACACAATGCACACACAGACACCTCTATGTTTATATATATATATATATATATATATATATATATATATATATGCACTCTATTAACATTTATCTATATGTATCAACCCTCATATATATATATATATAGACCTATACATATACACTCACACATAAACACAAAAACACACACACACACACACACACACACACACACACACACACATATATATATATATATATATATATATATATATATATATATATATACACACACTCATATATAGATATATAAACACACACACACACACACACACACACACACACATATATATATATATATATATATATATATATATATATATACAATTACATATATATATATACATATAGATATACTTATACACAGATATAGATATAGCTATATACACTAACTTACATATATCAATTCATATACTCATCAATCTATATAGACACACACAAATATATATATATATATATATATATATATATATATATATATATATATATATATATATATATATATATATATATACCACCACCTATACACATCTATATGATATAATACAAATACATAACCATATACATATATATCATATAATATATATCATACATATATATATATACACACAAGCATACATAGAATTGAGAGCAATAAATCAAACACATGGAGTGCACCGCACCCGTATCACACTCATTCTATGATACGTTTACGATATGACACCACCACACCACCAAACGTATCCCGAAGGACACGAGCAAGTCTAGAATACTAATTATGACTAATATGAACAATAATAATAATAACTACGTGTTCGTGTCAAGAATTGATATGCAAAAATTCTCGTGTCTGAGGAAAAACCCCAAAATCAATCTGTATCGCCAAATTGACGAGATACGACCTAAAAGTACCCAATTATAGACACGACACTAGTCATAAACAAGCAATCACATATCATATTAATATATTTGACCAATTGACAAATATCGCATGTGCCTATCTCGGAATTCCCTCAAAATTGACACAAAAGCACACATAACTTCCACCATAGGTCTCCTATGAACCTAAAACCAAATTCTATTTGTAGTCTATGCATGTGGGGTGTTTCTTATGGTTAAATCTCATATTTAGAGCCTACTAAAAGAGGAAAAACTAAAATGTACCTATTGGGAGATAGATTTCCAATAAAAATCCTTAAATGTAGAAGTGTAGCTCCTCCTAGTAGATCTTAGTCTCCTTCTTGTAGATCTTGCTTTCTTCCTGTAGATCCTTGTTGTAGTAACCTCAATTGAAGAATAGGAAAGGAATTTGTGAAGAAATTTGTGAAGGAATGGTGAGGGAATGAAGAAATTTAGAAAGAAAAAAAATGTAGATCTAATTGGAATAAACCAAATGAAATAAGAGACACGCTCTCTCCTTCTCATATTGTCGGCCATATACCCCTTCCCCAAGTAATTATGAAATGTCCAAAATACCCCTTGGGGCCTCTCATAAAGAAATTAATTAAGGAGGGAAGGTTCTAGTCTAATGATTTCACTAATTAATCCATCCTCCTAATACGTAGGCCTAATTCATGGGCTCAGTCTAAACTAAACTAAAATATTGGGTTCATGCATCTCATTAATTGGTTAGGTCCACTACACAAGTCCAAAGTAATCAAGTAACAATAAATAAATAATATAATAATTAATTAATCCACATGCACATTATTTAAATATAATAAATTCTAAAATTAAAATACCCGTGTCAATTACCAAACTACCCTTGATTGGAAATGTGAGGGTGACAAGTGGCATTGGGCTCATGTAATTTTGCCTGCTGTGCGCAATTTAATTTGTGTGCATATACTTTTATCTATTCTGATATCTCATTTGCTTTATTCGTGTAGTCTCGATAGTCGTGCCTTCACTGGGTGAGATCCTCTTCGATCATTTCTTAAGTATGCTAGGCTTGGATTTCATCGAGGAAGTAGTTAACCCAACCAAAGCTCTTATTTTGGTAGGCCAGCCTTCAGAGAGGATGGACCTCATTGTTGAGCAAGATTTTACTTTCCTTCAGTGCCTGATGGAATCGGAAAAGATTTTTGTGGATGCCTGTTCCGAAGAATCATTTTTGAAGCCTCAATTTTTATTCAACGATGGCGTGATTACCCAGAATGATACACAGCTAAAATTCAAGGAAGAGTGGTACTTCGAGGCCCATCATGTAAAGATGTACATCCCTAAGTTTGAATGTCAGCTACCACTCTCGGCTTTTACATGTCTGGCCTCCAAAAGGAATATGAACTGGAAGCTTACCCCTACCTAAGGTGGGATGTTAGTTGGTCATTTCAAGCTCTTGATGAGTAATCCTCAAAAGAATACTTTTGGATTTGTAAGGGATGGGCCTTACTACACTCTGCGGGTGTTACGTCCCGCTAGACTGGATAGTGGGTTGGCACCGAAACTTTAGGTCTTCGTGTTTCGACCTTTGCTAACCGGCTTTTGAAGCATAATCTTTCTTATCTGTCGGGTTTAATTCGAGGGACCTGTTGGACTCATATTGATGACTAGTGGATAGACCTGACTTCATGGATCCTCACCACTTATGAGGCAGATCTAAGGAACTGTGGCCTGTACTATGCTCTTAAGGCCACTCATTATGGGGGTAGGGGTAAACCACGATATGTTCCTTGCTTTAATAGAAATGTATAACTGTTATTCTAGAATATTTTTTATGCCTGGCAGAGATATGGGATTGGCCCTTCATGAGATGCATGAGATATCCAGGCTCCCGTGGGGCACTGAGCCATATGAGGAGTACACCTCTTGTAACGAGGAGCTTATGATCTTAGAGGCAAGTAATCCTGAAATAATGATCATGTATGAAGAACTGTTGTGCCATTATTAAGTATGCCATTGCATGGAGAAGACGGGGGCTTCTCCCTATGGCAATATCTGGAGACAATACCTTTTCGAGGAGCCTCAGGTTGGAGAGGTGGACAAACATCTCTCTACTCGCCAGGCTTCTTTACTGGATGATATAGATGTCCTGATAGCCTCTGTGAACAAGAAGAACCCTACGATAGACGCCAATGACATGCCAAATTCTGAGACTTTCACTTTCTTCACCTATGACATATTTGAGTTGTCTCCAAAATCGGTGCTTGCGCGCTATCTAATGATATGGCTACGTAACTGTGTGGTACCCAGCAGCTCGGGATCTCTGAAAAGGGTTAGTAGGAACCTTATTTTATTAACCGTAAAGCTTATTTTCGATCATCGGCTTGCTCTCCTCCCAACAATGGTTTGAAATATTCATTGCAGGCTACGAGAGTTTGTGGAAAAGCTGACTCATTATGAGGGGAATAAAGGTGACTTCCCCCGAGTGGAGTTACCCTAACATTACTTAATGGGTTGGTTAATCCTGCACCAACCTTCCATAATAAACCATGGCATGCAGGAGAACACCCAGGAAGGGGACGCCTTCCTCCGACGTTACCGTATGATAGAGTGGGTCCATTCGGGTATGCCTGTTTGATGGAAGGCGTTGAGCTATATGGATGGCTACAACTTCTTCATAGTACATCCTCATTATGCGAGCTTATCGGAGGGTAAAGATCTAGTGGATGATGATACAAGATCTTCTGGTTTGCTGAGGCAGGCCTTCCACTGGTTGCTGTCGATCTGCCCTTCTCATCTGGTCTATTGAAACAGACAAGGTTTTTTTGGAGACGTACCTCCCAAGCCGATTTGCTCGCCAGTTCGCTTATAGTCAGTTGCTGTTAGTAACCCCAAGCTCGAGCCTAGGGTATGTAGGGAGTTTTCTTGATGGGGCCCGGGCTTGGCAGTATTATAATGCTTGCTACACCAAGGCACAGTTCACCGCACCCTTGCGGTGTCCTGAGACTTGTATTTTGTATGCAACTGTAAAGTTCTATTGCTTCGCGAATAATTTATCCCTGGGCTACGACAGGGAGTGGTGCTTTATCAACGGGTCCAGGCTGGATGTGTTGAGAGTTGTCGTTAATAGGGCTCGTTCCTACTATTTTGGAGGCCCCAGAGTTACAATCCAGAGAGGAAGCCATTCGGCGAAGCCATCCACCGTTTCTTCAAAGTGACAGGCTTTCACTTCGGCGGGGCCTTCAGCCTCGAAGTGAGTGAAGAAGGATATTGTTTCCATGGTGACAGGGATAGTGTGACCTGTCTCTCGACTGACTTGACGGACGAGCCTTTCTTGCTTTGCTTCTCTATCCTTCTCGAAAAAGTGGCTAAAACAATGACAAATTTTGTAGGCACCGCTCAAGTGGGTTGTTTCAGCAGAGGGGAAGGTGATATTGGAGAGGTAGAGAAGGAGGAGACTCATTCTCCCTTATAGGGATCAGACCTGGCGGCTGCTGCGGATATACCAACTCCCCCGGGAGCGAATATTAAAGGTACGTCTTCTGTCGTGTTGCCTATAGTAAGTTAGAGTGCAGAAGCAGAGATGCCAACTGAGCCTTCAGTTGTAGGAGGGCCTGGTATTGGTCCCGTAGGGTCTGAAGAGGTGTCAGCTGTGCTAACTTTTAGTACATTGACAGAGCCAACATGGGCGGTTGAACAGCCTCCCGCTTCTTCTTGTGAGTAGGGAGTGTTTCGTATTCTTCCCTTTTTTGTAGAAGTGGATGACTATGCAGAAATCAGCATTGAAACTTTTTGCCAAATCCTGAAGTGGGGAGTGTCTGGCATACGAAAGAGGGACCAGCCCTTTGCCATGGCCAAATCCTCGACGATATCACAGATTGAGTTGATCAGGGGCTATGCCAATTTTAAGGCCAAGGATGATACGCTGGAGGTATATGTGAAGGAGATCGATACTTGCCTTGCCGAGCTGAAGTCACTTGACGCCATGGGCCTTACGTATTTTGCTGTCGAAGAGAAAAATAATTTGATTTATGCCATTGTTGAGGACATGTCTACTTACCCTCTTCGCAAGGATATTTTTAACCCTGAAGCAACTTAAGTGAGTACCAAAGAGTTGGAGTTCGTTGATGCCAAAGAGACTCGTGCCCTTTCCAAGGAGATGCTATCCAAACGTATGGCCGATGTTCCAGCACAAATCGTGCAACTTCAAGCGAAAGAGGCAAGCCTCAAATTCGATGCTCGTCGAATGACAAAGGAGGAACTCACCCTCACCGAGCAAGCAGACGACAATGCTTGGTATGTTGCGCACTTGAAGTCTCAAATAGCGGACATGGAGGCCAAGCACGAGGGGTTGGCCATTTTTTAGGATACGGCCAAGCTACAACAGGAGGCCGAATATCGTGCTGCCAATAGTGGTTGACTCAAAATAGATTCTTTGAGGCGTCGGATTACCAAGCTATGCACAAATTTTATAGGCCCTTAGTGGTTATATCTCTCTCGTATCATGTTATGTTTTGATTAGGAATTTTCTATGCCCCCTTTGACATAGATTTATTTCTTTCCTTTATGCCAATGAAATAAAAACTTTTCTTTTACAACTGTGAATCTTGGATATTGTACTGGAGGTAATGTGGACGTAGTACAACACCGATGACATAAGAGTAGACTATTCATGGCATACTTGGGTGCGAATAAGAAGTTTGAGATAAAACTTTATCCAAGGTAATATGGACGTGATAGATTTTGTGGACTTATCATCGCTGGTGTACTTTATAATTACATACAGATGATAAATTGAGATAAAAACCAACACCAAAGGTATTAATGACCTAACTGATGGTTGTCACATGAGAAGGTTTGCTTAAAGGTAATGTAGACATGGCAAGCCTTATTGATAATATCAGGAGTATAGCTCAGGGTAATATGGATCTGAACTCATAATCATATATGATGGCTTACTCATAGGTAATATGGACATGACAAACCTTATTGATAATATTACGAGTATGGTTTAGAGGTAATATGGACATGAACTCATAATCAAATAGGGAGGTTCTATAGATCTGTTATCCCCGTATTTGGGACTCCCTAGTATAAATAACAAATTTGTCCGTGTGCTATGGCGGATATAAATAGTTTGTTGGAGAGGACACTAACTGTAGACACTGTCCTTTTATGTCCCTTTGCTAGAAAAAATAACATCTTTAATTTAATGATAAACCCTATTAAGAAAATAGGGTACCTCTTCTAAAGGAATGACATCATCGTAGGATGGTACATCAATGGATGTCGCGACATACTCTTCTAGTTTATCTCCTTCAGTGGTTGTTAGTGACGCTGATGGTGCTAGAGTTTTCTTGCGGATCTTGACTACCAGCTGCCCTGGGGTTCTCACGGCAAGGGAATCCTTGTCTGGCACACGGCTCTGTCCCTGAAGCTTAACTACGAGGGGAGTAGCTATTTAGGCTGGTGGGAGTTTAATGACCTCCATGGTTGTCCTAGGTATGGGGAAGACACTATCTTGGGCCTCTGTTGTAGGAATGATGCCAAACTTGAGGGACACCATCTTTTCAGTAACTGTCTTATCTTTGAAGTCCAAAGTGAGAGCTTTGGAGTCGATTAACCATTATATGTGCCTCTTTAATATGTAACAATCTCGTGTGGCATGATAGACATATCGATAGTAGTGGCAATACATGCGGTTGTCAACCTTGCCTGCTTCATCTGGGCGCTTGACATCAGGTAGACGGAGTTTGTTGTCCTGTATCAATACTTCAAAGTTTTTATGGCATCATCATCATCAAAGGAATAAGTCTCTTATACTTTTTGTGGCTTTGTTGGCATAGTAACAGGTGAGGTCGGACTTTTGGACAAGTTAACTATCTAGGCTTGCTTTCCTTTACTGTCATGACTGTTGTTAGTAGTAAAATGATGCTTTTCCTTGTTTTCAATACCGGGAGCTTGAAATCCAAATAAGTGGGCATCTTTCTCGCTCTTTTCTGCAGCAATGATACTTATGATAAATTTTGTCCAATCACTAAATGGGCCAGATGCCATCCATATTCTTATAACTGGTACGAGGTTCTTTTGACATGTGTCCATCAGCGAAGATTTAGGGATGGCAAAAGGTAATTTTAATATCGCTTGCCAAAAACATTCGATGTAATTTTGTTCAGGTTTCCTGTCCCCTTAGGTAATGTCCATCAGAGAGAACATAGTCATATCCATCCCTCCTTCATAGAACCAGACGAAGAAAATGGACTATAGGTCCTCGAAGGATAAAATATACATATCTGGGAACTACCAAACTACTCAAAAGCAACCTTTGATAGTGCCCCGACGAACAAGTTGGTGAGTAAGGCGTCATCCCGAGGTAGGTTGTCACTACCACATTTTCTAGGAAAGAATATTTTAGTAATTTTATAATTAATCAAATATTATGCATGTGGTATAATTATTTATTATATTATTTAATTATTATTAGATGTTAGATTATTGTTTTGGACTTGTGTTAGTGGACCTAACTAGTTTAGTTTAGACTCATGGACCAACATGTATTAATTGTTAGAATTGAGCCCAATTAGAAGTCCGTCAATTAGGAGGATGATTAGTTTAATTAAACCATTAGTCTAGAACCTTCCCTCCTTAATTATTTCTTCATGAGAGGCCCCAAGGGGCATAATGGATATTACATAGTAGCTTGAAGAAGGGACAAGGGGGCCGGCCTACTTAAAGAGGGGGAAAAAGTTTTTTTCTCATCTTTTTATTTCAAATCTAGATCTAGAATTTTATTCCACCAAATTCCTTCATTCCCACATCATGTTTCTACCAAATTTTATCCTAATTCCTTCCCAAATCACCATTGGAGGCTAGTGGAGCAAGGATCTAGAATGAGGAGACAAGGATCTACAAAGAGGAGCAAGAATCTACAAGTTGGAGGCCAATTTTATTACATTTGGAGGTTGTATTAGGAATCCATCTCCCAATAGGTATAATTCAATTTAGGTTCTAAATCTGAGATTTAACCATGAGAAATCAACCCATATGCATAGGCTACCCATAGGATTTGGAATTGAGTTCATAGGAGGCCTATTGAGAAAGTTATGGTACTTTTGTGTCCATTTTGGGAGAATTCCTAGATTGACACTTGTTGTGGTTGTCAATTGGTCCTATAGATCAACTTGGCATATGTTTGTGTGTTTGTAGCTAGTGTCATGTCCACAATTGGGTACATGTAGGTCGTATCCCAATAATTTGGTGACACGTGTTGATTTGGGAGTTTTTCAATGACACGGAGCTTTGTGCATGTCATATTTTGACACGGACACGTAGATATATGTTTGACTCTTCGTATTGTTCATAAATAATATTTTAGACTTGCTTGTGTCCTTCGGGGTACGTTTGGTTGTGTGGTGGACTCGTGTCGCAAGTGTATCATAGATCTAGTGTGATACGGGTGCGATGCACTCCACTTGTTTGTTGTATTTCAATTCTAGATCCAATTTTCTTGTTCTTAGTTATTGGTAATATATGTATTCATATGTAGAAGTATAAGTATTATGTTTATGTATATAGATATCTATATATATGTATGTATATAGGTATATAGGTATATAGATATATAAATACATATATCTATGTATCTACTTATGTTGATTACATGTTATATATATATATATATATATATATATATATATATATATATATGTTGATATATGTATATTGGTGTGCATGTTCACATATGTTATCTATATGTATATATTGATAAGTATATATATATATATATGAGATAGTATATCTATATAGACATATGTGTATGTAAGGCTATATATATATGTATGTATGGGATACTATATCTAGTAGTGCACAAGTATATGTAAATATCTATATGTGTATAGTTATATTTATATATTGGTAGAGAGGGTATGCATATATATATATAGTTTGATATATATATTTGTGTATATCTATGTGTTTTGGAGGTGTGTGTGTGATAAAGGGGGGGAAGAGACTCGGCTTGCAGAAGCTATAGAAGCAGCAGCAACAGTTACCACCAGCAGCAACAGCAGTTACCAACAGCTTCTCGCGACAGCAGCAGCAGCTTCTCGCAGCAGCAGCAGCAGCTTTTCGCAGTAGCAGGAGCTTATAAGAGCAGTTGTAGTAGCAGCAGCAGCTTTTTGCAGCAGCAGCTTTCCGCAGCCGCAGCAGCAGCACCTTATAAGAGCAGCTTCAGTAGCAGCAGCAGCTTACGACAGCAACAGCAACAGCAACAGCTTCTCACAGCAACTGCAGCAGCTTCTCGCAGCAGAAACAACAGTTTACATCAGCGGGTAGCAGAGTTTTTGTATGTTCAGCTAGGTAGCTACTAGTTAGCGTTTTAATTTTAGCTATTAGTAGTTAGCTAGTAGCTACATATATGTATATATATTGTTAGAATAGTTGGTGTATTTAATATATGTATCCATGTATTGATATATATTAGATGATAAAATAGTTTACCTATAAGTTAGCATATAGGTTAGTGTTTGGATAACTAATATATACTAGATATCATATTTACCTTGATATACCAAGGTAAGTGTCAAGGTATTTGAGGATACTCATGGTAATTGGGTTGGGTACCAAGATAAGTGTTTAGGGGTACGATACTGAGTTGGTTCAAAGTCAAGGTATCCACATAGCATTTGGTAGTTAGGATTAGTATATATATTATTGATTGAATATGCATATGTAATATTTCATATCTCTTGTTTGTGTATCCTGAGATACAGTATCTTAGTATCCTAAATTTAGCTTGTATGACCTAGTTTCATAGTTTATGAACCCAACATCATTGAGATAGACTCATGCAACCTTGAAATAGGTAGTTTGACCAAGTTTGACCGATTTGACTTAGAGTTGACCTAGTTTGACTGTTTTGACTTAGAAATAGCTTTTTAACCTAGAAGTTGACTAGTTTAACTTATTTTCAATCCAAAAACTTGTATTGATGTTATATTCCCTATCTAGGTCTTCGAGGCACTGTATCAGACATCTGTGAGACTATTCACCGGACTTCAGGCGAGTAAATTCTCTGATAGTTTCTCATTTATGATATCCTCTATATTTATTGTATCTAGTGTAGATATCCATATTTTTTTGACATGATAGTTACACGGATTGGTATATTCGAATCTCGTCATGAGATGTTATTTCTTAGTATATATGGTGTATCTTGTGCAAACCTTGTTTTATTGTTCTTCTTGTACATGTACAGACACTGATTCTCGGGAAGAGTCATTATCTTCTTAGAGAATCCCGTGCCATAGCGTACCATGGTTGGTTCTACTATACCAGTCGGGGTTGGGGTGTATATAGTGTAGATATGTGATCATACCCTCCTTGTATCAAGTCTTGTTCATTGAATAGTGTTAATCATATACCGCACGTATGATTAGCCAGGCCATATATCTTGTATCAAGTTCCCAAGCCGATCATATGTTAAAGCTGGTACTCACTAACATAGTCATTTAGTATTCTTGTTCATTGCCATATTATTCATTCTTGTATTTATTTACAGTATTTCTTTTATTGTATATGTCTTGTATCTATTAATGTATCTTGTATATTCACATCTATTTACTGTTACATAGTTTATATCATTGATTAGAATTGCTGTTAGAGATGTACTCTGCTCCTTTCCTGACTGGATTTTTTTTCCAAACAACACTGAGGATTGGTACCCTACACATTACGGGCCTCAGGATGTTGTGGGCTTAGAGTCAGAGACCCTGGCTCAAGAGTGACTCATTCCAACTGAGACAGATAACCCGGGACTTGTAGCTTCTTAGTATTCTCTTGTACTAGATTTGTCTCTAGCTTATTGTTTAGTATTTCTTTAGACTCATTGATGTTATTATTTGACTCATGAGTGTATTGTGATTATTCTATTTTTTATCATATTCGTGCTCATTTCTATCTTGGATCTGTGATTGAGTATATTGATATTATTGGTGGCTCATTATATTGCTAGGTAGATTACCCAAACAGCGTTCTATCGCTGATTCTGTGGTGTAGGCTAGGCGTTGTTTTCGACTTGCTTTCCGACATCGGGTGCGGGTCATGACACATTTTTAGTGGTGGCCCATGCAGGTCTTCGAGGTCGCAATTAGAGCGATTCGTATTGGTGCTCTGAATTGAGTGCTATTATGAGCCTATTTCAGGATATAGGATATAGACTATAGGCTGAGAATACTCAATCATATTTAGGAAATATTCTTTTAATTTATTTAACTATTCTTTCTTGATATTGATACTTGATCTTTAAACTGTCCTTCCTTGAGTGTCTTATATCATGTGTCATATTGATTCTTTCTTTCGCTTTGTCTCAGGATGTCGTCTAAGACTAGATCACAGCAGGGGAGAGAAGCTTCTGGGAGGTCTGCAACGTCCCGAGGGCCTACACCAGTCACTTCTCTGGTGATTAGAGTGTCAGCTACTTTTGGAGGTCCACCATCTACTTAGAGGACTGTGCCAGCTGTATCTGAGGGACTTCTACCTCCACCTTCCGTGCCAGTAGATGTGACACAGATGTTCTCACTATTTTACGAGATGCTGGAGGCACAGAGGGCTCTATCTGAGGCACATCAGAGGCAGATCGACGTCTTGCGACAGGACATCGAGAGTGCTCATTAGCTTGCTCGTGCCGTAATAGAGAGAGGAGTTTCGGTCCAGCAGCAGGTTGCTCTTCAGGTTGCTCAGCTTCGGCCAGGCAATATTTAGGACTTCAAGAAGTTGGATCCTAGGGTCTTTAAGGGGACGAGGGCATCGTCTATGCTGATGATTGGCTTGAGGACATTGAGCGTCTTATTTGGGTGTCCAATCTTTCTGAGGATATGAAGGTTGAGGCAGTAGGACTTCAACTGTTCGATGTTGCCCGCACTTGGTTCAGGAATGAGCCGATTCTTGTTGACGCAGGACAGTCTTGGGAGGTATTCAAGGAACTCTTCAAGAAGAAGTTCTTCACTCGAGCAGACAGGCTAGATTTGGAGAGGCAGTTTGAGAGCCTCTTTCAGGGGAGCATATCTGTGGAGGAATACGCTACGGAGTTTGGCAGGCTGAGCCGATTTGTAGAGTATTTGGTGAGAGAGCCGGAGGTTCGGGCTATTCATTTTTGTGACGGTCTAAACTGGGAAGTGGAGATCCTTATTCCGTCTTTTTATGAGACATACTCGGAGATACTTGTGGAGGCACACAAGGTTGAGCAGGGGTTGGATTTGTAGCTCAAGAGAGATCGTGATTCTTTTCTGGGGGCCAACAATAGTGTAGTATCTTCCAAGCATCCTTATTTCTACTCCAGGCCTTTTCAGCAGCCGCAGCAACACCAGACTCTAGCTAGGGCACTATTTCACCAGGCACCATAGCAGCAGTTACAATTACAACAAGCTTCCTACCACTACTGCAGAAGCCCGGCTACATTGGGAAGTTTGCAGTAGGAGGCTGGGAGTTTGTTTGTATTATGGTACTGAAGGGCATTAGTTGAGAGAGTGTCCTTCCAATCCTTGTCGTGTAGTTCAGAGAGCAACTCCAGCTCCGAGGGCACAGGCGAGACCACCTGTAGAACAGCCGAGGGAACCGCCGCTTCTGACCCAGCAGCAGCGTTATGTCCAGCATCAGCATCAGGGAGGTGCACGTCAGGGACGAGCGTTTGCTATGACCGTCGAGGAGGATAAGACTACTGGAGATGTTATCGCAGGTTCTGTTCTTCTTGATTCTATTCCATCTTTAGCTTTGTTTGAAAGTGGTGTTTTCCATAGTTTTGTATCTGTTTCTTTTACTCTAAAGCATGGTTTGGTAGCTGATTCTTTGCTTAGAACTTGCAAGATCATGACCTGGGGAGGCATTATCCTGGTTAATAATATTTACTCTGGGAGGCCAGGAGTTGAGTGCGTGTCTACTTGTAATGCCAGTTCTGAGCTACGATATTGTACTCGGGATAGATTGGTTGAGTAGGCACCGTGCTAGTATAGATTGTAGAGGAGGTAGAGTTTTGTTTGGTCCGCCAAGAAATCTAGAGTTCGAGTTTGCTATAGGAGCTACAGAGCAGGGAGAAGGCATTATTTATGGAGCTATGGTGGAAGACAAGGAGTTGCTGCATCCGTTGATAGCAGAGTTCTTGGTTCTGTTTCCTGAAGAATTGCCAGGATTGTCGCCGGATCAAGATATTGAATTCTCTATAGACTTAGTGCCAGGTGTAGAACCAATTTTGTAATATGTTTATAGAGTAAACAACCGTGAGCTGGTCGAGCTGAAGAAGCAGGTGGATGAATTAAAAGATAAGGGGTTTATCAGATTGCATTCTTTACTGTAGGGAGCCCCGGTATTATTTGTACCGAAGAAGGATGGATCAGTGCACATGTGCATTGATTATAAGACATTGAATAATCTCACTATCAAGAATAAATATCCTTTGCCATGGATTGATGACTTGTTCTATCAGTTGAGTGGTGCCAAGGTGTTTTCTAAGATAGACTTGAGATCAGGCTACCACCAAGTAAAAGTGAAGCCAGAGGACATACCGAAGACTACTTTTAGAACTCGGTATGGTCAGTATGAGTTTATGTGATGCCGTTTGGGTTGACTATTTTCCTGGCGGTATTTATGAACTGGATGAATGTCACGACCCACACCCGAAATTTGGGCATGAGTCGTGGGTACGTCCAGCCTACGCTGCAGCATCGGTGGTAGAACGCTGTCTAGGTCTCAATAATATACTAAACATAACTCACAACCTATCAATGATATCAACTCCATAAGGAGTACAATGAAATAAACATCTCTCAACATCTCATAATGGATACTCAATTGCAATAGCTATAAGAATATAAATGTGTCACGACCCGTACCCGGTGTAAGGGTACTAGTCGGAAACAACGCCCAGCCTACACCGCAGAATCGGCGGTAGAACGCTGTCTAGATAATCTATCTAACAATATAATGAACCACCAATAATAATAGTATACTCAATCATAGAACTAAGATAGAAATAAGCACGAATCAGATAAAGAATAGAATAGTCACAATACAACTCATGAGTCTAAAATAATATATCAATGAGTCTGAAGAAGTAACAAAATAAGCTGGAGACAAATCCAGTACAAAGAATACTACGAAGCTACAACTCCAGGGTCAACTGTCTCAGTTGGCATAAGTCCCTCTTGAGCCAGGGTCTCAGAATCTAAAACTACAACATCCAGGGGTCCATAATAGGTAGGGTACCACTCCTCATTGTCATCTGAAAAAATATATCCAGTCAGGAAAGGAGCAGAGCACATCTCTAACAGCAGTTCTAATTAATATTAAAAACTATGTAACAGTAAATAGCTGTGGATAAACAAGATGCACAATAGATACAAGAGATATATATACAATAAGCAAATACTGGAAAATAAATACAATAATGAACAATATGCCAATGAAACAAGAATACTAATGACTAAGTGTGTGAGTACTAGCTCAACATGTGATCGGCTTGGGCAAGATATAATACGGCCTGGCTAATCATACGTGCGGTTTATGATCAACACTATTCAGTAATCAGTACTTTATTCATTAGGGATATTGATCACATATCTATACTAATACTCTCCACCCCCGACTGGTATAATAGATCCAACCACAGTATGCTATGGCACGAGATTCCCCAAGAAGATAGCTAGTCTTCCCGAGAATCGATGTCTGTACATGTACAAGATAACCAATGAAACAATACTTGCATCATATACACCATATACCATGGAATAACATCTCATGACGAGATCCGGATATACCAATCCGTGTAACCATAGTGTCAAGAGAACATGGATATCTACACTAGATACAATAAACATAGAGGATATCATAAATGAGAAACTATCAGAGAATGTACTCGCCTGAAGTCCAATAAATAGTCTCACAGATGTCTGACTCGGTGCCTCGAAGACCTAGATATGGAATACAACATTAATACAAGGTTCCGAAAAGAGAATAAGTTAAACTAGTCAACTTCTAGGACAATAAGTCAATTCTAAGTCAAAAGTCAACTATGGTCAACTCTAAGTAAACTACGGTCAACTATGGTCAAACTCAAACTAAGGTCAACTATCTATTTTTAGGTTGCACAAGTCTAACACAAAAATCTTGGGTTAAAATACTAAAATCTAAGTCATAGAAACCACATCCTAAAATATTAGGATACCGTATCTCCGGATACGTGAATCCATGGTAAACCTCACAATACATATATATCAACAATAATGTATAATAATATAGAATATTAATTACAACAAATAGGAACCATGGTTTTGAACCAACTTGATATCCCCACAAAGTCACAAACTTGATACCAAAACCCCGTATCTTGAGTATCCCACTTACCTTGGTTTCCACAAGGTAATACTCAATACCTTTTTATAGTAATTACCCTCATATATAATATAATATATATATACTAATATTATACAAATAAGAAGTATAGCAATACTAGTATTATATCTCAATATTAATACATATATATATATATATATATATATATATATATATAACATAACAACAATATACTAATAATCTGCCTAACTGTCACTGAAAGCAGTGTTGAAAAATACTGATTTTCAGTTAACAGACTTTCAGTGACAGTTCAAGCTGTCACTGAATTGCCATCGCTACTGCTGCTGCGTTTTGCACTGCTGCCTCCCATTTGGTGACAGTTTTCAACCGTCACCATAGTCTCTGTCGCTACTGCTGTGAATTCCCGCTGATGCATGCGTTCTTTAATGACAGTGGCGGCTCTGTCATTAATTTCCCGCCGCCACTGTTACAGCGGCTGCTGTTGTAACCGCCTCCAATAATAACAGTTCTCTGTCATTAATTGCTGCTATCACTAAAACAGTAAATATAAATATATATATATAACCTATATATATATATATATTAATAAATATATATATATAAATCAAATAATTAATTATATATATCTATATATATATAATCCAAATACAAATAAAATGTATATATCTATATAAATAAATACCAATAGCTATAATACACATTCTATATACTAATGTACATATTATAATATGGTTAAAAGCACACATACATAAATATATTTAATAAATATACAACCATACATATATATAAATAATCACATAATAACTATAAATAATCTAATTACTTAATTAAACATACATATATATTTTATAAAACATTTTCATATATTTTATATTCCTAACATATTTTATAACATGTATTAATGCATGTAGAAGAAACCTACATATATATATTTATACCTTCTATTAGTACTTATATAATACATAGATCTATGCTACAATAAATACCATAATAAATACACTATAATACATATATAATATATATATATATATATATATATATATATATATATATATATATATACTTAAATATAATTTAAGAATTAAAGGACAAATAATTAGATCTACACATAAACACACCATAAATGGAGAGTATCACACCGTATCCCACTAGATCTAGGATACGCATGCGACATGAGTCCACCATACATCCAATTGCACCACAAAGGACACAAGCAAGTCACATATATTATTTATGAACAAAATAAAGTGTCAAATATAGATCTATGTGTCCGTGCCAAAATACGACATGTACAAAGTCCCGTGTCGGAGGAAAACCCCCCAAAATAATACGTATCACCAAATTGTTGGGATACAACCTACATGTACCTAATTGTGGACACGACACTAACCCCAAACACATAAACATATGCTAAAGTGATCTATAAGATCAATTGACACACACACAACAAATATCATTTTCGGAATTCCCCCAAAATTGACACAAAAAGTGCCATAACTTTCTCCATGGGTCTCCTATGAACACAAAACCAAGTCCTATGGGTAATACATACATATGGGTTAATTTTTCATGATTAAATATCAGATTTAGAAGCTATTTTAAGGAGAAAAACTGAATTATACCTATTGGGAGATGAATTCCCAATGAAACCTCCAATTGAGATGAAATTGCCTCCAAATTGTAGATCATTGCTCCTCTTTGTAGATCCTTGCTTCCTCCTTCTAGATCCTTGATTCTCAAGTCTCTAATGGTGAATTAGGAAGGAATTGGAATGAATTTGTTAGAGAAATAAAATGGAAATGAAGGAAATTTGGTAGTGGAAAATTCTAGATCTAGATTTGGAATGAAAAAGAGAGGAGAGAGAATTTTCCCTCTCTTTTTATAGGCCGGCCCTTACCTCTCCCTCAAGTAATTATGAAATGTACAATATACCCCTTGGGGCCTCTCATGAAGAAATAATTAAGGAAGGAAGCTTCTAGTCTAATAATTTAATTAATTTAATCCATCTCCTTAACAATGGGCTTTCTAAATGGGCTAAGTCTAACTAATTAATTCATGTTGTTCCATGGGTCCAAACTAAACTAGTTAGGTCCACTAATACAAGTCCAAATTAAATAAATAATATCTAACAACAATTAAATAATACAATAATAATTATTTACCATGCACAATATTTAATTAAATAGGAAAAGACTAAAATACTTTTTCCTAGAAAATATGGTAGTGACAAATCTACCCTCCTTAAAATAATTTTGTCATCGAAATTCAAAGATGAAAACTACCCCCAGAAATAACATAACAGAACTAAAGAATCACAACTAACTATAGAAGAACAGAACATAACTAGGAAATAACATACCTCAAGGTACAAACAAATATTGATAACGCTCTCGTATTTCATCCTCTCTCTCCCAGGTAGACTCTCCCGGAGAGTGATGCCTCCATACGACGCGTACCAAAGGAATAGTCTGGTTCCTCAGCACCTTCTTTCTTCGATCCAGAATCTCAACTGGCTGCTCTGGATAGCTAAGAGTAGGGCCCAACTCTATCTCCGAGTGATCCAATACATGACTAGGATCTGCTACGTATCGTCTCAACTGTGACACATGAAACACGTTGTGCACTCCCTCCAGTGTAGGTGGCAAGTCTAGTCTATAAGCAACTGCACTGACCCTCTCTAGAATAGTGAAAGGTCCGATGAATCGCGGACTAAGCTTTCCGCCTCCACCAAAGCGAATCGTGCCTCGTGTCGGAGAAATCCTCAGAAACACCAAACCACCCACCTAGAACAAAACACCACCTTAAGAACTTAATCTATAACAACCAAGAACAAACACAAAATAAAATCTAAACTATACCTCGAACTCCAAAGGTCTCCGATGGCTATCGGCCCAATGCCGTTGTCTGTCCTGCGCCACTCGAAGTCTGTCTCTGATCAACTGAACCTTCTCTGCTGCATCCACAACCATCTCTGGCCCAAGCAAAACTCTCTCTCCAACATCGTCCCAAGACAAAGGAGTACGACACCTTCGACCGTATAGAGCTTCAAAAGGTGACATCTCTATACTGGCCTGGTAACTGTTGTTGTAAGCAAACTCTACCAAATGGAGATGGTCCTCCCAAGAACCCCCGAAATCTAGTATACAAGTGCGCAACATATCCTCGAGAGTCTGGATAGTCCTCTCTGACTGCCCATCTGTCTGGGGATGATATGCAGTACTGAACTTGAGCTGAGTGCCCAAACTCTCCTGCAAACTCCTCCAGAAATGAGAAATAAAACGACTATCTTGATCTGAGACTATGCTGATGGGAGCTCCATGTATCCTAACGATCTGCCTCACATACATCTCTGCCAGCTTCTCCGTAGATAAACCCACCTTGAAAGGCAAAAAGTGGGCCGACTTGGTCAACCTATCAACAATGACCCAAATCGCGTCTTTCCCTCCTGGAGATCGTGGAAGTCCGGACACAAAATCCATAGTAATGTGTTCCCACTTCCACTCTACAATGGGTAATGGCTGAAGTAAACCTCCTGGCCTCTGCCTCTCGGCTTTCACCTGTTGGCACACTAAGCATCTAGATACAAACTGTGCCACTTCCCTCTTCATGCTATACCACCACACACTCTCTCGCATATCCCGATACATCTTGTTAGCACCTGGATGCATGGAATACTGAGAGCGATGCGCTTCCTGCAATACCTCCTCTCGCAACTCTCCACTAGGCACACACAATCTAACTCCATGCCTCAAAGATCCATCCTCTGCAATAGTGAAATCATCCTCCAATCCTGCTCTCACCTGAGGTCTAATACTCCTCAGAGATACATCATCATACTGTGCTGCCTTGATCCTGTCCATCAAATCTGAGTGTATCTGCAGTCCCCACATCTGTATAGCACAACTAGGAATAATTACCTCAATGCCCAAGCTCTCCAAGTCCTCCAACAAATATAGATCCTGCGTCAAGAACATAGGTACCGGATACCTGCTCAAAGCATCGGCAACTACATTGGCTTTCCCAAGATGATATTGCAAAGAGATATCAAAATCCTTCATCAGTTCCAACCACCGTCGCTGCCTCATGTTCAACTCCTTTTGCGTGAAAACGTACTACAAGCTTTTGTGGTTTGTGAAGATCTTCACACGCTCTCCGTACAAATAATGTTTCCACAACTTCAGAGCGAATATGACGGCTGCCAATTCCAAATCATGGGTAGGATAGTTCTGTTTATAAGGACACAATTGCCTGGATGCATAGGCAATCACTTTTCCATGCTGCTGAAGAATACAACCCAAACCCTTCCCTGATGCATCACTATAAATAGTGAAACCTCCGGACCCTAATGGCAACGTCAAAATAGGAGCAGACGTCAGCCTCTTCTTCAACTCCTCAAAAGTAACCTGGCAATCCTCCGTCCAAACAAACTCTACATCCTTCCTTGTGAGTCTGGTCATCGGCTCGGCAATCCTCAAAAAATCTTACACAAATATCCTGTATTAGCCAGCCAATCCCAAGAAACTCCTGATCTCTGCTACCGAACTCAGAGTCTTCCAAGATTCTACTGCTGAAATCTTCTTCAGATCCACTGAAATACCATCACCAGTCACAACATGCCCCAAGATCTCTACCTTGTCCAAGAAAAACTCACACTTGGACAACTTTCCATACAACTTCTCCTTCCTCAGCACATCCAACACAATCCTCAAATGCTCCTCATGCTCCTCCGGTGTCCTCGAGTATATGAGTATGTCGTCGATGAACACCACCACGAACTTGTCAAGGTACTGGTGGAACACCTTGTTCATCAAGTTCATAAATACCGCCGGCACATTAGTCAAACCAAACGACATCACCATAAACTCGTACTGACCATACCGAGTTCTAAAAGCAGTCTTCGGTATGTCCTCCGGCTTCACCTTCACCTGATGGTAGCCTGATCTCAAATCTATCTTAGAAAACACCATCCCACCCCTCAACTGATCAAACAGATCATCAATCCGTGGGAAAGGATACTTATTCTTGATAGTGAGATTATTCAAAGCCCTGTAATCAATGCACATGCGCACCGATCCATCCTTCTTTGGTACAAAAAATACCGGGGCTCCCCATGGTGAAGAACTCGATCTGATAAACCCCTTATCCTGTAATTCGTCCACCTACTTCTTCAAATCGACCAGCTCGCTATTGTTTACTCTATAGACATGCTGCGTGTCACGCCCCAGTCCCAAGATGTAAGGAACTAGGCCACGTGGCATTGGCCAGCTGACACATTACTAAGGGTTTAATCCATTTTTATGGACCCAAAGAAACGTGCTACGCTGTCCTAAAATGTAACAAGTCTAGTACAGGTAGATCTATCTCATCCACAGAAATATCAGGAAATAGTGCTGAATATATATAATGCTGAGTCTGAAAATGTCATAATACACATCTTGTGGGAACAAACCCACTACAAAATATAATAATAATGCAGAAAATAAGATAGACTGAGTATCGTCTATCTTTCAAATATCTCCATCGCCAAGAGAGCATCTCCTAGAATTAGGTAGATTCTGATGGTGTCTCTTCCAATTCTTCCTCGGTAGCACACCTGGTCTCCTGTCCTGGGCCATACACCGTGGGATAGAAGGCCTCGTCTAAATCTGGAAGGGAACCAGGTCCTCAGTGGGACATAACAAGATACAAAAAACAATATGCCAGTATATAAATACTGAATAAATAAATAAATACTTGGTGCTAACCATCTAAGTAAAATGCAAGTAAAGACCTTGTAGTACGCATGGGAATGTGTAGGTTAGACATATGCTGACTTAATTCACCAATCGTGGTAACTGGCTAGTATATGTGTCATATGCCCCCAGACTCATGGGCACTCTGCAATCGACCATCTCCGAGGAGCATGGTACGAAGGATAAAAACATCAAGGAGGGGGGTGTCCCATACGTCTACTAGTTATCTTTCCCGCCCAATGTAACTAAATGCCAAGTCATACTGTTATGAGTTTTCCTTATTTTATGCTAAGTCGTGATGCGTGTCACACGTACTGGTAGCTAATCAAATACGCAGCTCGCATCCCAATATGCATTGCAACCATGTTGCGTGTTCCCATGATAGGGTCTAGGAGGATATTAAGATACCCTCACAGATGTTGGTAGGTCTGAAAAGACTAAGTTAATTATGCTACAAGTCAACGTATCTGTTGACTGTACCCGAGGTAATCTCAGGTACTCATAGTTATATGGAATTCAGGAAAACATAGCATATAGCAACATTTGAATTTAAACAGTAACTTGGCAAGGTATACTTGCCTACTTCCTAATTGTGTTGGACACCTGATCCCACTGTCAAGACTGAGGGTCCTTGTGACAGGGGGTCACTGACTGTGCTGGAGATATTTTCTGTTTAAGACGTACAGGTCTCGTAAATACCAATTAAATAAAAGGGTACATAATATAATAGCATATATATATTTAGGTAAAAATATATATACATATATAATATATATAGTCATATATATAATATAGGGTACATATATATATATATAGTATATATATACCTATAGATATAGTATACATAGTATGTATATATATATAGCATATATATAATAGGTATACATATATGTATATATATGTTTACATATATATAAAGGAAAGGAAAAATACAGGAAAAAGATACATATATATATTTATATTTATATGATATAATAATAATATATATATACATATATAAGTCATATATATATACATAAAAAAATGAGAAGGTATACATAAATATACATATAATATATATATATACATATGTAAGTAATATATACATATATAGATATATATATAAAAGAAGAGAAAAATGCAGGAATTAAATATCTAGATAGATATATATATAGATATATATATATATTTACATATATACATATATATATAAGAAAGGAAAAAGTGCAAGAATTGAAATATATATATGCATATATATTTATTAGTATATAATATATATATATATATAATATAAATATATAGATACATATATATATATAATTACATATATAGATATACATATAATAAAATAAAATGAAATAAAAATGCATATATACATATATTAATAATATTGCATATATACTTATAATATAATATATAATAGTAAATATATGTATATATATGTATACATATATTTAGTATATATAAATATACTGTAATTATTTACTGTAATAATAATAATAATAATAATAATATAGATATGCAATAATACATAGAATACATCTATATATAAATAAATATATATATATACTTATACATATATATATATATATATATATATATATTACATATATATATATATATATAAATAAATAAAAGAATAAACTGAAAATAAAAGATGCATAAATAAATAATACATATTTATTATACTGTATAATATACTGTATTTATATTATATATATATAGTAATATATATATAATTATATAATTATATATATACATAGATATATATATATATATATATATATATATAAATAATTAATAATAATAAATAAATAAAATGCAGAAATGTAAATACATATGTATATACTGTATATACAGTATTTATTATTATATAGAATATATTAAATACACAGAATAATATATATATTAATATATACAAATATATACATATATATACATATATACATACATATATACATACATATAGATATATATAGGTATATACGTATAGAGAGGGTGGGGGGTATACCTGTTTGACAGGGGGGCCCCACGCCTCGTCGCCGGCGGGGGACGGCGGCGGAGCTGGCGGTGGTCGGCCGGAGAGGCAGCAGCAGCAACTGTTGCTGTCAGCAACAGCAGCAACCTGCAGCAGTTGCAGTGGCGGCTGCGGCGGCGGAGGCGGCGGTGCAGGGTGGGGGATCGACGGAGGGGGTCGGGGCAGAGAGATTGGTGGTGGTGGCGGGGGTCTACAGTGACGGTGGTGGTGGCTAGAGGTGATCGGAGTGGAGGGGGGTGGTTGTTAGTGTTAGGGGTCGGAGGTGCTGCGAGGGTTAGGGCGGCCGGAGGGATGGTCGTGGGGCGGTGGGAAGGTGGTGGTCCGGTAGAGGGGGTCGGGGCGAGGCGAGTGGGGGTGGTGGCGGTGGTGCACGGTGGCCGGGAGGCGGTGGTGGGAGGGGTTCGGGTGGTGGTGGCTGTTGTTGGTGTTGGGGGGAAGTTGGAGCTGCGGGGGCTGCCGGCGGCGGAGCGGTCGGCTAGGGCGGGGCTCCGGTAGTCGGGGAGGAGGGCAGGAGGTGGCGAGGGGTTGGGCAGGGGTCCGGTGGTGGGTGGTGGCCGGAGGGTGTGTGGGGTATTTGGGAATGGGGGAGGGTTGGTATTTATAGGGTTTTTAGGTTTAGGTATTATGGTAATTAGTTAGAAGTCTAGGGGTATTTTGGGGTTTTTGGGTTTTTAAAAATATCTTGGCAGCCTTTTTAGATATTTTGTGGGTCCCACATGACACGTGGACGGTCCATGTTCACCAGCCAATGAGGTGATACCACCTCACACTGGAAAGTTGCATAAAAACCCCTGAATTTTCATAAATTGCAAATAGGTCCTAAAATTGGTATTTTACGTAATACGCAATTTGTTTGATTAAAAACACTGATTCCTAGAAATACTAAAATACTCAGAATTGAAAGGAAAAAGCTGGAAAGGGTCCTGAGGGGGTGGAGGTGAGTCTGGGCAGGAGCAGAGCCTGGTTTCTGGGTGATACGGGTCATCGTATTATTATTTAATAAATACTGCGCACGGTGTTATCTAATTATTTAGAGATAGGTAGGGCCATAATTTTACTACGGTGTCAATATACTAAATGTAGTATATTTCAAGTAGAATATTATCGTAATTTTGTTTGGGTAAAACTAGTGCAGGTTGGGCCTCAAATCCCTAGGGTACAGAGATGGATAAAGAGCAGAAATTAAAATAGGAAATAAATACGGACTTTTATAACGATATTTGTGCGTCTCAAACGAGGCTCAAAATAAAGCATCTGGAAGTTGCACAAAATTTAGGAAAATAGTCTAACATGTCTAGGGCAGGTATGTGAATTTTGTTTGGGAATTACAGCTAGTGTAATGCTCTAATTAATTGTGTAAGGTACAGGTGCACAATCAATAGGATATGTAAACAAAATAAATTCTAAAAAGTTGCAGTAATTCTAATTAGCTAAAATAAATCCTAAATTACTAAAATCTGGTCAAGGGAGTTTACAATCTACCCTCCTTAGAATATTTTGTCCTCAAAATAAAAACAGACATATAATGAGAATGAAAGATTGATTTAAAATATTAGGACATACCCTGGTTTGGAAATAGATGAGGGAAACGCTGTCGAATATCCTCCTCTCGTTCCCAGGTTGATTCACCTGGTGCATGATGTCTCCATGCAACACGAACTAGAGGGATAGTCTGGTCTCGCAACACCTTCTCGCTACGATCTAAGATCTCTACAGGTTCCTCCTGGTACGATAGGCTTGGGCCGACGGTGATCTCTGAATGGTCCAGTACATGACTCGGGTCTGGAATGTACCTCCTCAGCTGAGATACATGGAAGTCGTCATGTACTCCTTCCAGGGTCTGAGGTAGAGCTAGTCTGTAAGCAACTTCTCCGACGCGTTCTAATACATCGAAGGGTCCAATGTACCTTGGACTCAGTTTTTCTCTTCCTCCAAATCTGATAGTTCCTCTGGTAGGTAAGATTTTCAAGAACACATGTTCTCCCACTTGGAACTCTAGAGGTCGTTGATGAACGTTGGCCCAGTGCTTCTGTCTGTCTTGTGCAGCTCGTAGGTGTCCTTGTATCTTCTTTACTTTCTCCACCGTACGAACAACCAATTCTGGTCCAAGATCTGTCTATCGCCAACATCGCTCCAGCATACTGGGGAACGATATTTCCTGCCATACAATGCTTCAAAGGGAGCCATTTGGATGCTCACTTGATAGCTATTGTTGTAGAAAAATTCCACCAGGTGCAAATGATCTTCCCATGATCCGCTGAAATCAAGCATGCAGGCTCTCAGCATATCTTCAAGTGTCTGGATGGTGCACTCTGATTGGCCATCTGTCTACGGATGGTATGAGGTGCTGAACTTAAGGCGGGTACCAAGACTTTCTTGCATACTTCACCAAAAGTAAGATATAAACCTCGTATCTCTGTTAGATACTATGCTGACTGGTACTCCATGCAGACGCACTATCTCCTTCATGTACATGTCTGCCAAGACTTTGGTAGATTGTCCGACTCTGAAAGGTAAGAAATGTGCAGCCTTTGTGAGTCTATCTATGATCACCCATACAGCATTACGACCACTGGGACTTCTTGGGAAGCCCGTCACAAAGTCCATCGTAATGTGTTCCCATTTCCACTCTGGTATTGGGAGGGGTTGAAGTAGACCGGCAGATCTCTGATACTCAGCCTTGACTTGCTGACACACCAGGCACTTTGCCACAAAGCGTGCTATCTCTCGCTTCATTCCATGCCACCAGTAGTATTGTCGCAGATCTCTGTACATCTTTGTGCCTCCAGGATGTATAGAGTATGTTGAGCTATGAGCTTCTGACATCAGCTCCTCACGAAGTTCTCCATTTGGAACATAAAGGCGTTCTCCACATCTTAGAGTCCCATCTTCGTGTATGCGACATCCGATTTGGATTTCAGCCTCTGTTCTTTGGTGAAGCCTTTGAAATCTTGTATCTGCTGGTAGAGCAGCTTTGATTCTTTCGACCAATGTTGATTGTAGCTGGTAGTTTGATAATTGGCCGTCAATTCCTGGCATAATAACCTTTATACCCAACTTTTCTAGATCTCTCAATAGACCTGGTTGGGTGATCATAAAGAATACCGAGGGTCTTCTGCTTAGTGCATCAGCTACTACATTAGCCTTTCCTGGATGGTACTGCAGATCGATCTCGAAATCCGTTATCACTTCGAGCCATCGTCTTTGTCTCAGATTTAGGTCCTTCTGGGTGTAGACATATTTCAGGCTCTTGTGATCGGTGAATATCTCTACTCGTTCGCCGTATAGATAATGTCTCCATAGTTTCAGGGCGAAGATGACTGCGGCAAGCTCCAGGTCGTGAGTGGGGTAATTTTTCTCATGAGTCCTCAGTTGTCTTGAGGCATATGCTACAACCTTCCCATGTTGCATTAAGACACAACCCAATCCTTTTCCGGATGCATCGCTATAGATAACGAAACCTCCGGATCCATATGGTATGGTCAAGATGGGGGCAGTAGTCAGACGCTTTTTAACTCATCGAAAGCTGTCTGGCATTCCTCAGACCAGATGAACTCCTGGTCCTTGCGGGTAAGACGGGTAATTGGCTCCGCGATTCTTGTAAAGTTTTCTATGAACCTCCGATAATATCCGGCAAGTCCTAGAAAGCTTCTCACCTCTGAGACGTTGGTAGGGGTTGGCCACGTCTCGACAGATGATATCTTTGCTGGGTCTACTGAGATGCCTTCTCCTATGATAACGTGCCCAAGGAAAGCGACGCGATCAAGGAAGAACTCGCACTTGCTTAGTTTAGCATAAAGGCTCTCACGTCTCAGCGTCTCTAGCACTAGTCTCAAGTGCTCTTCGTGCTCTTCGTGGCTTTTTGAATACACCAAGATGTCGTCGATGAAGACTACCATGAACTGGTCCAGATATTGGTGGAAGACTCTGTTCATCAGGTTCATAAATACGGCTGGTGCATTAGTTAGTCCAAAAGGCATCACCAGGAACTCGTAATGACCATAGCGAGTCCTGAATGCTGTCTTTGGAATGTCTTCTCGCCGTACCTTGACTTGATGATAGCCAGATCTCAAGTCTATCTTTGAGAATACCACAGCTCCCGTCAGTTGATCGAACAGGTCATCGATCCGTGGCAAGGGGTACTTGTTTTTTATTGTCAAAGCGTTGAGGGCTCTGTAATCAATACACATGCGATATGTTCCGTCCTTCTTGGGTACAAACAATACTGGTGCTCCCCAGGGTGATGCACTAGGATAAACAAATCCCTTGATTTACAATTCCTCCAGTTGCAGCTTCAGCTCGTCAAGTTCCTTCTTCGCCAGTCGGTACATATTTGAGGATACCGGTGCAGCTCCGGGTATCAGCTCAATAGTGAACTCTACTTCTCTGTCAGGCGGTAGGCCTGGCAATTCCTCCGGGAATATGTCTTCGAATTCTGCAACGATCGCTGGGGGTTCTATCTCCATTGCCATGTAAGCTCTAGGAGTCTGGCCTACTTCTTGCTCGATGGTACCTCGTGCGTATTCGAACTCTGGGTGTCCTGGTGGTCTAAAGATGATACTACCTTTTCGGCAGTCTAGGATAGCATTATTCTGGATTAACAAGTCCATGCCTAAGACGACGTCAAAATTTGGCATTGGGAGTACCAAAAATCGCGCTCTTAGCTCTCTACTACAAACAACTATTGAACATGTTTCAATAATGTTGGTAACTGGAACAATACCTCCTCCAGTAAGAATTTTCCAGCACTTGGGTAGCGGGGAAGTGATTAGTTTGTGCATGGCTATGAAACTACTAGATATAAATGACAGGGTTATGCCAGAATCAAATAATGTAGTTGCATGTAATGATGCAACTAAAATGGTACCTGTGATAGTTTCACCTTCGGGTTCTTCGACAACTGCAGCTAAAGCAAAGGCTTGTCCGTGCCTTTGTCTTCCAGACTGCTGTCTGGCCTTGTTGAACTGGGCCTCTTGTGTAGCCAGGGGTGCTCCCCTCTGATATCCTCCAGATGTTGAAGGATGTGTACCTCCAGTTGAGGTCTGCGTCTTCTGGCCCGGGGCTCCATCTTTGTGTTGTGGGCAATCCCTAGCCATATGTTGGCTAGCTCCACATACTCGGCAGAGTCCTTTCTTCTTTCTGCAGTCATTGGCAAAATGCCCCTTCTTGCCACAATAGTGACAAGTCGGGAGCTCCTTCTTCTGGTAGGGCCCCGTCGTCTGCTGCGTCTGATTTTGTGGACGAGGATAGGGCCTCCTGCCCCTTGCTGGTTTTTGGTCGAGAAGGTTGGATTAGAGCGTCTCGCTCCTCGGCCAATAGCTTCTTGCATCCTCGCTTCTGCAAGAACCTCCTCGTAGGAGATCCTTGACTGTGATGTTGTATACCTCTGGAGCTCGCAGGTGAGGTCGTGGTAGAATATTTTGGCCTTCTCCAGCTCATTCGGTATCAAGATGGTACCGAATCAACTTAGTCTGCTGAACTCCGTGTCATAGGCGTCAACAGTCATGTTTTTCTGTTCCAAATACAGGAACTGGGAGTATGGGGCATTTTGGACTGTTGCAAGGAAGTACTTGGCATTGAAGTGCTCCAAAAATTGCTCCCAAGTTTGATCTTTGCCGATGCTACGCTCTATGGATTCCTACCAGTGATGGGCATTGCCTAAGAGTTGAGCTCTTACGCCGGTCATCCATAGGTCGGGGGTAAGTTGCGAGCCTTCTAGCAACATTTCTGTATTGGAGATCCAATCTGAGATCTCCTCTGGGGATTCGCTGCCTTTAAAGGTTCTCGGGCTCATTTGTCGGAAGCCTCGGACTGTGCCCACTGGTTGGAAAGGTGCTGGTGCTGGGGCAGTCGTTCTTTCCAAGGCCGTCATCAAAGTCTGTCTCAAAGCCTCAGTCTGTTGCCACTGAGATTGTCTCAGGGCTTCAGTCTGTTGCCATTGAGTTTGCATCATAGCTTGGAGGAACTGGAACATTTGAGTTTGTCCCTCAAGCTGAGGCATCTGGGCAGGGAAGGCAGGAGGTGGAGGCAGTGGTGTCTCTGCCTACGGTGTTGGGGCCTGGAAGGTTTGCCCTTCATGCTGGGCTGGTGTTCCTGTCTGGGCAGGATTCTGGTGGATGTACGGGATTGGCGGGTAGACCAACATCCTTCTAGGGGATTGGTCTCTCGGGGTGGACGGGGTTCCTTGGACATCGGGCGAGGGGTCTGTTGCTTGGTCAGCCCCATCAATCGCATGTCCTCCGGGTATGTCCATATTTCTGAAGAAAATAGAATAATTAGAAAAGTACAAGGAATAATGATTGATAATCATGTAAGATGTAAAAATTTATGAATGAAGTCAGAGTGGATGAGTCCTATTATTTCTATCCTATAGCAGGCTTGCTGGGCATGTCATTATACCACTAGCAATGAACTAGACCTGCATGGGCCACCACTAAAACCATGTCACGCCCCAGTCCCAAGATGTAAGGAACTAGGCCACGTGGCATTGGCCAGCTGACACATTACTAAGGGTTTAATCTGTTTTTATGGACCCAAAGGAACGTGCTACGCTGTCCTAAAATGTAACAAGTCTAGTACAGGTAGATCTATCTCATCCACAGAAATATCAGGAAATAGTGCTGAATATATATAATGCTGAGTCTGAAAATGTCATAATACACATCTTGTAGGAACAAACCAACTACAAAATATAATATTAATACAGAAAACAGGATAGACTGAGTATCGTCTATCTTTCAAAACATCTCCATCGCCAAGAGAGCATCTCCTAGAATCAGGTAGATTCTGATGGTGTCTCTTCCAATTCTTCCTCGGTAGCACACCTGGTCTCCTGTCCTGGGCCTTACACCGTGGGATAGAAGGCCTCGTCTAAATCTGGAAGGGAACCAGGTCTTCAGTGGGACATAACAAGATACAGAAAACAATATGCCAGGTATGTAAATACTGAATAAATAAATAAATACTGGGTGCTAACCATCTAAGTGAAATGCAAGTAAAGACCTTGTAGTACGCATGGGAATGTGTAGGTTAGACATATGCTGACTTAATTCACCAATCGTGGTGACTGGCTAGTATATGTGTCATATACCCCCAGACTCATGGGTACTCTGCAATCGACCATCTCCGAGGAGCATGGTACGAAGGATAAAAACATCAAGGAGGGGGGTGTCCCATACGTCTACTAGTTATCTTTCCCGCCCAATGTAACTAAATGCCAAGTCGTACTATTCTGAGTTTTCCTGATTTTATGCTAAGCCGTGATGCGTGTCATACGTACTGGTAGCTAATCAAATACGTAGCTCGCATCCCAATATACATTGCAACCATGTTGCGTGTTCCCGTGATAGGGTCTAGGAGGATATTAAGATACCCTCACAGATGTTGGTAGGTCTGAAAAGACTAAGTTAATTATGCTACAAGTCAACATATCTGTTGACTGTACCCGAGGCAATCTCAGGTACTCATAGTTATATGGAATTCAGGAAAACATAGCATATAGCAACATTTGAATTTAAACAGTAACTTGGCAAGGTATACTTGCCTACTTCCTGATTGTGTTGGACACCTGATCCCACTGTCAAGACTGAGGGTCCTCGTGATAGGGGGTCACTGACTGTGCTGGAGATGTTTTCTGTTTAAGACGTACAAGTCTCGATTATACCAACTAAATAAAAGGGTATATAATATAATAGCATATATATATTTAGGTAAAAATATATATACATATATAATATATATAGTCATATATATAATATAGGGTACATATCTATATATATATAGTATATATATATATATATATCTATAGATATAGTATACATAGTATGTATATATATATAGCATATATATAATAGGTATACATATATGTATATATATGTTTACATATATATAAAGGAAAGAGAAATTGCAGGAAAAAGATACATATATATATTTATATTTATATGATATAATAATAATATATATATACATATATAAGTCATATATATATATATATATATATATATATATACATAAAAAAATGAGAAGGTATACATATATATACATATAATATATATATATATATATACATATATAAGTAATATATATATAAGTAATATATATATATATATATATATATATATATATATATATATATATATATATATTTACATATATATATATAAAAGAAGAGAAAAATGCAGGAATTAAATATATTGATAGATATATATATAGATATATATATATTTACATATATACATATATATAAAAGAAAGGAAAAAGTGCAAGAATTGAAATATATATATATACATATATATTTATTAGTATATAATATATATATATAATATAAATATATAGATACATATATATATATAATTACATATATAGATATACATATATATATATACATATAATAAAATAAAATGAAATAAAAATGCATATATACATATATTAATAATATTGTATATATACTTATAATATAATATATAATAGTAAATATATGTATATATATATATATATACATATATTTAGTATATATAAATATACTATAATTATTTACTGTAATAATAATAATAATAATAATAATAATAATAATAATAATAATAATAATAATAATAATAATAATAATAATAATAATAATAATAATAATAATATAGATATACAATAATACATAGAATACATATATATATAAATAAATATATATATACTTATACATATATATATATATATATATATATATATATATATATATATATATATATATATATATATATATATATATATATATATATATATTACTTATATATATATAAATAAATAAATAAAAGAATAAACAGAAAATAAAAGATGCGTAAATAAATAATACATATTTATTATACTGTATAATATACTGTATTTATATTATATATATATATATATAGTAATATATATATAATTATATAATTATATATATATACATAGATATATATATATATATATTAATAATTAATAATAATAAATAAATAAAATACAGAAATGTAAATACATATGTATATACTGTATATACAGTATTTATTATTATATAGAATATATTAAATACACAGAATAATATATATATTAATATATATAAATATATACATATATATATACATATATACATACATATATACATACATATAAATATATATAGGTATATACGTATAGAGAGGATGGGGGGGTATACCTGTCTGACAGGGGGCCCCACGCCTCGTCGCCGGCGGGGGGACGGCGGTGGAGCTGGCGGTGGTCGGCTGGAGAGGCAGCAGCAGCAACTGTTGCTGTCAGCAACAGCAGCAGCAGCAGCAACTTGCAGCAGGTACAGCGGCGGCTACGGCGGCGGAGGCGGTGGTGCAGGGTGGGGGATCGACGGAGGGGGTCGGGGCGGAGAGATCGGTGGTGGTGGCGGGGGTCTACAGTGACGGTGGTCGTGGCTGGAGGTGATCGGAGTGGAGGGGGGTGGTTGTTAGGGTTAGGGGTCGGAGGTGCTGCGGGGGTTAGGTCGGCCGGAGGGATGGTCGTGGGGCGGTGGGAAGGTGGTGGTCCGGTAGAGGGGGTCGGGGCGAGGCGAGTGGGGGTGGTAGCGGTGTTGCACGGTGGCTGGAGGCGGTGGTGGGAGGGGTTCGCGTGGTGGTGGCTGCTGTTGGTGTTGGGGGGAAGTTGGAGCTGCGGGGGCTGTCGGCGGCGGAGCGGTCGGCTAGGGCGGGGCTCCGGTGGTCGGGGAGGAGGGCAGGAAGGTGGCGAGGGGTTGGGCAGGGGTCCGATGGTGGGTGGTGGCCGGAGGGTGGTGTGGGGTGTTTGGGAATGGGGGAGGGTTGGTATTTATAGGGTTTTTAGGTTTAGGTTTATGGTAATTAGTTAGAAGTCTAGGGGTATTTTGGGGTTTTTGGGTTTTTAAAAATATCTTGGCAGCCTTTTTAGATATTTTATGGGTCCCACATGACACGTGGACGGTCCATGTTCACCAGCCAATGAGGTGATGCCACCTCACACTGGAAATTTGCATAAAAACCCCTGAATTTTCATAAATTACAAATAGGTCCTAAAATTAGTATTTTGCGTAATTACGCAATTTGTCTGATTAAAAATACTGATTCCTAGAAATACTAAAATGCTCAGAATTGAGAGGGAAAAGCTGGGGGAGGGTCCTGAGGGGGTGGGGGTGAGTCTGGGCCGGGGCAGAGCCTGGTTTCTGGGTGATACGGGTCATCGTATTTATTATTTAATAAATACTGCACACGGTGTTCTTTAATTATTTAGAGACAGGTAGGGCCATAATTTTACTATGGTGTTAATATACTAAATGTAGTATATTTCAAGTAGAATATTATCGTATTTTTGTTTGAGCAAAACTGGTGCAGGTTGGGCCTCAAATCCCTAGGGGTACAGAGATGGGTAAAGAGCAGAAATTAAAATAGGAAATAAATACGGACTTTTGTAACGATAATTGTGCGTCTCAAACGAGGCTCAAAATAAAGCATCTGGAAGTTGCACAAAATTTAGGAAAATAGTCTAATATGTCTAGGGCAGGTATGTGAATTTTTTTTGGGAATTACAGCTAGTGTAATGCTCTAATTAATTGTGTAAGATACAGGTGCACAATCAATATGTTATGTAAACAAAATAAATTCTAAAAAGTTGCAGTAATTCTAATTAGCTAAAATAAATCCTAAATTACTGAAATTTGGTCGAGGGAGTTTACACTGCGAAATTGGTCCTGCACCTGGCACCAAGTCTATAGAAAATTCAATATCTCGATCTGGCGGCAATCTTGGCAATTCCTCAGGAAACACATCCAAGAACTCTGCTATCAACGGATGTGGCAACTCCTTGTCTTCCACCATAGCTCCATAAATAATGCCTTCGCCTTGCTCTGCAGCTCCTCTAGCAAACTCGAACTCTGGTTCTTTTGGCGGACCAAACAAAACTCTACCTCCTCTACAATCTATGCTAGCACGGTGCCTACTCAACCAATCCATCCCGAGTACAATGTCGTAGCTCGGAAGTGGCATTACAAGTAGACACGCACTCAACTTTCGGCCTCCCAAAGTAACTCTTTGATCCTTGCAAATATTATTAACCTGGATAATGTCTCCCCTGGTCATGATCTTGCAAGTCCTAAGCAAAGACTCAGCTACCAAACCATGCTTTAGGGCAAAAAAAACAGATACAAAACTATGAGAAGCACCACTATCAAACAAAGCTAAAGCTGGAATGGAATCAAGAAGAATAGAACCTGCGATGACATCTCCCGGGGCTTCCTCCTCTTCGACGGTCATAGCAAACGCTTGTCCCTGTCGAGCACCTTCTTGCTGCTGATATTGGACAAAATGCTGCTGCTGTGTCGGAAGCGGTCCCCTCGGCTGTGCTGCAGGTGGTCTCGTCTGTGCCCTCGGAGCTGGAGCTGCTTCCTGAACTGCACGACGAGGACACTCCCTTGATTGATGCCCTTCAGTACCATAATACAGACAAACTCCTAGCCTCCTCCTGCAAACTTTCTAGATATGGTCGGGCTTCTTGCAGTAGTTGCATGGAGCTTGCTGTAACTGTCTCTGCTGTTGAGGTGCCTGGTGAAAAGGCACTCTAGCTGGAGTCTGGTTCTGCTGTGGCTGCTGGAAAGGTCTGGACTGGAAATGAGGACATTTGGCAGATACTGCACTATCGTGGGCCCCCAGAAAAGAATCACGGTCTCTTTTGGTCTTCAAACCCAAATCCTGTTCAACCTTGCGTGCCTCCGCAAGTATCTCCGAGTATGTCTAATAAAAAGATGGAATGAGAATCTTTACTTCCTAGTTTAGACCCTCACGGAAACGAATAGCTCGAACCTCCGGCTCTCTCACCAAATATTCTATAAATTGGCTCAACATGCCAAACTCCGCAGCTTACTCCTCCACAGACATGCTTCCCTGAATGAGACTCTCAAACTGTCTCTCCAAGTCTAGCCTGTCTACCCGGGCAAAAAACTTTTTCTTGAAAAGGTCCTTTAATACCTCCCAAGATTGTCCTGCATTAACCAGAACCGGCTCATTCCTGAACCAAGTACGAGCGACATCGAACAGTTGAAGTCCTACCGCCTCAACCTTCAGATCCTCAGAAAGATGGGACACCCTCATATGACGCTTAATGTCCTCGAGCCAATCATCAACATAAATGATGCCCTCCGTCCCTTTGAAAACCCTAAGCTCCAGTTTCTTGAAGTCCTGAATGTTGCCTGGCCGAAGCTGGGCAACCTGAGGAACAACCTGTTGCTGGACCGAAACTTCTCTTTCAACTACAGCACGAGCAAGCTGATGAGCACTCTCGATGCCCTACCGTAGAATGTCGGTCTGCCTCTGATGTGCCTCTGACTGAGCCCTCTGTGCCTCGAGCATCTCACGAAACAGTGTAAACATCTGTGACGCCTCTGCTGGCACAGGAGGTGGTGGTGGAAGCCTCTCAGATACAGCTGGCACAGTCCTCTGAGTAGGTGGTGGACCTCTGAAAGCAGCAGACACTCCAATCATCGGAGAAGTGACTGGTGCAGGCCCTCGGGATGTCACAGACCTCTCAGAAACTACTCTCCCCTGCTGCGATCTAGTCTTAGGCGGCATCCTGAGACAAAGCGAAAGAAAGAATCAATATGGCACAAGATATAAGACATCAAGGGAAGGACAGATTAAGAGATCAAGTATCAATATCAAAGGAGAAAAGTTGAATCAAAAGAATTTTCCTAGATGTGATTGAGTATCTCAGCCTATATCCTATATCCTATTGCAGGCTCGCAGTAGTACAACTAAATTATCGCACTACCATGACATCATATACTTTGTGAAGCTGGACCTGCATGGGCTACCACCAAAAGCGTGTCACGACCCGCACCCGGTGTAAGAGTACTAGTCGAAACAACGCCCAGCCTATGCCGCAGAATCGGCGGTAGAACATTGTCTAGATAATCTATCTAACAATATAATGAACCACCAATAATGATAGTATACTCAATCACAGAACTAAGATAGAAATGAGCACGAATCAGATAAAGAATAGAATAGTCACAATACAACTCATGAGTCTAAAATAATACATCAATGAGTCTGAAGAAGTATCAAAATAAGCTGGAGACAAATCCAGTACAAAGAATACTACGAAGCTACAACTCCAGGGTCAACTGTCTCAGTTGGGATAAGTCCCTCTTGAGCCAGGGTCTCAGAATCTAAACCCATAACATCCTGGGGTCCATAATAGGTAGGGTACCACTCCTCAGTGTCATCTGAAAAAATATATCCAGTCAGGAAAGGAGCAGAGCACATCTCTCACAACAGTTCAAATTAATGTTAAAAACTATGTAACAGTAAATAGCTGTGGATAAACAAGATGCACAATAGATACAAGAGATATATATACAATAAGGAAATACTAGAAATAAATACAATAATGAACAATATGCCAATAAAATAAGAATACTAATGACTAAGTGTGTGAGTACTAGCTCAACATATGATCAGCTTGGGCAAGATGCAATACGGCCTGGCTAATCATACGTGCGGTGTATGATCAACACTATTCAGTAATCAGTACTTTATTCATTAGGGATATTGATCACATATCTATACTAATACTCTTCACCCCCGACTGGTATAATAGATCCAACCACGGTATGCTATGGCACGAGATTCCCTAAGAAGATAGCTAGTCTTCCCGAGAATCGGTGTCTGTACATGTACAAGATAACCAATGAAACAATACTTACACCATATACACCATATACCAAGGAATAACATCTCATGACGAGATCCGGATATACCAATTCGTGTAACCATAGTGTCAAGAGAACATGGATATCTACACTAGATACAATGAACATAGAAGATATCATAAATGAAAAACTATCAGAGAATATACTCGCCTGAAGTCCAATGAATAGTCTCACAGATGTCTGACTCGGTGCCTCGAAGACCTAGATATGGAATTCAATATTAATAAAAGGTCCCGAAAAGAGAATAAGTTAAACTAGTCAACTTCTAGGTCAATAAGTCAATTCTAAGTCAAAAGTCAACTATGGTCAAGTCTAAGTCAACTACGGTCAACTATGGTCAAACCAAGGTCAACTATCTATTTCTAGGTTGCACAAGTCTAACACAAAAATCTTGGGTTAAAATACTAAAATCTAAGTCATAGAAACCACATCCTAAAATATTAGGATACCGTATCTCCGGATACGTGAATCCAAGGTAAATCTCACAATACATATATATCAACAATAATGTATAATAATATAGAATATTAATTACAACAAATAGGAACCATGGTTTTGAACCAACTTGGTATCCCCACAGAGTCACAAACTTGATACCAAAATCCCGTATCTTGAGTATCCCACTTACCTTGGTTTCCATAAATTAATACTCAATACCTTGTTATAGTAATTACCCTCATATAAAATATAATATATATATACTAATATTATACAAATAAGAAGTATAGCAATACTAGTATTATATCTCAATATTAATACATATCTATATATAAATATAACATAAAAATAATATACTAATAATCTGCCTAACTGTCACTGAAAGCAGTGTTGAAAAACACTGATTTTCAGTTAACAGACTTTCAGTGACAGTTCAGGCTGTCACTGAATCGCCGTCGCTACTGCTGCTGCATTTTGCACTACTGCCTCCGCTTTGGTGACAGTTTTCAACCGTCACCATAGTCTCTGTCGCTACTGCTGTGAATTCCCGCTGCTGCATGCATTCTTTAATGATAGTGGCGGCTCTATCATTAATTCCCCGCCGCCATTGTTACAGCGGCTGCTGATGTAACCGCGACCAATAATGACAGATCTCTGTCATTAATTGCTGCTGTCACTAAAACAGTAAATATATATATATATATATATATATATATATATATATATATATATATAACCTATATATATATATATATATATAAATATTTATGTATAAAAATCAAATAATTAATTATATATATCTATATATATATATATAATCCAAATACATATATAATGTATATATCTATATAAATAAATACCAATAGCTATAATAAATATCCTATATACTAATGTACATATTACAATATGGTTAAAAGCACACATACATAAATATGTTTAATAAATATACAACCATACATATATATAATAATCACATAATAACTATAAATAATCTAATTAATTAATTAAACATACATATATATTTTATAAAACATTTTCATATATTTTATATTCCTAACATATTTTATAACATGTATTAATGCATGTAGAAGAAACCTACATATATATATTTATACCTTCTATTAGTACTTATATAATACATAGATCTATGCTACAATAAATACCATAATAAATACACTATAATACATATATAATATCTATATATATATATACTTAAATATAATTCAAGAATTAAAGCACAAATAATTAGATCTACACATAAATACACCACAAATGGAGAGTATCACACCGTATCCCACTAGATCTAGGATACGCATGCGACACGAGTCCACCACACATCCAATTGCACCCCGAAGGACACAAGGAAGTCACATATATTATTTATGAATTAAATAAAGTGTCAAACATAGATCTATGTGTTTGTGTCAAAATACGACATGTACAAAGTCCCGTGTCAGAGGGAAAACCCCAAAAACAACACGTATCATAAATTATTGGGATACGACCTACACGTACCCAATTGTGGACACGACACTAGCCCCAAACACATAAACATATGCCAAAGTGATCTATAGGATCAATTGACACATACAACAAAAATTATTTTCGGAATTCCCCCAAAATTGACACAAAAAGCACCATAACTTTCTCCATGAGTCTCCTATGAACACAAAACCAAGTCCTATGGGTAGTACATACATATAGGTTGATTTTTCATGATTAAATCTCAGATTTAGAATCTATTTTAAGGAAAAAACTGAATTATAACTATTGGGAGATGGATTCCCAATAAAAACTCCAATTGAGATAAAATTGCCTCCAAATTGTAGATCCTTGCTCCTCTTTGTAGATCTTTGCTTTCTCCTTCTATATCCTTACTTCTCAAGTCTCTAATGGTGAATTGGGAAGGAATTGGAATGAATTTGGTAGGGAAATGAAATGGGAATAAAGAAATTTTGGTAGTGGGAAATTCTAGATCTAGATTTGGAATAAAAAAGAGAGGAGAGAGAATTTTCCCCCTCTTTTTATAGGCCGGCCCTTACCTCTCCCTCAAGTAATTATGAAATTTCCAATATAGCCCTTGGGGCCTCTCATGAAGAAATAATTAAGGAAGGAAGCTTCTAGTCTAATGATTGAATTAATTTAATCCATCTCCTTAACAATGGGCTTTCTAAATGGGCTAAGTCTAACTAATTAATTCATGTTGGTCCATGGATCCAAACTAAACTAGTTAGGTCCACTAATACAAGTCCAAATTAAATAAATAATATCTAACAACAATTAAATAATACAACAATAATTATTTATCATGCACAATATTTAATTAAATAGGAAAAGACTAAAAGATCCTTTCCTAGAAAATGTGGTAGTGACAAAATGGCATGATAAAAGATAAGAAAGAATGACATAGTCAAACAAAACATCTCAAAATAGAGATAAACCATAGTCTAGCTGTCCAACATAATAAGTCTCCACAAGTCTCAAATTAAACTCCAAATAAGTCTCAACATAACTAAAATAAACCTCAAAATAAGTCTCAAATGCATAAAATAACGCTATCTAGATAGCTGCAGGTAGTGTCTCCTCTAATGGAATAGACTCCTCTAAGATCTTTGGTGTGTAGTCTGCGTCTATACCTGGTCCATAATGTGTAGGAAAGAAGTCCTCAAGATCCTCTGGAAAAAAATCTAGTCAGGATTGGAGCGAAGTACAAGCACTAACAGCAGTTCCATATATATTGACAAAAACTATAATATAGTGTAAAGAAATACAAGATGGATATAAATACTGGCAATAAATAATAATAGAATAATAAAATACTAGAAATAGAAATACGGAAGCATATGTCATCATCAATGGTACAACTAGCAATGAACAGAAGTACAAGTGCATACTAGAACAATGAACTGGAATATAAGTGAATGGTAGAACAATAACTAGAACATAGAGAATTGCTAGATCAATAACTAGAACATAGAGAAATGCTAGATCAATAACTAGAACATAGAGAAATGCTAGATCAATAACTAGAGATACATGTATAGACTATCTAGCTAAGTATATGAAATATCAGCATATCATGTGATCGGCTTGGGACTGATCAGGCTTGTTACATATGATTAGCTATGATTCATGTAAGGTCAGGCTAACCATCCGGATAGCTATAATGTAAGCAATAGTCAGGATAATCACATGTAACAGGCTATGAGGCATGTAATGGTCAGGCTGTACCGACGTGAGTTATGGGTGAGCTATGATGCATGTCGAGTTGGGTATGATCACATAATCTACTAATATCTCCCCGTCCCCAGCTAGCACGATGGATCCCAATCACGACTCCTCGTAACAGGTCTCAATGATACCAACTCGTATAAACATAGTGTCAGAATCATGTATGCTATACAACTAGAATCATAGAGATAATCAACATAATAAAACTGTCGAAGAATGTACTCGCCTGTGGTCCTCTGCTGGAAATACCAACATCCTATTTTTGAGGTCTTGTCTGAATAATCCAACAATCCTATAGACATTATTTAATGATAATACAGAATCAGTCGCTATACTAATATACACACAATTATGAATACACTGAACTCAGAGACTACGCTAGGGGTGCTACTTGTCATCTAACAGGGTCAAGTGTGCGTCTAGCTGCACGGGTGTTACGTCCTCAAATACTGTGCATAATCAGACAGTCAATCACTAACATATGTCTCGCCAGTATGTCAGTGTACATAAGGCAGCCTACTCACAATTACTCAGGGTCACAGGTCAAACTAAATACGGGATCTCCATAATTAACCTAGAGGCATACAATATAAATACAAATATGTTCATACTAGTATTAGTATTTAATTGCTTATATATATATATATATATTTTTATCCATATATTTATATATATCAACCAATATTATATGCATACCAATTAGAATATTATACACATATACGTACGTATACGCATACAAGTTTGGGTTATTGCAGGGTCTCTTGCAATCACCATCTAATGGACGTGTCATGGAGCAATATGCTAGATCCTGACGTCATTCACACGTATATATGTACATAAACATGAAAGTAACAACTCGAATCTTTGTGCGCGTGAACGAGGGGGTATTCGAGTCGAGGTGGGGTGTCTGGTTGTTGATGGCAGCGTTCAGTCATCGAGGGATTCAGTCGTGGAGGGGAGGTACTGCTGTTCCGTTGGTGGAGTCGAGGGAGGTGGCTCAGGTGATCGGTTTCCAGGCGATGACGAGACTGTGTTGTCGAGGAGGAGGATGAAAATTTAGCGTCGAGGGGATGATGGTAGGCGGTATAGCGAGGGAGGTCGGCTATTGTCGTTCAGTCGATGGCGGGAAACGGCGTCGGGATTCAGTCGATCGGGTCTGCGAGCAGGGAGGAAGGGGGCTATGGTACTGGCGGTTCAAGCGGATTGGGGTGGCCGAACTTGGCTGCTCTGGTCGGGCTTCCTGCGAGGATGGCGAGGTAGGCGTTCAGTCGATGAGGGATGCCCGCGGGTTATTGTCGGTTTTAGGCGGGTCGGGTGGACTGGACAGGTGATGGTGGTTCAGTCGTGATAAAGGTGGTGAACGGTTCACGCGGGTTAGGATATTCTCAGGCGAGGGGATGTCGGGCTCCGGCGTGAGCTGCTCGACAAGGTTCAAGCGGCTTGGGGAGTTGATGAACAGGAGGTGGGGGGTCGGCTGGAACTAGGTTAGGGGTTGAAGAAAAAAAAGAAGGTTATATATATGTGTAGAATTAGGGTTGGGTGTTGGGGTTGACCTAGAAATTTGGGCCTGGTCAACATCCTCCTTGGAAAAGGGCTTTGCTTCTCATGTAGAAATTTGGAGGGCTAGGATTGCATTGTTTCAAAATGGAGGGCTAAGGTTTGATGAGGGTTGATGTTGAATGTTACACACTCCAAAATTATAGAAAAAATCACACGACCAATCAATGAAGGAAAATGGGATTTCTTCATGTGTTTGGTCCATGGGGTGTGGACACCTCAATGCACTTTTGCATAAAAGTGCCCAACAATTGGGAAATTACACAAAATAGAATTTTGGATTAATTTAATTAAAATTAATATAATCGGTGTTCTAAAATTAATTAGTAGTACATGGGGTTAAAATTAGGTGGGACACAAGTGTCATGGATAACGAAGACTCAGAATAGAATATTATCGTAATTTGGGTTGCACAAAAAGGGTCAAGATTGTGCCTATAATTTTGATTGGAATGCACAAGGATACAAAGTTGGATTTATACAGAATTAAATATAATTATTTGCGACGAATGTTGTGCGACTAAAATGAAGCACAAGAAGGCATAGTTATAAGTCACAAAAAGATTAAAATAGAAGACTGGCACGTCTAGGACAATGGTGTAAAATTTATCGAAAGGCAAATGACTAGTGAAGTGCTCCAATTGTCGAAGCAACGATAAGGTACAACAATCAATTAAAATTACAATAATTAAATATAAATAAATTTCATGCAGTATTAACATATTATATTAAATAAATGAAAAGACAAAAATATCCCTATTCTGGAATGTGGTAGTGACAATGAACAAGGTGTTCCATCAGTACCTTGACAAATTTGTGGTGGTGTTCATCGATGACATACTCATATACTCGAAGACACCGGAGGAGCACGAGGAGCATTTGCGGATTGTGTTGGAGGTGCTGAGGAAGGAGAAGCTGTATGGGAAGCTGTCCAAGTGTCAGTTCTTTCTGGACAAGGTGGAATTCCTAGGACATATTGTGACTTGTGATGGGTTTTCAGTAGATCCAAAGAAGATCATAACAGTGGAGTCTTGGAAGACCCCGAGTTCGGTAGCAGAGATCAGGAGTTTCTTGGGATTGACATGCTACTACAGGAAGTTTGTGCAAGATTTTTCGAGGATTGCCCAACCGATGACCAGACTCACCAGGAAGGATGTAGAGTTTGTTTGGACGGAGGACTGCCAGGTTGCTTTTTAGAAATTGAAGAAGTGGTTGACGTCTGTGTAATGCCCCGTTCCGCTCAAGCGGACTGCCGTTTCAAACGGCAATAGTGCAGCTGTCCCGACCCGCTTTGCCTCAAAAGAGAAGCAAAGGATATCCAGACTTGTCCCTACAGGAATCTGGCTTAGGCTTTCAGAGCCTCGCTTGACGTATCGCTCTACCGAGGCGATTCATCGCTAAGGTGGGTGGCTACGGTAAACTTATCTTTGCTTAGCCAGCACACATAAAATCTGGAAATGTTCATGCTAGTCTTTAGGTGATTCACCCCCTACATGCTAATAAATCCAACGCACCTAGCTAAGGGAATAATCCCAACTGGTATTGCTTATGCTAGAACATGGCAATTGAAATACTACTTATATTCAGATCCTCGCATGCTGAGTCCCTAACGGCTTTATCTCTCGGCTTGCCTTCGGGTCTGAGCAAACGTGTTTATCTGTGTTCCTTAGAAACGCATGCTTGTCTGCTTGAATATTGCATTATTTTCATCCAAACCTCGAAAGACTACCAAGTAGTCATTCCGTGCCTGAATAAACCTGCAAGTATCGGGGACCGTTAGGTCGCCAAGGCAGTTCCCGATTTAGGGTACTGCATCATGCCAAGTAAAAGAATCATGCTCCTGTGGCAAGACTCATTCAGGTATTCGGATCTCTCTGTAAGTCTCCCTCGAGCGGGCTTACATCAGCCCAGGAGACTGTGCATATCCAATAGCTAAATGAATCATTCAATACTGCTTGTCGTGTGCTCGTGTTGCCTCAACTGCATGAAGTGTGAATTAATAATCGTGTTCGATCATGGACAACTTGTGCACAAGGATATAAGTTCTACGGATGGTGCTGGGGCACTGGCACCGATCTAATCCGGGCAGACTTCGTGTTTATAGTCAATCGTGTTCGGACGGGATAACTTGTAACCCATCATGTTTTATGAGCTCCTCGTATTTTCTCGTTGCATGCTATCCTTGTCCTTGACTAGTCCATTATGGCATCAAGCCAGTGATCATCGTGTGTATATGCTTGCAATGCCTCGTGTGCTTAGCATGTGAATATGGCTTACAATGCATCGTGTGATTTTCATGTGTGTTTAAACCTGCTGCATGCTTGCTTGTATAAACAAGTCATCATCGCTTAACGGCTATCCGCGTGTGAGTCATTGCATTGCATCAATGAACAACTGAACACCTGAACGATCATGTTATAACAACATCGTGTTTGCTAATGCTATGCTTCTTGAATGCTTATACATGTCCGTGCTTAAAATTCAATGTTTGCCTTAGACAGGGAAGTAGAAATGGTAAGTTGGTAAGTCTCGCCGTGTTTTCTCTCATGTCGTACGGCGCACTGCCCGACACGTTAGGCTATTCAAATCATGCATGAAACTGATCCTAAGGCAACTAGAAAGACAACTTAATAGTTGGTGCACGAAACTTATACTACGTGTTTGGATTTGTCGAGCGGGCGAGTAGCTTCCCCACCAGTGCATTCAATGTACTGATAATCCACCAGTCTATATGCAGGGTGCGGGAGAACCTCATTCAGTGCGGATGCCTCCTTCGTACGTGCTAAGGCCAGGAGTTCTCTCTGAAGCCTTGCAACGGTACGTCCGGATCAGAAGCACATATACAAGACATAATGTTGGAACATAGCCCGAACTCGCCTGAACATCGCCTGTACAATCATTTCATAATTGTAGCCACTTGGCACGCTTTTACTGTTTCGGAGAGAGAGGCCTGAGCGACTTGTAATCTCGGCCAAGCGCCGCCTGTAACACATGTTTATATCAATAAAAGAGAGCTTGCTTTACTTTAACTTGTGTTTCAATGCTTCCGCTATATTGTCAACTCAGTGAACTTGTTACCAATCGCCTATGCGTTCATGACTCCACTGCACTCGGACAATCTGTGCGACTCTGTGGCTTAGAACTCTTACCGCCAGCCAATGAACCCCGACCTTGCACGGGCGTGGCTCACGCTCGTGCGGTATCACGCCCGGATGGGTCAAGCGATCGTTCCGCGGGAGCACTGGCGAGGGTGATTCTCGCCTAGCGGGAACGGTCGATTTGCCTGTGGGAGATCGGGGTGTGACAGTCTGCTCATATTTTGATGTTGCCATCAGGGTCTGGAGGTTTCACTATTTATAGTGATGCATCGGAGAAAGGTTTGGGTTGTGTTCTTCAGCAGAATGGGAAAGTGATTACCTATGCATCCAGGCAATTGTGTCCTTATGAGAAAAACTATCCTACCCATGATTTGGAGTTGGCATCAGTCATCTTTGCCCTGAAGTTGTGGAAAAATTATTTATACGGAGAGCGTGTGGTGATCTTCACAGACCACAAGAGCTTGAAGTACGTTTTTACACAAAAGGAGTTGAATATGAGGCTGCGTCGGTGGCTAGAACTGATGAAGAATTTTGACATATCTTTGCAGTATCATCCTAGAAAAGCCAATATAGTTGTCGATGCCTTAAGCAGGTATCCGGTAGCTATATTTTTGACACAGGATCGATATTTGTTGGAGGACTTGGAGAGCTTGGGCATTGAGGTGATAGTTCCTGGTTTGGCTATGCAGATATGGGGATTACAGATACACTCAGATTTGATGGACAGGATCAAGGCAGCACATTATGAGGATATATCTCTGAGAAGCATCAGAGCTTAGGTGAGAGCAGGATTGTTCACCATTGCTGAGGACGGTTTTTTACATCATGGAGTTAGATTATGTGTGCCTAGTGGAGAGCTGCGTAAGGAGGTGTTGCAGGAAGCGCATCGCTCTCAATATTCTATACATCCAGGTGCCAATAAGATGTATCGGGTTATGCGAGAGAGTGTGTAGTGGTATGGCATGAAGAGGGAAGTGGCAAAGTTTGTATCCAGATGCTTAGTATGCCAGCAAGTGAAAGCCGAGAGGAGAGGCCAGGAGGTTTACTTTATCTATTACCCATTCCAGAGTGGAAGTGGAAGCACATTACTATGGATTTTGTGTCTGGATTTCCACGATCTCCAGGAAAAAAAGACGTGATTTGGGTCATCGTTGACATGTTGACCAAATTGGCCCACTTTTTGTCTTTCAAGGTGGGTTTGTCTACGGAGAAGCTGGCAGAGATATATATGAGATAGATCATCATAATACATGGAGTTCCCGTTAACATAGTCTCGGATCAAAATAGTCATTTCAGTTCTCATTTCTGGAGGAGTTTGTAGACGAGTTTGGGCACCCAGCTCAAGTTCAGTACTAAATATCATCCCCAGACAGATTGGCAGTCAGAGAGGACTATTCAGAATTTTGAGAATATGATGCGCACTTGTGTACTAGATTTCAGGGGTTCTTGAGAGGGCCATCTCCATTTGGTAGAGTTTGCTTACAACAACAACTACCAGGCTAGTATAGAGATATCACCTTTTGAAGCTCTGTATGGTCGGAGATGTTGTACTCCTTTGTCATGGGACGACGTTGGAGAGAGAGTTTTGCTTGGGCCAGAGATGGTTGTGGATGCAGCGGAGAAGGTTAAGTTGATCAGAGACAGACTTCAAGTGGCGCAGGACAGACAGCGGCAATGGGCCGATAGCCACCGGAGACCTTTGGAGTTTGAGGTATACTTTTAGATTTTTATGCTTGTTATTATTTGTTTATTATTGATTAAGTTCTTAAGGTTGTGTTTTGTTCTGGGTGGGTGGTTTGGTGTTTCTAAGGATTTCTCTGACACGAGGCATAATTCGTTTCGGTGGAGACGGGAAGCTTAGTCCGCGATTCATCGGACCTTTTACTATTCTAAAAAGGGTCGGTGCAGTTTCCTAAAGACTAGACTTGCCACCTGCATTAGAGGGAGTGTACGACGTGTTTCATGTGTTATAATTGAGACGGTACATGGTAGATCCTAGTCATGTATTGGATTACTCAAAGATAGAGGTGGGCCCTACTCTTAGCTACCCAGAGCAGCCAGTTAAGATTCTGGATCGGAGAAAGAAGGTGCTAAGGAACCAGACTATTCCTTTGGTACGCATCGCATGGAGGCATCACTCTCCGGGGGAGTCTACCTGGGAGAGAGATGATGAAATGCGAGAGCGTTATTCATTTTTGTTTGTGCCTTGAGATATGTTCTGATATATTTTTTCCTAGTTCTGTTATGTTCTTTTATTCTGTTCCATTATTTTCTGGGGGTAGTTTTCGTCTTTGAATTTCGAGTGCAAAATTATTTTAAGTAGGGTAGACTTGTCACTACCACATTTTTTACGAAAGAATATTTTGGTAATTTTATAATTAATTAAATATTATGAATATTGTATAATTATTTATTATATTATTTAATTATTGTTAAATGTTAGATTATTTTTTTGGACTTGTGTTAGTGGACCTAACTAGTTTAGTTTAGACTCAGGACCAACATGTATTAATTGTTAGAATTGAGCCCAATTAGAAGCCCATTGATTAGGAGGATGATTAGTTTAATTAAATCATTAGACTAGAACCTTCCCTCCTTAATTATTTCTTCATGAGAGGCCCCAAGGGGTATAATGGATATTACATAGTAGCTTAAGGAAGGGGCAAGGGGGCCAGCCTACTTAAAGAGGGGGAGGGAAAGTCTCTCTCCTCTTTTCATTTCAAATCTAGATTTAGAATTTCCCTCAACCAAATTTCTTCATTTTCACATTATTTATCTACCAAATTTTATCCCAATTCCTTTCCAAATCACCATTAGTGGCTTGTGGAGCAAGGTCTAGAAGGAGCAAGCAAGGATCTACAAAGATGAGCAATGATCTACAAGTTGGAGGCCAATTTTATCACATTTGGAGGTTGCATTGGGAATCCATCTCCTAATATGTATAATTCAGTTTTTTCCTCTCATTTAGTTTCTAAATCTGAGATTTAACTATAAGAAATCAACCCATATACATAGGCTACCAAAAGGATTTGGAATTGAGTTCATAGGAGGCTATTGAGAAAGTTATGGTACTTTTGTGTCAATTTTGGGAGAATTTTGTGATTGACACTTATTATGGTTATCAATTAGTCATATAGATCAAGTTGGCATGTGTTTGTATATTTGTGGCTAGTGTCGTATCCATAATTGGATATGTGTAGGTCGTATTCTAATAATTTGGTGATACGTGTTGATTTGGGAGTTTTTTTCTCACACGGGGCTTTGTGCATGTCATATTTTGACGTAGACACGTAGATATGTATTTGACTCTTCATATTGTTCATAAATAATATAATAGACTTGCTCGTGTCCTTCGGTTGGTTGTATGGTGGACTCGTGTCGCAAGCGTATCATAGATCTAGTGTCATACGGGTGCGATGCACTCCACGTGTTTGTTGTATTTCAATTCTAGATCCAATTACCTTGTTCTTAGTTATTGGTAATATATGTATTCATATATAGAAGTATAAGTATTATGTTTAAGTATATAGATATCTATATTTATGTATGTATATAGGTATATAGATTTATAAATACTATTGAATATATATCTATGTATCTACTTGTGTTGATTACATGTTTTATATATATATATATATATATATATATATATATATATATATATATATATATATATATATATATATATATGTATATATATATATATGTATGGGATACTATATCTAGTAGTGCAGAGGTATATGTATATATTTATATATGTATAGTTATATTTATATATTGGTATAGATGAGAGAGGGTATGCATATGTGTATATAGTTTGATATATATATATTGGTGTATATTAATGTGTTTGGAGGTGTGTGTATGATAGAGGGGGGAAGAGACTCGGCTTGTAGAAGCTATAGAAGCAGCAACAACAGTTACCAGCATCAGCTTCTCGCAGCAGCAGCAACAGCTTATAAGAGCAGCTGCAGTAAGCAGCTTTTTGCAGCAGCAGCAGCAGCAGCTTTCTGTAGCAGCAGCAACAGCTTTTCGCAGCAGCAGCAGCAACAACAGCTTATAAGAGCAGCTGCAGTAGCAGCAGCAGCAGCTTGCGACAGCAGCAGCAGCAGCAGTTTAGATCAGCGGGCAGCAGAGTTTTTGTATGCTCAGCTAGGTAGCTACTAGTTAGCTAGTTTTATTGTTTAACAATTAGTAGTTAGCTAGTAGCTAGATATATGTAAATATATATATTGTTTGAATAGTTGGTGTATATAGTATATGTATCCATGTATTGATATATATTAAATGATAAAATAGATTAGCTATAAGTTAGCATATGGGTTAGTGTTTGGGTAACTAATATATACTAGATATCATATTTACCTTGAGATACCAAGGTAAGTGTCAAGTTATTTGAGGATACTCAAGGTAATGGGGTTGGGTACCAAGATGAGTGTTTAGTGGTGCGATACCGAGTTGGTTCAAAATTAAGGTATCCACATAGCATTTGGTAGTTAGGATTAGTATACATATTATTGATTGAATATGCATATGTAATATTTTATCTCTCTTGTTTGCGTATCCTGAGATACGGTATCTTAGTATCCTAGATTTAGCTTGTAAGACCTAGTTTCATAGTTTATGAACCCAACATCATTGCGATAGACTCATGCAACCTAGAAATAGATAGTTTGACAAAGTATGACCGGTTTGACTTAGAGTTGACCTAGTTTGACTGTTTTGACTTAGAAATGGCTCTTTGACCTAGAAGTTGACTATATTAACTTATTTCTATTCCAAAACCTTGTATTGATGTTATATCCCTATATAGGTCTTCGAGGCACTGTATCAGACATCTATGAGACTATTTATAGGACTTCAGGCGAGTATATTCTCTGATAGTTTCTCATTTATGATATCCTCTATGTTGATTGTATCTACTATAGATATCTATATTTTCTTGACACGATGGTTACATAAATTGATATATCTGGATCTCGTCATGAGATATTATTCCTTAGTATATATAGTGTATCTTGTGCAAGCCTTGTTTTATTGTTCTTCTTGTACATGTACAGACACAGATTCTCTGGATGAGTCACTGTCTTTTTAGAGAATCCCGTGCCATAGCGTACCATGGTTGGATCCACTATACCAGTCGGTATTGGGGAGGTTGTAGTATAGATATGTGATCATACCCTCCTTGTATCAAGTCTTGTTTATTGAATAGTGTTAATCATATACCGTATTTATGATTAGCTAGACCATATATCTTGTATCAAGTTTCCAAGTCGATCACATGTTAAAGCTGGTACTCACTCACTTAGTCATTTAGTATTCTTGTTTATTGCCATATTGTTCATTCTTGTATTTATTTACAATATTTCTTTTATTGTATATCTCTTGTATCCATTCTTGTATCTTGTATATTCATATCTATTTACTGTTATATAGTTTATATCATTGATTAGAACTGCTGTTAGAGATATACTCTACTCCTTTCCTGACTGGATATTTTTTTTTGAGATGACACTGAGGAGTGGTACCCTACACATTATGCGCCTCGGGATATTATAGGCTTAGAGTCAGAGACCCTGGCTCAGGAGGGACTTATCCCGACTGAGACAGATGACCCAGGACTTGTAGCTTCTTAGTATTCTCTTGTAATAGATTTGTCTCCAGCTTATTGTTTAGTATTTTTTCAGACTCATTGATGTTGTTATTTGACTCATGAGTGTATTGTGACTATTCTATTTTTTATCATATTCGTGCTCATTTCTATCTTAGATCTGTGATTAAGTATGTTTATACCATTGGTGGCTCATTATATTACTAGGTAGATTACCCAAATAGTGTTCTACCATCGATTTTGCGGTGTAGGCTGGGCGTTGTTCCAGACTTGCATCCCTACATCGGGTACGGATCGTGACATGGGTAGCCCATTATGGATTGAAAGTATCTCATATATTGACGGGGTAACGTCTTTACGTAAAATGGAGTCAGAGATAGTAGCTTGTATTTGGACAGGTATACGATATTATTCCATTCGGGAGGATAGGGTTGCCGGATCCCAAGCATCTGGAGCCTGTCTTGATTTTCTCGAGGATCAATGCAGGCATGCAAGTCCCTAAAAGTCTCCTAGATATCATCTAACAAAAATGCGATAGAGGATCGAGGTGCGGTCTGGCTGCTTACGATATGAAGAGTAGGATCAGGCATGCCAGATTCTTCGTTGATTCTCTGGTCTAGGTTTGTTTGTCCCGGGTCTATGGCTGTGTCAGAACTATGTTTTTTTGAGTTCCAACACGGTATGAGTCAGAGTCTGCATCGAGGTGCTCAGTGTCTGCATCATGGCTTCGATGGCGTCATGGCATTGCTGGTTACTGGATCCTGCGTCATGCTCATCTCCTGCCATGTGCACTGGCATTACGTAGGAAGAGGTGGACGATAAGGTGGAGACCTCGCTTTCTGTCTTAAATATAACTACCTAATTTTAGGAGGGGTATTTTTATCTTTTTACAAATAATGATATTGTGTTAATAATAATTTTTGTTAATTATATCGTATTAACTTTTGCTAATTATATTGTATTGGTTGTGAGATAGTTAATTAGAATGGACTATATGATTAGTGAGTTAGGCTATTAGATTCGACTAGGTGCTAGTGAACCCAATTAGACTTAACTTAACCTATTGGTTCAATCAATTAGTTTAGTCCTGGTTGACTTATTAATTAAAGAGAATGAGTGGATGTCACTACCAATACCCGAAATGAGGGTAGGAGTATGTGGGTACGTCCAGACTTTACCACAACATCGACGGTAGATTGCTGTCTAGATCAACAATACTATCTAAATATTTCACACAATATATATATAATGAACCTATTATGATATCTCGACTCCAAATGGAGGATAGTATAAAAATATAATAATAATCAATACTCAATCATAATATAAAAACTAGAGGAATATATGGCACGATATGGAATAAAAGAAATGAATCACAGAGTCAAAATACGATCTAAGTCCCAGTCCAATAGTCTAAGAACAACACAAATATAATAAATGCTAAAATGTCTAAACTAAGATATATACAATATTATAATGGAAGTAGCTAAGTGTCATCTACAGCTTGCACTAGCTCAACATGCTCTATGGGTGCTATCTCAACGGGCTCGCCATTTTATGGCCCGTAGTGTGTAGGACACCAGTCCTCTAATAAATTATTTGAAAAATATATCCAGTAAGGATTGGAGCGAAGTACAACCCAATAGCAGTTCCAATAATTGACAAAAACTATAAAACAATAATAGCAATAAAAATAAATAATGGAAGTAACAGAACTTATAAATATCACAAGAAGGAGTATCATGGTAAGTAATAGAAATAAACTGAGAACAATATGGTGAGGAACATTAATATAATGAACATGAATGAAGAAAATGTAATAATAAAAATGTGCCTTAAAATATTAGTAAGATATGTGATCGGTTTGGGCCTAATACGGTCTATAAATAAAAGGGGAGCTGGCTTGACCACACGTTAGTTGCATGTTCTTCTAGCTATCACGGGCTACACTAAATCATGGGCTATAAGGTATGATCATATATCCACTAATACTTTCATTTTTTCCCGAATAGTATATGAATCCAAATCATGACACGTTATAATACGTATATCACGATGCACGGTCTATAATATCAAGCACTATGATCATGGTCTAAATAATCACAAAAATATCATAATAATCACTAAGTAATCACGAAGAATGACACGGCAATCACTGAGTAATAACGACAATAACATCTCATGACGGGGATCCACATATACCAATCCGTGTGACCTCGTGTCAGGAATCTTTTATCTCAATACTAAATACATGTAACATAAAGACTATCAAATAAGAAAACTATCAGAGAATGTATTCGCCTCTGGTCCTAAGAAAAAGGTATGACTCGGTGTCCGAGCTCGTGTCACATAACCCTATATATGAAATACCAAGTCAATTTGGTGTAACATCACTAACTGATACCTATCTAATATCTAATTACTCTCAACTGAAACCAACTCACCATGATGCAATGTGCTTCCCTTTTCTTAATCAAAGCACAGTGAAGCAATGTGTGGTTCTCACACTTGATAAATCAGCTCCACGGTCACATCAAGTGCGTGTGTTCTGCTCACTGTCACTCGACAGCAATAATGAAGCATAGTTGTGCTAACATCTAATATATACCAAATAGTTCTCCCCTTATCAACACCAATCGACAGCCCATATAGGCACTGTTGTGCTCTGCTCTATATATATTCAGCTCACAACAATGCCAAAACAGTGTTGTAACTGCTCCTATTGACCAACAGTAAAGTACTGTCACTGTTGCTCTCTTCTAATAAATTAATATCCCACCCCCTTACTTACTGCTCACAAAACTGATAACTTATCCCCCTCTAATGCCAACACAGTGAGAGCACTGTTGTGCTCCAACACTTGATGAGTAAGAACCCGACAGTGCACTAAGTATACTTGCAACTGCTGTGCTCTATTAGGCAATTAGCAACTGCTCATAACACCAAAACTCGACAGCAATCAAGAAGCACTGTTGTGCTCTCAAAATACTAACTGCCCGAAGGAGAAACTGTCCCTAATACCAACTCACAGCACCCTTGAACAACATAACCCGACCACAGTATATATATACCATTTTGGCTGGTCAAATGAATGCCAACCCGAGAATGCACAGTATGCACAGTGAGCACATAACCACATCCAACCCTTTATATCGAAATATATCATACATAACACTAGAATATATAAATAAATGCAAATCTACATTAAGTATACAATTAATAACAGTGTCAAAATTGAATTTAGAACAATGGATGGCCATATGGTCAAAATATCAAACACATGGCGTGCGTAGCACGATACATTGAGATACGCCCATAATACGCACCCCAAACGTATCCAAACTCGACCCAAAGCACACCCACGAGTTCTAAATAATAATTAGAGCCTAACTATCCTAATGACAAACACTAGGTGTGCCATTCTCAAATTTTCTCCAAAATAGCACAAAACTCAATATAGAAAACTCTAACTAGGTCAAATAAAGCCCAAGCTTCTCCCCATGGGTAGCACTAATGCAAGGGTGGATCCTAAATGAGTAATTACTCTAATTAGAAGCATTCTATTAGGATTAATCTCAGATTTACCTATTGGGAGATGGATTCCCAATGCAAAGGCTCAGGCACCCAAAAGCTCTAACTCTAGCTCCAAGTGCTTCTCTTCTACAGCTCTTGCTTCTAATAGCTTCTAGACTTCTTGGGGACTAGAATGAGAATGGTTGGGGTCAATTTGGTGGAGGTTTGATGGTGGAATGGATGGGTGAAATGAAAGCTTCTAAATTAGGATTTTTTTTAAAATGGAGAGAGGAAGAAGATGATGTTAATACTATATAGGGGGCGGCCACATAGTGATTAGGGTTATGGTTAATGCTAATATAAATGTCTAAAATACCTTTCTAGTTAGTCTTAAAGAAATTAGAGAAGAAGCTTTTCTTCCTAAAAGGTGTTTAGCCTAATCTTTCTAATTAATGCACTAGCCTAACTAGAGTCTAACTAGAGTCTAACCAAATCATTTAATTAGGTTGTCAAGTCAAGTTGGTTAGGTCCACTAGGGTCCTGACTAACCATAAAGTCCACCTACTAATCATAACACTATAGTTATATATAATACATAAAACATGCACAATTAATTAAATATTATGATACAATATTTTTATAAATACACAAATGACTAAAATACCCCTATTCTAGAAATGTGGTAGTTACAACCAGGAGGCCTGGATATGGATTTGCTCCAGTAGGAGGAACTAGTAGAGTAGCCGATGTACTAGTAGTCACAGTAGTCGCAGGAGTAGCAGCAGGGGTAGAAGCTAAAGGAATCCAGGGAGATAGAGTATCTTCCCTACCGATGAACAAGTATATGGTGGGAATAAACCATCCTCGACATCTATGAACTCTTCCTCTGATGGCTGTATGCGACAAGCATCCGGAGTAGCTGTAGTAGTGGATAGAGGATGCTTGGAAGAAGTTTCTCTATGAACCTGTCATCGTGCTCGTCCTCATCCCGCCATAGGTAAATCTGATAGTAAAAAATAGATGGTGTTATGAAACAAATAAAAATAGTGACATCATGACATCATAAAGTAATGGATGGTGTGGTAAAATAAATAAATACTAGTATGAAGATAAAATAAATAATAACCGTGTCATTAAAAAATAAATAATCTAAGCTAATTTATATATGTGCACGTACTAATCTTCTTTATCTTCCGAATCGCCATCGTTTTCTGAATTATTTTACGAATCGTCTTTGTCTTCATCTTCATCTTCATCTTCTACTTCTTCATTTTTATTTTCACTTTCATTATCACCTTCATCTTCCAATTCTTGTTCCTGCTCGATACCTCCATATCAAATTCCTTCTCTATATGAGGCAAATCTTCGATTTCAATCTCTTTGTTAACTCTACCATCCTCTACGGTAATATCAACCTCCATACCATTAATACCGACCAAACTCATATATGTAAGTTAAGTCATGACCACCTCATCCTCCTAGTATGCTAGATCCTTAATATTATATGTATTTCTAGCTTTATTTTTACATACAGCCCACCAATCATTATTATTGTGTTATCAACTAGGATAGCTCGTATAATACACGTGAACCGTTTGACTAGTCAACATAAATGGTTCTAAACCTACATATCTTTTTCTATATTTTATATCAACAAACCCAAACTAGTTGTCAATTTTCCATCCTTGCTTGGGTGTTGTGTCGAACCAATCATATTTAATCAACACAATGTTTGTCTCATAAGACTATTCCAGCTCCATGACATCTCTTAGTACACCATAATAGTCAAATTCTGGATCGGCATCGTAGACTGAATCCCTCACACATACTCCAAAATTCCTTGTATAATTTGCCTTTTTATCGACAAATGATTGATTAATAGGCTTATCAGTGGTTCTAAATTTGAAGCCATTCATGGTGTATCCATTCCAACACTTTTCCCTCTTGCTTGGTCCGATAGCTAATGCTCGAAGTTGTTCGTTCTGTAACTCTATACCAGGACGAAAAACCTGAAACATCATATATCATATAGACATTAGACAAAGTTTGATCGGAATAAATTTAGAATGCTTAAAATTTAGGGTTTATACATAATTATGGAACCACGATGGAAATTTTCTTTCAACCTCTCTAGCAAGATCATCATCATTAATATTAGGTCTCTCCATTTATATCTCATCTCTAAAAGTACTGTGATAATAAGGAGAACAGTTAGAGCATTTTTTCCAAGCATATACAAAATTGAAATATGTATCAATGATGTGTTGCTTACTTGTCAATATCTTGCATCTCCTCAAGACCCCTATTTAATAATATATGTCGATGAGCGGCTTCAAACTAATCGACTTCCACCCACCATACTTTAGTAGCACTTGTAGGTTTGCCTCCCACATTGAAGATAGTGCGGATTACACTATTTGGTGTATCAACCACACAGTCATCATTTCTTGGGTCTCTATTACGATTTATTCTGACATGAGTAATAAAGAAGATGGAGCAGAACTTTGAAACCTCCTCAATGATATATGCTTCGTATATCAAAGCTTCTACATGAGCCTTATTATCCACTTTCTTCTTTAGGTTATGTAGATACCTATAGATAATATATCAAATATTATATTTATTTTGTAAAGAAATTAATAATATAAGCTAATCAATTTATACCTCTCAAATGGATACATCCATCAAAAATGGACGGGAGCACCGACACGTGCTTCGTATGCAAGATGAATCGGCAAATACTCCATACTATCAAAAAATTGGGGGGGGGGGAGTGCCATTTCTAACTTGCACAATGTCAATATAATCTTCTCCTCAAGTTCTATTAAATGTTGCACAGTCAACTTTCTTGAACACAGATCTCTAAAGAATATAGATAATTCGGCTAGCAGAGTCTATACATGATGAGGCAATATCTCTCTCAGATCAATAGGTAGTAACCTCTCTAAAAATACATGAAAATTATGACTCTTCATCCCAGTTAGCTTATGTTTGTTGAGATCTACATATCTTGCCAGATTTGACACGTAGTCGTCAGAAAATCTCAACTTTGAAATCCGTTTGCATATTATCAATTTTTTATCCCTACTCAATCTAAATGGCGCTTGATTTACCCAATTACCGTTTGTACATTATTTTAGGTGTAAATTTGAACGCCTGCAAATAATTTTCAAGTCCTTTCTTGCTATAAAATTATTTTTCATTTTTTTTTTTATATCCATCACCGTATTGAAGATGTTGCTGAATACATTCTTTTCGATATGTATGATATCAAGATTGTGACTTATGAGATTTTCTTTCCAATATGGTAAGTCCCAAAGATACTCCGCTTTGTCCAATTATGGCTATGTCTGAACCCTTTAAAGTGAAGGACTGATATCGGATCTTCCATCATAATCGATAATCCATCTTCCACTTTCCAAACTTTATCTCATGTCAGTCTCAACGGGGGCGAAGATAGTTCCTGTTTACGAGCTATAAAGCCATCTCTGTTCCTTCTTCCAGATGTGACACAGGAAGAAATTGACGGTGACAATCAAAAGAGTATGCTTTCCCTCTATTATGGAGACTGAATGCCTTACTTATTTTATACATATCAGACAAGATAAAGTACCATGAGTACTCTACCCCAATAACATCTCATATGCTGGAAAATTATTAATGGTACACATGAGTGACGCTCTCATTTGAAAGTTATGCTCCATCGATATATTATATGTCTGAACTTCAAACTGCCATAATTGTTTCAACTCATCCAACAATGGCTGCAAGTAGATATCTATGTTTTTTTTTAGATTTTTTGAACCGGGTATGATAAGTGTCAAGAACATCTATGGAGTCTTCATGCACATCCACGGTGGTAGATTATAAGGAGTCAAAATTATCAGCCAACAAGAGTACTGAGATCCCGACTGTCCGAAATGAGTGAATCCATCAGAACATAAAACCAACATAAAACCAACCATCCGAAATGAGTGAATCCATTCCTGGGCTCCATAACAAATTTAGGATAACACCAATCAAAATGCTTCCCTGGTGCTCCATCTGAAAGATGAGATAATTCTCCATCATCCATCTTTCGTTCCTTGCTATACCATATCATGTGTTCTGTTGTATTTGCAGATATATACATCCTCTGCATGCCTCTTTATGATCGGCAAAAATAATATATACTTATAGGGACGCAATCTTGCTTGGGCAGTTAACTTTTTATTGCCCCGAATTGGCTTGTACCGGTCCGTATGACAGAAAATGCATCTATTTTTATCATTATTCTCCTTGTAGTACAATATGCAACCATTTTGACAATAATCTATCTTTTCGTAGCCTAATCCGAGTTTTTGTATCATCATCCTCGACTTGTAGAAGTTTTCAGGCAACTCTTTCGATCATTTTGGAAAAAAACTAAATTATCCGGTTGTAGCATTCTTGTGGCAAGTTAAAATCAAACTTGAGGTTTAACAGCCGCATCACCACCGACAGGACAGAATGAGAATCATACCAACTCTTATGCCAGGTTTTACGGTCGATATTCAAAGTTATCTCTGAGAGTGGACTCTTCTACCTCTGTTTTGAAGGAGGAATGGTATTGCAAAAATAAAGGTTCTCCATGAGTCATCCACTCCTTGTAATTCGGCACGAAACCCTTCTTGTAGAGATGCTCCCTCACGAGATCCACCTCTTTGAATGGTATATTATGAGATTTGACACAAGGGCATTCGATGAGCCTCTCATCCATGAAATAAGGTTGACTACTAGCATATTTTGGAAATTCCTCAACGTCCACCCTGAAATTATCTGTCAAACTAATCCTACTCTCATGTCGCCGATTATACATCCATAATTGGTCAACTAGTATCGACCCATTGCTTCTTTATGTACCATATATATTCAAATAATATGGATTATGATACTTGCTAAAATAAGAGTTAGGATGCTTGTTCTACATGTATCAAAAACTATACTTCCTCGACACTCATCCGAATATGGCCGATACACGCCTATATATATTAATACCTATATATAATCGGCAAGGGTGACTATTATTTCATTCAATTTCACATGTAAATTAATCGACAAGGGTGACTACTATTTCATTCAATTTCAAAACCTTTATATAGTAACTAAATTATAGTATATATATATATATATATATATATATATTAACAAGCTAAATATACGAACATTTTTAGTAACTAAATAAATGGTTCGGTTCAGTTCGATTCAATTTTTGATCCAAATAAAATCAAATAATGCTCATCCCTAACTATGACTGTGTCCGTGTCAAAACTATGTTTGTGTTATGTGTCAGTATTTGTGTCGCATGTTGGTAAACCTAAATTAATTTCAAAACTACTAAGAAGTTTAACCTAAATTAATAGTAACAAATGTACCATTTGTCGGTGTCTGTGTTTGTGTCCGTGTCCAAATCATAAGTCAAAATAACCTAGTTACGGTTATTACCTGCTGTCTCACCGGAGAGGGGGGTTGAGGATATCCCCGGATAGGGGGGTTAAGGAGGGGGCCAGAGAGGAGGGCTCGACGAGGGGGGGGGAAGAGGATGGGGTCGACGAGGAAGGGGCGGAGAGGGGAAAGGGGAGGGGGCCAGAGAAGGGGGTCGACGAGGAGGGGCCGTCGAGGGGGAAGATGAGTAGGCTGGAGAAGGGGATCGACGAGAAGGGGGCTAGGGATGGGGTCAAGGAGGGGGCCGGATAGGGGGAGGGGGTCGGGTGCAGATATATATATATATATATATATATGAAGTTTGGGTGGAAAAAAAAGTTGGCGCTAGAATTAAAATGTTTCGTTGCGACGGAAGTAGTCGTCGCTAAGACGACGCTATAATATTATCGACTGATCAGTGACGAAAATAGTGACATAAAATATATATGATTTTTTGTTACATATATGTCGCTAGTCAGTCGCTACTCAGCTTCAAAAATAGTTTCGTCGCTATATTTTGTCGCTATTTAACTGTAATTTTGTAGTAAAACCACTCATACTCAGTACCCCATGGTGCACCATGTGTCATAACCCGTACTAAAAAATTGGACATGAGTCATGAATACGTCCAGCCTACACCGCAGCATCGACGTTAAAATGTTGTCTAGGTCAACAATAGTAACTATCTAGCTCTAATAATAATATGATCATAACATATCAATAATATGTCAACTCCATAAGGAGGATAAGATGACAATATATATTGATAATAATAATACTCAATCACAGTAATCTAGAAGGAAAATAATAGTACGATATGATAATAAGGAAAGAGGTCCAAATCGTAAGTCTAGATAAGTCTAATCAACACAACATCAAGTCTAGTATCAAATAATATAACATCCCAAAGTCTAGTAGTCTCTGGAGACAAATCCAGTAGCAAATTAAATGTCTATCTACTAACTAAGCTATAACTAGATGAGTCTCTCCATCCTCTAGAACTTTTTCCTCCTGAGCAACCTGGCCAACGTCATCAGTCTCACCCTCCTGGGGTCCATAATACATAGGACACCAGTCCTCCAAATAAATCTCTAAAAATATTATCCAGTCATGATTGAACGAGTACAACTCTAACAACAGTTCCAATACATGGTAGGAATCATAAGATAGTAAATAATAATAAAATACATATTGAGATAAGTAGTATAAAATCGAAGCATGTCAGGTAGTGGAAAATGAGCAGACAAGTATAGTACATAATAGACAGTAAATAGGGAATAAAACAGGAAAGACTGGACCTAACTAAGTGTTTTAAAGTATAGCTTTTGATATGTGATCCATAATGATACCACTAAACAATGTCCATAATAGTACGGCTCAATCATACCGGTAAGATATGATTGGCTATCCACAATAGTACAGCTCAATTATACCGGTAAGATATGATTGGCTATCCACAATAGTATAACTTAATCTAGTAGGATTGGCTATCCACAATAGTACGGTTCAATCACGTAGGATTGGCTATCCACAATAGTACAATAATACGGCTCAATCATGTAAATTATTGGCTATCCATAATGGTAACAATAATACGGCTCAAACTCGTAAGATTGGCTATCCACCATAGTATAATTCTACGGCCCAATCTTGTATATTATTGGCTATCCAAATGATAACAATAGTACGGCTCAATCTTAAAAGATTGGCTATCCATAATAGTACAATAGTACGTCTCAATCTCATAAGATTGGTTATCCATAATAGTACGATAAATCTTAATCATGTCATATCACGGTATAAAAAATATAATATGGTGTCAAAATATGAGCATGGCGATCGAGATGTACAATGAGATGTGAGAAGCAATATAGCGTGACTGAAATCCATAACAACAAATTTGTATATCCATCGTATCAAGAATCAAGTAAACATTACTAAATACATGCATTATAATAACTATCAAGTAATGAACTATCAGAGAATGTACTCGCCTGTGATCTAGAGCAATAAAGATAAAATAGTCTGAACTGGAGTCCAAGTGATCTATATATGAATTATCATGTCAAACATGTATTTTGGAACCATAAATATGCTTAAATAGCTTTAGATGAGGTTTCTGGGTCAAAACTAGGTTACTAGGGTCAAACTAGGTCAAAACCTCAATTTTTGGTCCATATTAACTATTTACTTAGTTTATGAAGTCATACTATTTAATACTAGTCAATACTAGGTTATACCAAGCTATCCATAGGTTTCTAGGTCATAGTAGTAGGTATTAAGTATAATGGATATCACAAATATTAGTATATATCAATACCTTAACTTATTATCTCATACTTAGAATACCTTAGTTATACCCATTACTTAGCCAATTTAGTATATCTCATCAATAACTTATTATATCCATACCTTGATATCTAACTCTAACAGTAATACCAATACCTTAACACCTATACACCATATCTTGATATATATATATATATATATATATATATATATATATATATATATATATATATATATATATATATATATACTTTGGCATGTAGATACTCAATATTACCTACCAATATCTCACAATGTATCCTACACTAGTGCACTCATAATAGTCCTCAAAACACACACACACACACACACACACACACACACACACACACACACACACACAACCAAGCTTCCCACAGTCACTGTACTGTAGAAGGTAATCCCCAACTCTTTGACAAATACAGTTGTGCAACAGGATCCCCAATCTGTCCTCCTCCAAGTCCTACACAGATCTCGTGCTTGCACATAACAACTTCACAAATACAACTCCCTTCTACACCTTACTATCAGCAGTGCACATGTGTTGCTCATCCTAACTGTAATGCTACTATTGCATATACATCACCCCAAACTCAAGCACTGCAGATCAACTGCACATCTCAACAATAAACCTATAAACCCGAGCTTCTCAGGTAACACTGAGCTCCCTATGGAGCATACTAGACACTTCCATGCAGTGCTCCTAGAGCAGTGCCAACTGCCTCTCCTAGTTCACTCCCTCTATTGTTGCAGGAACTGCAGCTAGCCCCCTTCACTACTTACTGATGTGCTGCTACTAGTAAGCCCCTACCTGATTGCTTGGCTCTCTTAGACATCGCCTGTACTAAACACATGGACTGCACACTTAAACCATACTAGCACTTCCCATGCACCTCAAACTCACCCAGGCACCACACATCAGCAATACAGCCCTCTACTTCTTCACTATCTACCACGACTGCTTGTAATCCCCAACTAACAAAGCAATACTCAGACCTGACCTGCACCAAACTATGCACAAGCCTCACATTGTCCTACCCTCTCCAGCTCTTACGCATCCACACACCAACACCACACTCTCCATCTCACTTCATTCTAGTACAGTAACTTCCTATTACAATTGGACACCATATCATTTCCTGCCTACAACACACAGACACTCAAACTAGCACACACACACACACACACCCCCATGTAAGCACACATACGCACACAACTCTCAACTACAACCCTATACCTCACACCAAGTGCCCATGATACATCACTAACACAAGACACCCAATTGCACCACCAAGTGCACAACACTTATGATACCAACACACACCCAACTAACACAAGCATCCAAATAACAAACACTTGGTGTGCACAACCTAGTGCCACACACTAAGTACCATGATACTCAATGACATACAATCAAAACTCTACGCCATCATGATACCAACCCCCAAATCACATAAAACACAAAATAATACACACACACACACACACACACACATTATATATATATATATATATATATATATATATATATATATATATATATATATATATTATGGGCATATAAATAACTAGGATAACTAATTATAATGCAATTAATAGGAATTAACACATATTGGCTCAAAACCCCTAATTCTACCGATACGTATCATGGCATATAATGATAAGGCCTATAAATATCATGGCGTATAATGGACACGAAGGAAAAAAAATGGACACGGACTCCTAGCAAGCTCCTCTCCAATGGATTCTTCTTTGCAATCCAAGCATCTAGATCTTCATTGAATGAATAATGAATGAGAATGGGTGAATTGGATTAGGGTTTGGTAGAAATTTGGATGGATTGAGAAAAAAATTTACTTTGGAGAAGATGGGGGCTAATGAATGAAATAAAATGAATGGATGAACCCTAATTTGAATATGCCTCCTATAGTAAGGTTTGGGTTATGCTATAATGTCAAGTTTTTTCCCTCCCCATTATCTAATAATTATCATGACGGAAATCTTTCATTAGGAGGAAAGCATATAACTAATCAATAGGGAATATTCTATCCATAACACTAACTAATAATTTCTAAATAAGTAAGTCATGACTAGCAATAATTAATAATAACTAGCACTTAACAATTGCTAATTAGCTAGCATACTAACTAACACTAATATAATTATAACTAACATAAAAATAAATATAGCTATATAATTGCAACTAATTATGAAATAACAAAAATACTCCTCTCACAATTCTAGGTGGTTACACCATGTACCCATGATACTCTCATGATACCCATCCCTACACCAAATTATATTGATACCACATCAAACCACCATGATACACTATATATATATATATATATATATATATATATATATATATATATAGATAGATAGATAGATAGATAGATAGATAGAAAAATTCTTTAATACACACGTCCAAATATTTGTACCAATACATGTAAAATCTGAACCATTCATTTTTGATCCAATTGTTCATATTAAGAGGGCTTTGTTGTAATATGACTAGAGGAGAAAACATCATTTAATACAATGTTTCACTTTTGACCTGTTGGTAACTTGTTAGTGTAGGTCATTCTTCACTTTAAATTTTTCAATGAACACCCTTGATTAACTCATATTTAATTTAACTTTAAGATGATAAAAATTTCACAAAATACCTTAGATTAACTCATATTTCACTCTTGAATGCCTGCAGTTTTTTTGTACCACTTGAATGATTAATAAATTTTTTACAAAATACCCTAGATTAACTCATATATGACTCTTGATCGTCTGCGCCCTTTTTTTTATGACACATACGCCCGTCTCGACCAACTATTTACTTAATAAATTTTTTATAGTAATAATATTTTTGTTTTTCTAACGATAATATTTATTTGTTTTAATGTAAAAAATTAAATGGATCATAATTTTTATTTTTAATGAATATCGTGAACCTAATATCCAATTGAGGAAAATCTTAAAGCAGGGTCAAGCTAATCTGAATATCATTCTTTCATTCAATATTAAATTTTTTTTGCGTTAAAGGAAAAATAATTCTGGAGTGTGATATATAGTTTGTGGTTGATTATGGTTAACATATAACCTGGATCTCATATTAACTCATATTTAATTTATGTTGAAGTTAATTATTTTTTTCTTAAGATTAAAATAAAATATAATAATAAGAAAGAAAAGTATTTTATAATAAACACTGTTATTTTTTTTGTTTTTAAAAAATAATTATCTCCATATTTAATCTATATTTAAAGATAATTTGCTCTATCAATCCTTATATAAAGTACTATTAAATGCACGTGCGTTGCACGTTAAATTATTTTTAATATTGTTGAAAATAGTTTAATTATTTATAAATTAAAATTTGTTATATATATATTTATTGAAAATTAAATTTATAAAATTCATTGATATTATAAAAATTTAATTATATTTAAATAGTTTAAATTTGACTTGAATATATTTAAATTAAAGTTTGTTATAAATATGTATGTTTGTAAAACTGTGGATATATGTCTATATACAAAAAATATATATTTTAATATGTTTCTACGTAAAGGATACACATACTTAGAATTTTTAATTATTAATTTGTTAATTAAATTGGTTGGTAATTTATTTACAGTTTGGATAGATAAGAAAGAAGTTGGTTTATGGTTTGATTTTTCTCCCGTAACAAATATGAACCGTATTATAATATGGGAGATCGGAGATATCTAGACCAATCATCATCAGTTAGATACGTGAGAAGAGTATTTTTATTGAATCACGATAAACTTTCAATTTTCAAGGTTAGTTTGGCAACTTTATTAAGAAATCATCACCGCTTGGAATTTGTAATCACTTCTTTGTTAGTCCCAAGCTACTTTTGTCTTTCCATTTTCCTCACTTTTTTAAATTTTCCCTTGTTCTATATACAATAGTATCTTTCTATCTTCCTCACTTTTTGTATTTTTCTCTTGTTATATATATAATAGTTTTCTTATTTCAACTGTAGAAAATTTTTGTTGTTTCAACTAGTAGTGATGAAGAAGATGTCTAAGCATACAGAAGATATAGATGATGTAGAAGATTGGATGCTAGCTTTAAATAAATCTTTTATTCCACATATGATGCGTAGTTTTGAAGAACAAGTATCAAAAATTTTAAGTCAACTTTCTTCGATGAATGGTCTGCTTAGTTCGATCCAACTTGAACAAATTATTATATTTTAGCGTCTACAAAAATAGAAGCATCTGTCGCATATTCTTAATAAGTCATTTTTGCTGTTATTATTGAGGATGAGGATAACACTCAATCTTCTGATGAGGAAGAGAAATATAGGGTAGTTGGAGAAAATATCAAGAAAATTTTGGTTTCGGTCGCTCTCGATGAACCTGACCTTACAAGCAGTCCTAGGAGAAGTATGGAAGGGAATTTAGTACAGTTCACCCCTTTCAAAATTCAAACAAAATGTTCAACCTCAAAGCTTATACAGTTGACTAAGGAAGAAAGGAGTATTTATAATTATATTTTTGAGGATGATAGAAGTGACCGGTAAGTAATATGAGTTTTCTTTTCATTTCAACTATACTTAATTTTTTTTCTTAATCGTAGAGACAAACTTATTATTTTTTTGTTTAATCTATTCATTTCTTTTCTTAGAGAAATAATATCATCTTGCAAGGGTCAGTATGTTACTCGGGCTGAAATAAAGTACATTTCTCCATGAATGAAAATTAGGAAAGTGGTATGTAGATACTATATTTTTTCTTCGATACCATCAATGTTTACTTCGATGCGATCGTTGCTATATGTTAATGAGAAATACTCAGATTGTTAGCATGGTCTCGATGCCATCAATTTTTACTTTGATACAATCTTTGTTTTTTAAATGATAAATACTCAGATTATTAGCATGGTGTCTACGGTTCTCACTGAGGAGGAACAGAAAAGAACTGACAATAAAGCTAGTGTATGGTATTTACCAATATAGTTATCGGTGAGTTAGAATTTTATTCTTTTATGATTATGCAATAATAATTTCTTCTCATTTATTTGTCGTTCGTAATATATTATTTTATGTTTATGTTTATGTTTATGTAGAGTGAAAAAAAGTTATAATAAAGCTATTCATGAAACATGGAAGAGGTGCAAATATTTTGAGAATTATATAGGCTCTCTAAGAACTTGTGATGGGGTATTAATTTTTTTGGTTTAATTTTTAATTTTAATTTACTAAAAATTGATCAATTTGTTATAATGATTAATCCTTGGTCAGATATATATACCCATCCTTATGGATGAATATTATATTCTTGCAAGAGTTATGATTGAAACAAAATTTTTTGAAGTTTAGGACTCACTTGCATCTTCAGATGAGCCGCTTTATAACAAATGAGTCATAAAAGAAATAGTAAGCTCAAGTTCATAATTTTGTATGAATTACGTACTAGATTCACGGTATATTAATACATATTGTATTTTGGTAATTGTAGCTTTCAAATTTAGATCTCTTTCTTGAGGAAGAGATTAGGAAGTTCAAAAATGCTACATTCAACTTTTCTACATTCTCCATAAAGCGTCGTCGTAATGTTCCCCGTCAGGAAAATATATTTGATTGTGGTATTTTTGTAAATTTATTCATGCAAGGCCGATGTGATTAATTGGAGTCTCATTCTTTCTATGTAAGTCTAAAAATACGTCGTCAAATAGTTAAACTATTTTTTAGAGCAATACTTTTGATGTTATATTTGTTATATGCAGTTTGATTCAAAATTTAAAAGAAGAAAACTTGTTGTATGGATATCATCTTCAAAGCACAACGCAGAATGCAGAAGAAACCAAATTGCGCAACCATCTAATTATGCAGCAAAGGATGAAACAATGTATCACTCTAATGGGTGAAGATGGAAGATGATACATATTTTGTTTCTTGTATCAAATGAAATATGTCCATTTATTTTGTAACAAATGGTTATAAAATATGTCAAAACTCTTTTGGAGTTATAATGTTCTTAGAATGTGCGATGAAATTTATATCAAGTTGTCTGCTCGGATATGTTTGATTATATATATAAATATTTACTATAGGATTACAACAAGCAAAAATCAAAGAATCTTTGAGGAATAAAAAATATATAATATAAATATCCAATTGTTACAAGTATTTAGCTGTAATCGAAAATGTCTTGCATGCATAATAAAGGCTTATGCTGAAGTCGGACAAATCTTGATGTCATCAAAACATTCCAAATTTAGACAATTTATTTTAATAAAATTGTACATAAACTATTTCCATAATACATAGCAGATAAACACCGAAAATATAAATATAACAATAGATTATTCTTCAAACGATTTAACTTTTGAATTTCCTTCAATAGATTTTTATTTTTCTTCTTCAAATTTTCTATTTCCCTGTACTTGATTTAATTTGCTTAAGCACTGCTTTCAAGTTTTTCTGCTCTATATCAGGGTTGCTTTCATCAGCCTGCATAAAATATTGACATTCCTTCTTCCCCAATTTCTGGAAAAATCTCAATTAATAAAACAGATCATAAGATGAATTTAATAATAATTATTTTCAATCCAAATGAACCCTTACCACATAATTACCACAACCATAGAACTCTCTACCAAAATTGTCAGTGTTGAAGGGATTCTTTTTCGAGAAAATACAATTCTTTTTCGAGAAAATACACCACGGTGGCAGATGTGATAATTTACCGACGAACCATTGGATGAAGACGATGACATGTCCTAAAATTCAAATTCATTTTTTTTCTATTCTGGATGTTATAACTCATCTTCACCAACTTCTTTGAATCATCTGGTAAATCTCTGCTATAAGTTTGATACATAATATAAAGAGCCAGAAAACTTTTAATATGTAATATGTATTAAATTTTCTGCCTAAATTATCCACCAACCTTCAAGGAAAATTTGGTTAGAATAAAAATATTAAATATTGCTTCTGGTTTTGATATCTTGGGAAGGAGTACTGCTTCTTGGTACATGGGGTCGAAAGGCCCCCGCGACATGCCTTCCGTTGGTATTACCAAGAAAGAAATGGAACATTAGTTCAATAAATTAAGATCTCGTGAGTTCCGATAGGATTTCTGCTATTAAATTATGTCATAATCTAGAAGTTGTTCTCCTAGATTATTTCAGGATCATGCTGCCATATAAATTTTTTTTTTGTCATGAAGAAGTATTCTGTTGCATTTGGATCAATTATATAGAAAACCAATAATATTAAATAGAAAAATAAAATAAAATAGTACATAATGAGAATTAAATCAGAAAAATATTTACTTAATCACTCAGTTCATTTGATTCTATTAACTCTTCCTCGTTACATCACTTCCGTAATTTGTATTTACAGTAATCGTGACCCAATTTTTTGCAAACTCTACAAATTTTTGGCTTGGGGATATTCTGACTTTCTTTTTTTTGGCTTTATTTTCCTTGAGAAGGCCTTCCTTTTGTTGCTACCAAGTATGGCTCTTTAAAAGCTTTATGAATTCCACCAACTACATCAGCTACCATTTTTTTTCTTCGCCAATATCGGTCATCATTTTTTACAACTCAATCAGCACAGCGGACATCAACTATGTTCCCTTTTCTTGAATTTAGCTTGATTTTTTACAATATTATGTAAACAGATTAACTTGTTCCAGAATACCACCATACCTTATGCTCTCAATCCTGTATTGGTGGATCAATCTCCATTCTGCGCCAGGTCCGGAGAGATAATTGTCTTTGCAATCCTTCAACCAATGATTTTTATTAAGTTTTTTGGAATCTCTGACAAATGCAAAGTCTTCATCGCTGAAAAAAATATGCCTACAAGGAATCCCCTTGGTCTCCATCCAGAAGCAGTCATAGGTTATTTTATTCTCATTACCACAAAATGTAACCTTACGGTTTGGTTAGTCCTTTGACAAATAATTTTTGATTGTGCAAACATCTGCATCTCCTATCTTATCATGCTGGACAATAGTATATTTATCAAAACGTGTGATTTCATTCCTTACCTCTATAAACACTTTTTTTGTGTAAATTGATGCAAATTTATCTTCTATTATGGTAATGCTAGTTTGTTTGACTGTGGATGTTGAGTGTTTATCAATGGCATTCTTAGTCATCTTGCCATAACGTAAGGCAGCCAAACCGTAGTCACAATATTGAAGGGCCCTCCATAGTGACAGCTTCTCATTCAAAAAAAAATTCATAAATGCGTTCATTGATTCACATCAATTTGTTGTAGTAAAACTACTAAAATAATTTTCACGAATGAATGTGTCTGCCAATTGATGCCTCGTACTGTACCATGCTTTTGTCTACTCATTGTTCTCTGTATTATAATCTTGTAGCATCTTCTGCCAACGACTTTCAAAATCATTCTCTGAATAGTACATGTTTAAAAAATATGGACAACAACAAAAGTTTTAAAACTGATAATTAAAAAAATTGTAACACCAACATACTTCAAATTAAAGTACCAAGTGTGAGATTTACCTTTTATCAGATTCCTTAATTCTCTTGCAAAGCCTTCTCCATGTATATATTTTATTGCATTGTTTAGATATGCCATGAGCACGTTCGATGAACTACGGTGACCATTAAGTCCTCAATTACTTTATTCATGGATCTGCAACTATCCGTGATAATTGTCTCTGGTAATTTGCCTCCCATACACTCTTAGAATTTTTGTAAAACCCAAGAATATGTATCTGCAGACTTATTATGGATTATTGCAAACACAAACACCTAAGTCATTACATGATTGTTTGAACCCACCAGAACCATCACGATATTTCACATCTATTTGTTTTATATGTAGAATCAAAAGTTAGTGAATCTCCAAATAATTTTTCACTACCACGTTCCAAAAACAGGGGTATTTTTGACTTTTTCTATATTATTAAATTATGTGTATTTAATTTAAATAATTGAATGAGATGTGTATTTATAATATTATATATATACAGTGTTCATTAATGTTGAGCTGGTAGACTTGATCTAGAAGCCCATTAGATGAACACCTGACCGAATTATAGGGTTGTGTATGAATTTGTATTAATTAGAATTTAATTATTTGGGATTGTGATTAATTATTGTAATTTTATTTAATTGTTGCGCCTTTTCGTTGCTTCGATATTTGGAGCGCTACCCTAGCTTTTGCCTTCCAACAAATTTCACAACCTTGTCCTAGACGTGCCCGCCTTCCATTCTGACCTTTTTATAACTTGTAATTATGCTCTCTTATGCTTCATTTTAGCCGCACAATATTCATCGCGGACGTTTATTTAATTTCTAAATAAATTCCAACTTTGTATCGTTGTGCGTTCCAATTAAAATTGGAGGCAATCTCAACCAATTTTTTGTGCAGTCCAAATTAGGGTAATATTCTGTTCTAAGTCTTGTTCATTTATGATATTTGTGTCCCAACCTAATTTTGGCCCCATGTACACCTAATTAATTTTAGTACACAGCTTGCATTTATTTATAATTAAATTAGGTATACCATTTTGATTAATCTCGTTTAATCCCAACTTAATCCAAATACCCCCACTCATTAAGCCCATACCAAACACACAACACCCCCTCACCCTCCAAAACACCAAAAACCAAATCGCCCACCATTTTTTCATCATTTCATGTGTCTGTGCAAATACCCAAATTCAAGGGGGCTAATTTGCAAATGTTGCATTAGGTGTCAACACCCCATTGGTTCAACCAAATGGAGAAGCCCAAAATTTAACTAGTCAACTCAACCCTCTCCATGTATAATTAATTTTCTCCATATCAAATCCTGGCCACCCATTCAAAATGTGGCTCATCATCACCACACACCTCCCATCACCCTTCCTATAAAGGTCACATCACCTCACCCTTCCCAACATGCCCTAATCCCCAAACCTAGGGAACAAGCCCCCACCTCTCTCTCTTTTCTCCTCACTCAACCGTAGGAAATTTTTTTTCTTCTTCTTTTCTTCTTCTCTTCTTCTTCCTTTCTTCTTCTTCTTCTCTTTTTTAAATTAAAAGGGGGGAATACCAACCGGGCTCCTGTTCACCCGACCCGGCCACCCAGCCAAGCTCCGAACCCGCAGCAGGCCTGCTGCTCCGGCACAGCTCCACCACTTCCCCTCCATCTTCTCCTGCTGCACTCCATCATCACTACCATCCCGAGCTCTTCCTCTCCGGCGCTGCCACTTCAACTCCGGTCGAGCTCCAGCCGACTCCCTGCTCCGGCACAGCTCCGCCACTCCCCCTCCATCTCTCCGGTCTCCTCTTTTCCCGTCTAGCACTGTCGAACCACACCGTTTCTTCCGTACAGTCCGGCCAAACACCAACCCCGGCTGCTACACGAGTACCACCACCCCGCTCCACCTTCATCTCCACGACCACTCCACCCGGCCTCCCTCCATCTTCTCCCTCCGGCCACGAATAGCCCCCTCTACCCCCGCCTGAATCCCTTCGACCTACTCCGACCTTCTCCTGTCCCCCTACTGCACCAACATTAGTAGCTCCACCACCAACATCAGCAGCTCCACCACCATCACCACCCGTCGAGCCAGGACCATCCACCTCGTCATCCTCGTCTTCGTCATCGTCGTCGACGTCTTCACCGTCGTCGACGTCTTCACCGTCGTCGACGTCTTCACCGTCGTCGTGCGCAGGTTCGATCCCTTCCACCCCCCGCGTACACGCACGTGTGTACGTGTATGAGTTCTATGTAATGTATATAGGTATGTATTAGTATGTACGTAATAATATATATATATTAATATATATATATATGTATATTGGTTATTTTTATATAGTATATAATTAATAAAATGTATACTGGTATAAATTCATTAGTGTATTATTATATAGTATATGTATTTTTATCGATATATATATATATATGATGTATTTCTCGAACTGGTATATATATACATATGTATACGTATTGTACATGCATCCCTAGTACCCTTTTTAATATATGTATATATGTACATAGTATAATTTGATTAAGTATGTATATGTGTACATATCTATAATAGTGTAAATTCATCATGTGTATATATATATATATATATATATATATATATATATATATATTGTATGCAATTAATTGGTAATATATTATGAGTATAATATGTATATTTATATAAATATCTATACTAGGTAGCCCGAGTGTAAATATGGATACCCCGTAACTACATATGACCTTGTGACCCTGTGAACTGATAGTGGGCTGCCACATGTACACTGACGTACTGGCGAGCCCCATATCATTTTGATCGTCTGTCTTGCACAGCAATCACAGACGCGACTCCCGTTCAACTTGGCACACTTGACCCTAGTTGACTAGTGCCATACTTGGTATAGCCCCTGAGTTCGATGTATTTTTGATTGTGTGTTAGTGTAGCATCTGATGCAAATATTATATTGTTTTATGATATATCTATAGGATTGTTGGATCATCCAGGCGATACACTGGAATAGGATATTGGTATTACCAGCTAAGGACCCAAGGCGAGTACATTCTCTGATAATTTCTAATTATTTGATAATATCTATAAATTCAGTATCTAGAAATGTTACATCTGATTCTTGACACTATGCTACACGGACTAGTATATAAATTGGATCTGCAATCATGAGATGTTACATTGATTATCGTCTTGACAGTGTACATGATATATATTTAGACCTTGTACATTGCTCGTGTATCGTGATATGTCATGATTGGATCCACTATACTAGTTGAGGGCGGAGGAAATTTTAGTAGATTATGTGATCATACCCAACTCTACATGCATCATAGCTCACCCCACATCTCATGTCGGGTGCGGCCTGACCATTACATGCCTTATAGCTGTTATATATGATTAGCCTGACCACTACTAGCATGATAGCTAAACAAATGGTTAGCCTGACCTTACATGAATCAAAGCTAATCATATGTAACCAGCCTGATCTTGTCCCAAGCCGATCACATGATAGACTGATATTTCAAACACTTAGAATAGTTACAGTTCTCTACTTTAGATCATATACTACATCACCGTGTATGATATTGTACCTCATTCTCTTCATTTCATATATGCATTGACTGTTTCATATTTTTACATTGCCTATCTCTTTATTTTGCCATTGCATTTATTCACTATTTCATATTTTTATATGCATTGACTGTTTCATATTTTTACATTGCCTATCTCTTTATTTTGCCATTGCATTTATTCACTATTTTCTCTCAGTATATAGCATCATCTGTTTATTGTTTTATAGTCCTTATCAATTAAATAGAATTGTTATTTGAGATGTACTTTGCTCCTTCCTGACTGGAAAATATTTTCTAGACTATGCCTAGAGGACTGGTGTCCGACACTTATGGACCACAGGGTGAGTAGCTGAGACTTGGACTTGGTAGTTCAGTTGTAATTCCGGGAGGTTTAGCCGGAATCACTAGTTACCTAATTAGTTCTTTTAGCATATTATTTTGGTACCAGATTTGTCTCCGGTATACTCTTTGAGACTTGGATTATGTTGTTGAGTTAGACTACTTCTATTTTTGACTTGTGTTGCATTTTATCTTATTTCTTTGAGATCTTATCGTGCTATAGTTATGTGATTGAGTATGTTGTACATATTATATTATGATTATCCGTGTCTCCGGATGGAGTTGGATATCCATGTGAGATTGATTAGATAGTATCATGACCTAGACAGCGTTCTACCGCTGATGCTGTGGCTTAGGCTGGACGTACCCATGCTCTCGTGCCCCTATACCGGGTGCGGGTCGTGACACATTTTTTAGTGGTGGCCCATGCAGGTCAGACTTCGCAAGTTGTGCGATGTCGTGGTAGTGCAACGTCATAGTTGTACTACTGCGTGCCTGCTATAGAATATAGGACATAGGATACCAGGATGAGAGGGGATACTCAATCACAAAATTCTTGAGAGATTCCTAGGACGACCCCTTGAGAATCTTATTACAATTTCCAATTTAAATCCTTCGCCCTTGTTTTCGTCCGTCCTCACTCGTTGATATTGAGTTTGATTCTTGTTGACCAGTTTTTAAATTTAATTCTTGGTATCGTTGTTGAGTTAATTTTATATCAAGATGAATTTTACGGGCTAAAATTTACAGTATCATCTGATGACATATATTGATGAGGACAGTGAGAAAGGTAAAACGTCTACTTTGGTTATGGAACCTAGAGTTTATCGCAGCCACATTAGTTGTCGTGACGAGAACGTAGGAACCTGAATTGGATGTACATACTTTAGTTATGAAATTTAGAGTCTCTCGTAGCCATACCGGTTGGCGTGGCGAGGATTCTAGATGACATGATTATAGGGTTGCATACCTTAGTTACGGAACTTGTCGTTTATCGCACCTTTGCTTACTGGCGTGGCGAGGATTCTGAGTGTCATAATTTCTGACATGCGTGTATGATTATCAGGTTGTATCTTAAATTGGTTCTTAAAGTATTATCTCAACACTTATCTATTTCTGTTATTATAAGACTTTATTCCATCGCTTCTTTTGTTTGCTAGTAGTAGAAATACCTTTAGTCCTCAATCCAGTCCTTTTTGAGCTTCTATTCTTTGAGGATTCCTTGTTAAGTATGATAATTAGTGACTTATAATTATGTCTGTGTCTTGAGTATTAGTATTGACTGAGTGTTGCTTGTGAGTTTGTAAGTGTTTCCTAGTTGGACATGTGAGCAGTAGGCATTAATCTAGAGTTAACCCATAGCAATAAACATTACCTTCCCCTGCTCGTTATAAAGCCCTAAAAAAAAGGAAGGCACAACAGAACAGTACCTTATAGCAATAGCTCTAGGATAGGTGTCATTATAGTACTATATATAAAAGGAGAGTATAGAGTATCAGTGATAGTTCCAAGAGTTAGTATCAGAGCCAACATACCCGTCCTGACTAGTCATGAATTTATGTAGTTGGAAGATCTATGTAAACAATTAAGTATCAAGGAATTGTGGAGCATGATGTTCAATTTTATTATTGATACTGGGGGTGTTAAGAATAAAGAAATGTATATGCATAAAGGGTTTTAATGAGATGTCATGAGTAGAGAAATATCAGGATTGGTAATGAAAGTGGTGAAGCGTATCTCAGATTAGTTTAACAGGCTGTAAGAGATTAAAGGAAAATACATATACATGAATCGAGATGAGGAACCATATACTTTTCCATGAAAGTAAAGTGAAACATGGGTGTTATAGAAGGTGCAAGTAATCATTGGAGAAAATACGTGTGATGATAACTTTGATCATTTGAAAGTAATAGTGCAAATAATTCGGGCAGTATAATTTCCGTACACAGTTGAGATTGTAAATAATTGGTATATTAGTGTGCACCTTGAGTATTAGAGACTGTGAGTATTTATATGTATACTTGTGGATTAATTTTATCGTTTGAAGAGTGGAAATGAATTGCAATTTTTAATTTTGAGGAGTTGAGATTCTGTGTTATGGAATTTTGAGGATTCAATAAACATATTCAAAGCTATAAGGATTTTAGAAGCGATTAAAGTTTTATTTTGATATGAGTATTTGACTTTGAGGAAGTATATGCATTTTACTCTAAATCGTTCGAGAAGTAAAATTTTGATGATTTTATTTGGAGGATTAAATTTTTATGGTGGGTAAGAAATATATATTAGTATATGAGTGGATGAAGTGCATACGTAAGGATCAGTTAAATTGGGCATGATTGAGATGGCACTGCAAACAGACTTGGGTGTCCATCTAGAGTAGTATTAGAGAGAACAGTACTTAGTATGGTGTGTTGCACTTGGTGTGCACTTGAGTGATAAGAACAACTAGTATGAACATTTGTAGTAGGAAGAGAACTAGCAGTGGGTGTACTAGTAATAGAAACTGTGGTACCTAAAGGGATAGAGATATCAAACCTTGGATGCATCATTGACCTATGCAATCACAACTAGGAATATTTTCAATCTATTTATCTTGTTATCCTTATTCCTTCTAAATGTTGCTTCTTTAGAACTTTACTGTCCTTCCTTGATGATATCACATTTATTGCCTTAATTAATTCTTTTGGATCTGTCTTCAGGATGTCACCGAAGACACGATCTACGAGAGTGGGAGCACCAGCTTAAGAGGGGTCTGCCACCTCTCCATCTGATGGACAGACATCCGTTGTTCCTCCTACATCTCCGATGCATGTGGGAGTATCTACACTTTTCGGGGTCCTCCTCCCCCACCTGTTCAGAGGATTGCCGCAGCTGTAACGGACAACCTTCCTCTTTCACCGACTCCGATTTCCGGAGGTGTGCCCATTGACGGGACACAGGTTTTTACTTTGATCCAGGGCATGGTAGATGTCCAAAGAGTAACGGCAGATGCTCAGCGAGTTTAAGCTGAGGCTCAGAGAGTGCAGGCAGAGGCACACCTAGCGCAAACTGAACTGATAAGAAAGAGCATGGAGAACGCTCACCAGATGGTGCTATAGGCAGTTGAGAGAGTTGCTGTCACGCCCAGTCCCAAAATACGTAGGGCCAGGAGTACGTGACACGCCAGCTACGCATTCGACCAGACTCTAGTCTGACTCGAATACGTATAAGCTGTAATATAAAGGGCACTATCTAGATATTCCATAAATGTAAACCTCTATGTCTTAATCCATAATGTACAACAGTATACAAAAAAGAGCTATATGTGCTAGAGTCGGCCGCCCAATAACACACTAACTCGAATAGACTCGAGAAGAAGTATGAGTCTATAAAAACTAGGCTACAACAGCAGATGAAATAAACAATATAAAATAACCATAATGCCGGTAGATATAATGTGAGTACCTGGTACCATGCCCGCAAGACCTACAACTCCAATAGCAACTCCAAATGCTCCGTAATCATCTATGCTGCAAAACTGGCAGGGAACCAGGTCCTCAAAGGGACGTAACAAGGTACAAAAATATAACATGCCAAGTAAACAGAAAGTACAAGTGCAACAACAGGGTACTCTATCATAACCAAACAAGTGTGACACAGTTTAAAGACAACGTTCGACGTGTGGGCTTTCTAAAATAAAACCGTAGCTCCGGACACAAAAACACACGACACGTACCTTAGCTCCGGGCAAAGAGTCACACGGGTGATACAACTACACTAGATACAGGATCACTACAGAAATAATACATATATATATAAGCGCGTGTAGAGTAGCCCAAACGTCTAGTAACTGTCTTCCCCATCCCCAAGCGGTCAATGATTGTGCGTTGAACCTGAACCTCTAACTACAGTCTCGACAAACAGAAATAACTCAACAGACGCGACCCTAAGGTCGTCCCAGTATCTGGTCATGATGTCAGTATCAGGATACAGGAATCTGGCACGATCATAGTGTATGAGTGTGTCCTGGGGTGTCGATGTACTCAGGTACGTGCATCGAGATGCTACGAAACATCCAACAATCTTTCTAAGATGTTACGACAAACATCTTCACCCGGTTGTGAACCGGACGCGAAGTATTGAACGTCAACATAAATACGTGCATAATGCACATAACAAAATAATAAATATCTGTAACTGAAATACAGGGTGGCTAGGTACACTTGCCTGCACGCGCTGCTGATGACGGGGATCCGGTACCACGTCCAGGTCCTCAGGTCCCGTAGTACCTAAAGATAGATATAAACCAATAATCAATAATCTATTCCATGACTGATAGGGATGAGACACACATCTATACCAAAGCTCAGTCTCAACTACGACTCACAGGGACAAGATACTAGGGGGTTGACCAAGGTTGACTCGGAGTATGTCACATCTAAACATATTAAACATCTGCACCATATCATCAATCCAAACCTCAATCTTACTATGTTCATCACGATATTCTGTGGTCCACCACATAATCCAATCCTCGGTTTCACCCCGGGTCTTCACAGACGTCAATATGCATATTCAGGTATCCTCCTTGAATGACTTATTCATTAATTATTTAAACCCGCAATATACAATCATCAACATTTTACCTTAAAACTACTCTTCGATTAATTTTATTATTATTTCTCAGTATCCAATCCTGACTAACGGTTTGATATTACACCATTTTCACAATCCATCACCTGCTCCACCATGTCCATCAATATTCTACTATCCTATTATTATTCGTCCACAATTTAACTCTGCCCATCGCCAATGATACATCATGCTCTTAAAACCCATCCACATTATTATCATATTTCCAACAGTCATATTTATATATTTCATATTCGCTCACACTATCACCAATGCCAATTTAAACCAAAATTAATCAATTAGTACTTTCATCAATTGTGCATTATAATATGCATTAACCTAAAACCTCTTCTGCATACATATATTCCAAAATTCCCAATGCATATCAGTAACCCTTAACTAAAACTGTTTCATTCTTAATCCCTTACTCCATGTATATCCATAAATTCTATTTCTTTCCTATGGAATCTTAACCGTAAATGTTAGCTAAGTAATCCTCAATACTTAAACATAACCCTAAAACTAACAATATATAGAACAAATTTATAAGTGTAAAGAGGGGAGGATGTTTCACCTTAGCGAGGTATTGTTGACCGGAGGAGGAGATGGTGGGGATGCCAAAAATGGTGTAGTCGCATGGAGGAGGCTGGAAGGAGGTCGGTTCGCGGTCAGCAGGGTGGAGGAGTATTGCTTGGCCTGAATGTCGATGGAGAAGCTCGGCCAGAGGGATGTGGTTGGACGCCGGATCTCGTGGCTGCGGCCTGGCCAGAGGGGGAGTGGCTCGGCCGGGGTTGGTGTCAAAGCCGCTGGGATGAGTTGGCCGCCGAAGCTCGTGGAGGGGCAGCCTGCGGGGTGAGGAACTCGGCCGGAGCAGCGGACAAGTGTCTCGACCGGAGGTGGGTTGCGCTGGTGCGCTAGAGGGGCGAAGCGGGGTTAGGCCGGAGTACTGGCTGCACAGGAGTCGGCCGGGATCAACGGCGGGGTAACTCGAGCGACGGGGGGGGGGGGGGAGAAATGCACAGTGCAGTGCCTGCGGGGAGGAGATGCACAGCTGAAGCGGGACGGCACTGTCGAATTCGAGTGCAGCCGGAGTTGGGTGAGGCTTGGCCGTCGCTCGGCCGGAGCTGATCTCGCCGGCACGCTGGAGGCGGAGCAGGGTCAGCCATGGGGTCGGCCACGGTGGGTCGGCCGGATCAGTCGGCCGGAGGCTTCACTCAGGGAAAAATAATAAAGGAAGAAGAAGAAGAAGAATAAAGGAAGAAGAAGAAGAATATAAATATGGAGGTGGTGGCTTGGTTTCCCATATAGAGGAGAGAGGAGAGAGGAGAGAGAGAGGGGGGAGTTTTCCACACCTAGGGATTAGGGCCGCCTTGGGGATTGTGTGAGGGTGATGTGATGGCTTTATAGCGAAGGGTGCATTGGATGGAGGGTGGAGATGTTGTCATTCAAAATAGAGGGCCAAGATTTGTCATAAAGAAAAAATGATTTCTTCATGAAGGGTGGTGAATGGATGGGTGAAATTAGGACCCAATTTTGTGACCTCTCTATTTGGTTTGGCCATTGGGTGAGGGCACCTAAAATTACTAAATTATAATTTAGCCCCTTAAATTTGGGAAATTGTACGAACACATAAAATAACGCTAAAATTGTGGAGAAAATCGCGGATGATGGTTCGCATGGCGAGGGGGTGTTGGGGGTTTGGCACGGGTGTAATTTAATGGCCATCGGGATTAATTGGGGATTAAAATAGGATTAGGCAAAATTGGTATCCTCGATTTAAATATGATTTAAAGTGTCCCACGCCTTTAAATTAATTGGGGGCACTTGGGGTCAAAATCCGGAAATGACGCAAAGGTCAAAAATGGTGGGGGCTTGGAGTCGGTCTTGGACCCTTTAGTTGGTCCGGCTCAACGGGTTAAGTTGGTATCTCAAAATTGAGGGTAACGACACAGGTGTCCGACACGGAATTAAATATGGGTTACAATTTTCGGAAAATTATGCAATTAATTTAGAGCACAACGAAAACTAATTTTTAAGTGATGGAAAAGTCCACTGCCTAATTTGGCGAGTCAAGTCAGAAGTACAATAATCCGATAGAATTTATGGGCTGATATTGGGCTCCGAATAGTTAAGCTATGATAGGACGCGCCAAGGGTTTTAATTAATGAATTAAAATAATAGACAAACTTATCTCCACTCTAAACCTCAACATCTGCTGCTAAAACTAAAATTTTCTGAATCTAACCCTGACTATCTATAGAATAAATCGAGAGGGTTTACATTCTTCTCAACTTAGAAAAATTTTGTCCCCGAAATTAAAAGTAAAGCACGATAATATCTAAAAGAATTTTAAAACAACAAGTAATCAAATATCGTACGTAAATTCGTACCTGGCTCCTCAAATAAGTACGGAAATCGCTGCCGAATAGAATCCTCGCACTCCCAAGTAGACTTGCCTGGTGAATGGTGCTTCCATGCCACTCTGACCAGTTGAATCGTCTGCCCTCTCAAAGTCTTCTCACTGCGATCGAGGATCACAACTGGCTTCTTTACGTAAGACAGACTGGGCCCGACTGTAATCTCCGAATGATCAAGCACGACATATCTCCTCAGCTGCGATACGTGAAATACGTCATGTACTCCCTCTAATGATGGAGGTAATGCAAGACGGTAAGCCACTTCGCCAACTCATTCCAATATGTCAAAAGGTCCGATGTACCTCGGACTCAGCTTGCCTCTGCCTCCGAATCTGATGGTACCACGGGTAGGCGATATCCTCAAAAAATACATGGTCACCCTCCTTGAACTCCAATGGCCTGCGGTGAGCATCTGCCCAATGTTTCTGTCTGTCCAATACTGCATGCAGGTAGCTCTGAATCTGCTTGACCTTCTCTTCTGTCTGTGTCCTCAACTCTGGACCAAGTATCTGACACTCTCCCACGTCACTCCAACAAACTGGCGACCTATATTTCCTGTCGTATTGTGCCTCATAAGGTGCCATCTATATGCTGGCCTGGTAACTATTATTGTAGGAGAATTCTACCAAGTTTAGGTGGTCCTCCCAAGATCCTCTAAAATCAATCATGCACGCTCTCAACATATCCTCTAATATCTGTATCGTGCGCTCTGACTGACCATCAGTCTGTGGATGATATGTAGTGCTTAACTTGAGACGAGTTCCTAGGCTCTCCTGCATACTCCGCCAAAAATATGACGTGAATCTGGAATCACGGTCCGATACGATGCTGACAGGCACTCCATGTAATTGTACTATCTACCTCATATACATGTCAGCTAGTATCTCTGTGGATTGCCCAACTCTGAAGGGCAAGAAATGTGCAGACTTGGTGAGTCTGTCTACGACAACCCAAACTGCATCCTTCCCGCTAGGGCTTCGCGGGAATCCTGTGACAAAGTCCATGGTAATGTGTTCCCACTTGCACTCGGGGATAGGAAGTGGCTGCAATAATCCTGCAGTCCTCCGATGTTCAGCCTTGACTTGCTGACAAACTAAACACTTCGCCACGAATCTTGTAATTTCTCTCTTCATCCTATGCCACCAGAAATGCTGCCTCAAGTCTCGGTACATCTTCGTATACCCGGGATGAATGGAATAAATCGAGCTATGTGCCTCGGTCATCAACTCTTGGCGTAGCTCACCACTCGAAACATTTAGGCGATCTCCACACCTCAACGTTCCGTCTTCATGAATCCCGAGTCCTGTTTGCATGTCGGCCTCTGTCCTTTCTCGCAATCGTCTAAATCTCGTATCTGTAGGCAAGGCTACCTTGATCCTCTCAATCAATATAGACTGAACCTCGAGACTGACCATCTGTCCATCCATGCCTGGCAATACAATCTCAATCCTGAGTTTCTGAAAATCCTCTAACAACTGGAGATGAATCATAAAAATATGTCATAGGCTTCATGCTCAAGGCATCTACTACTACATTCGCCTTGCCAGGGTAGTACTGCAGCTCGATATCATAATCTGTCATCAACTCTAGCCAGTGCCTCTATCTCATGTTGAGCTCTTTTTGGCCCTTAGAATACACCAAGATATCATCGATAATTACCACCAAGAACTTATCCAAGTACTGGTGGAAAATATTGTTCCTCAAACTCATAAATACTACTGGCACGTTGGTTAAAACAACATGACTAGAAACTCACAGTGTCCTTACTTCGTCCGAAAAGCCATCTTCGGAGTGTCCTCTCCCCGTACCTTGATCTGGTGATAACTTGATCTGAGACCGATCTTCGAGAATGCATATGCGCCGCTAAGATAATCAAATTAATCATCGATGCGCGGCATAGGGTACTTGTTCTTTATTTGTTACCGCCCTTAATGCCCTGTAATCGATACACAAGTATACTATCTCATCCTTCTTCGGCACTATTAAGATAGTTGCTTTCCATGGGGAAACACTAGCCCGACTGAAATCCTTGTCTAAGAGATCCTCTACTATGGATCTTCAACTCAACCAACTATATCGGTGCTAGTCTGAAGACGAGAGAATAACTGGCTCGGCTCTGGGAGTCCACTCTTTAACAAACTCCATCTCTCTGTCAGGTGGAAGGCCTAGAAGATCCTCTAGAAAAACATTCTCAACTCTGATATAACATGGTGGTACACTGGTTTACCTCCTGCATTGTATACCCCTAAGGTAGATGGGCACCATACTCCTGGGCTCTCTGAACTCAACTCAGGGTAACCTGGTGGCCTAAAAATATAAATGCAACTACGTCGACAATCTAGTGTCGCGTGGTATTGGCTCAATCAACTCATGCTAGGATGGTGTCATCGTCCAGACTTAACCTCAAAATAAATCCTCCTGTTCTGTTTACCACACTAATCCTTTAAAAGAAAATTTTCTCCCCTGCCTAAAGTATAATTTCTCTTCTCCTCAAATTTTCCCTAAAATTTTATTCCTCGAGTTTCTTCTTTTCATTATTTATCTCTCCAAGTCGCATATTACAATAATGGTATCACTCAAGCACATACTAGAATTTCCTAGAATCCGATTATTATCTCCCAAGTGAGATACTAAAATTTTCATCTCCTCTAGCTCATAATCATCGTTCCTAGCATTGCTATCATATACAACTACTAGTTTCCAACATCAGGCTATGCATTTCCGTAAATTATTCTAGGTCATGATCAACAATCCTTCCAGCTCTCAGTACTTCCAAGATCACTGCTACCACAAGTATGGGTAGGTTACTACTAGGTCCAACTCTCTTGCCAACCTTCCACACTAGTTCTAGAATCTAAAGAACCCATCAATCTATCCTGATAAGGTAACAATCTTCTCCGAGAAGGTATACGAATTCTGTCTCCTGTCGTCTGGTCTTCGATCTTCTTCTGGAGGGAAGTCATCAGTCACTAGCATTCGTCTCCCCGAACAATAGGGGACGAGAAACAAGGATAGCGATATTGACAAAGATTAAACGAATGCAAAGTGGAAGTCCAAGGGCGATAATCACATACAAAGAGTTTTAAAATCGATTATGGATTGAGATCCTACTCAACAATCATAACATCTATTCCTAATTTGCAGGCTCGCTTGGCATAGTCAGGTGACCAAGACGATTCAAATCAGACCTGCATAGGCCACCACAAAAACATGTCACGCCCCAGTCCCAAAATACGTAGGGCCAGGAATACGTGACACGCCAGCTACGCATTCGACCAGACTCTAGTCTGATTCGAATACGTATAAGCTGTAATATAAAGGACACTATCTAGATATTCCATAAATGTAAACCTCTATGTCTCAATCCATAATGTACAATAGTATACAAAAAAGAGCTATATATGCTAGAGTCGGCCGTCCAATAACACACTAACTCGAATAGACTCGAGAAGAAGTATGAGTCTATAAAAACTAGGCTACAACAGCAGATAAAATAAACAATATAAAATAACCATAATGCCGGTAGATATAATGTGAGTACCTGGTACCATGCCCGCAAGACCTACAACTCCAACAGCAACTCCAAATGCTCCGTAATCATCTATGCTACAAAACTGGCAGGGAACCAGGTCCTCAGAGGGACGTAACAAGGTACAGAAATACAACATGCCAAGTAAACAGAAAGTACAAGTGCAACAACAGGGTACTCTATCATAACCAAACAAGTGTGACACAGTTTAAAGACAACGTTCGACGCGTGGACTTTCTAAAATAAAACTGTAGCTCCGGACACGGAAACACACGGCACGTACCGCAGCTCTGGGCAAAGAGTCACACGGGTGATACAACTACACTAAATACAGGATCACTACAGAAACAATACATATATATATATATAAGCGCGTGTAGAGTAGCCCAAACGTCTAGTAATTGTCTTCCCCATCCCCAAGCGGTCAACGATTGTGCGTTGAACCTGAACCTCTAACTACAATCTCGACAAACAGAAATAACTCAACAGACGCGACCCTAAGGTCGTCCCAGTCTTTCGTCATGATGTTAGTATCAGGATACAGGAATCTGGCATGATCACAGTGTATGAGTGTGTCCTGGGGTATCGATGTACTCAGGTACGTGCATCGAGATGCTACGAAACATCCAACAATCTTTCTAAGATGTTACAACGTACATCTTTACTCGGTTGTGAACCGGACGCGAAGTATTGAACGTCAACATAAATACGTGCACAATGTACATAACAAAATAATAAATATCTGTAACTGAAGTACAGGGTGGCAAGGTACACTTGCCTATGCGCGATTGCTGATGACGGGGATCCGGTACCACGTCCAGGTCCTCCGGTCCCGCAGTACCTAGAGATAGATACAAACCAATAATCAATAATCTATTCCACGACTAATAGGGATGCGACACACATCTATACCTAAGCTCAGTCTCAACTACGGCTCACAGGGACAAGATACTAGGGGGTTGACCAAGGTTGACTCGGAGTACGTCACATCTAAACATATTAAACATCTGCACCATATCATCAATCCAAACCTCAATCTTACTATGTTTATCACGATATTCTGTGGTCCACCACATAATCCAATCCTCGGTTTCACCCCGGGTCTTCACAGACGTCAATATGCATATTCAGGTATCCTCCTCGAACGACTTATTCATTAATTATTTAAACCCGCAATATACAATCATCAATATTTTACCTTAAAACTACTCTTCGATTAATTTCATTATTATTTCTCAGTCTCCAATCCTGACTAACGGTTTGATATTATACCATTTTCATAATCCATCACCTGCTCCACCATGTCCATCAATATTCCACTATCCTATTATTATTCGTCCACAATTTAACTCTGCCTATCGCCAATGATAAAATTGCATATATTAAAACGTACACCCTAGTTACCTCATGCTCTTAAAACCCATCCTCATTATTATCATATTTCCAACAGTCTTATTTATATATTTTATATTCGTTCACACGATCACCAATGCCAATTTAAACCAAAATTAATCAATTAGTACTTTCATCAATTATGCATTATAATATGCATTAACCTAAAACCTCTCCTGCATACATAAATTCAAAATTCCCAATGCATATCAGTAACCCTTAACTAAAACCGTTTCATTCTTAATCCCTTACTCCATGTATATCCATAAATTCTATTTCTTTCCTATGGAATCTTAACCCTAAATGTTAGCTAAGTAATCCTCAATACTTAAGCATAACCCTAAAACTAACAATACATAGAACAAATATATAAGTGTAAATAAGGGAGAATGTTTCACCTTAGCGAGGTGTTGTTGGCTGAAGGAGGAGATGGTGGGGATGCCAGAAATGGTGTAGTCGCATGGAGGAGGCCGGAAGGAGGTCGGTTCACGGTCAGCAGGGTGAAGGAGTATTGCTTGGCCGGAATGTCGTTGGAGAAGCTCGGCCAGAGGGATGTGGTTGGACGCCGGATCTCGTGGTTGCGGCCTGGCCAGATGTCACGACCCGCACCCGGTGTAAGGGTACTAGTCGGAAACAACGCCCAGCCTACGGCACAGAATCGACGGTAGAACGCTGTCGAGATAATCTATCTAACAATATAATGAACCACCAATAATGATAGTATACTCAATCACAGAACTAAGGTCGAAATGAGCACGAATCAGATAAAGAATAGAATAGTCACAATATAACTCATGAGTCTAAAATATTACATCAATGAGTCTGAAGAATAACAAAATAAGCTGGAGACAAATCCAGTATAAAAGAATACTACGAAGCTACAACTCCTGGTTTAACTGTCTCAGTTGGGATAAGTCCCTCTTGAGCCAGGGTCTCAGAATCTAAACCCACAACATCCTGGGGTCCATAAAAGGTAGGGTACCACTCCTCAGTGTCATCTGGAAAAATATATCCAGTCAGGAAAGGAGCAGAGTACATCTCTAACAGCAGTTCTAATTAATGATAAAAACTATGTAACAGTAAATAGCTGTGGATAAACAAAATGTACAATAGATACAAGAGATATATATATAATAAGGAAATACTGGAAATAAATACAATAATGAACAATATGCCAATAAAACAATAATACTAATGACTAAGTGTGGGAGTACTAGCTTAACATGTGATCGGCTTGGGCAAGATGCAATGCGGCCTGGCGAATCATACGTGCGGTGCATGATCAACACTATTCTGTAATCTGTACTTTATTCAATAGGAATATTGATCACATATCTATACTAATACTCCCCACCCCCGACTGGTATAATAGATCCAACCACGGTATGTTATGGCACTAGATTCCCCAAGAAGAGAGCGACTCCTCCCGAAAATCGGTGTCTGTACATGTACAAGATAACCAATAAAATAATACTTGTACCATATACACCATATACCAAGGAATAACATCTAATGACGAGATCCGGATATACCAATCCGTGTAACCATACTGTCAAGAGAACATGGATATCTGCACTAGATATAGTGAACATAGAGGATATCATAAATGAGAAACTATCAGAGAATGTACTCGCCTGAAGTCCAATGAACAATCTCACAGATGTCTGACTCGGTGCCTCGAAGACCAAGATATGGAATACAATATCAATACAAGGTCCCGAAAAGAGAACAAGTTAAACTAGTCAACTTCTAGGTCAATAATTCAATTCTAAGTCAAAAGTCAACTATGGTCAACTCTAAAGACAACTAAAGTCAACTATGGTCAAACCAAGGTCAACCATCTATTTCTAGGTTTCACAAGTCTAGCACCAAAATCTTGGATCAAAATACTAAGATCTAAGTCATAAGACTACATCCTTAAATATTAGGATACCGTATCTTAGGATACGGGAATCCAAGATAAATCCTCACCATATCTATATATCAATCAATAAAGTATATAATATAGAATATTAAATACAACAATTATGAATCATGGTTTTGAAACATCTAGGTATCCACACAAAGTAATGCTCAAGATACATAGATATATTATTTACTCTAATACATAATATATTATATATAAACTAATATATTATATAATTAAAAATAATAACAATACTAGTATTATATCTCACCACAAATACATTTATATATACATATATATATAATTATCATATATAAAATATAAATTAAAACTGCCTAACTGTCACTGAAAACAGTGTGTTAAAACACTGATTTTCAATAAATAGGCCCTATAGTGACAGTTCTAACTGTACTGCAAAACTGTCGCCAAACTGCTGTATAATAACCCACTGCTGTCACTTAAATGGTGACAGTTAACAACTGTCACAGAAAACCGTCACTAAAGCTGTTCAAATCTCGCCCGCTGCTACTTATGATTATTCCGGCCCGCTGCATTAATGACGAATCTATCATTAAATGCCCTAATAACTGCTACAGCGGCTGCTGCTTTAATGACAGTATCTGTCATTAAATGCTGCTGTCGCTAAAGCTAAAAAAATATATATAAATATATATATTAATATATAAATCAATATATATATATATAAAACAAATAAATAAATATATACTTATATATATACATAATCCTATACATATAAATATATATTAAAAGCTACTATACACATTCCATGTACTAATGTACATATTTTAACATGGCTAAATGCACACATAAAAATACATTCATTTATATACAATTAATTACATAATAATTATAATTAATATAATTACTCATTTAAACACATAAATATATTTTATAAAATATTTACATATAGTTTATTTTATTAACATAAGTTGTAACATATATAAATGCATGTAAAGAAAGCTACATATATATTTATACATTATATTAGTACACATAAAAAAATACATAGATCTATGCTACAATAAATATCATAATAATTACACTAAAATAAATATAAAACTTCTATATATATTTACTAATTTATAATTGAAGAATTAAAGCATAACTAATTAGATCTACACATAAACACACAAAATGGAGATTATCACACTGTATCCCACTAGATCTAGGATACGCATGCGACACGAGTCCAACACACAACCAATTGCACTCCGAAGAACACAAACAAGTTACAAATAATATTTATGAACAAATCAAAGTGTCAAATGTAGATCTATGTGTCCGTGTCAAAATATGACATGTACAAAGTTCCGTGTCGGAGGAAAAACCCCCAAAACGACACGTATCACCAAATTATTGGGATACGACCTACACGTACCCAATTATGGACACGACACTAGCCCCAAACACATAAACACATGCCCAATTGATCTATAGGATCAATTGACACACACAACAAAATGTCAATTCGGAATTCCCACAAAATTAATACAAAAAGTACCATAACTTTCTCCATGGGTCTCCTATGAACACAAAACTAAGTCCTATGGGTAGTACATACATATGGGTTAATTTTACATAATTAAATCTCAGATTTAGAAGCTATTTTAAGGGAAAAAACTGAATTATACCTATTGGGAGATGGATTACCAATGAAACCTTCAATTGAGATGAAATTGCTTCCAAATTGTAGATCCTTGCTCCTCTTTGTAGATCCTTGCTTCCTCCTTCTAGATCCTTGTTTCTCAACTTTCTAATGATGAATTGGAAAGAATTTGGAATGAATTTGGTGGGGAATTGGAATGGGAATAAAAGAAATTTGGGAGTGGGAAATTCTAGATCTAGATTTGGAATGAGAATGAGAGGAGAGAGAATTCCCCCCCCTCTAATATAGGCCGGCCTTACCCCTTCCCCAAGCAATTATAAAATGTCCAATATACCCCTTGGGGCCTCTAATGAAGAAATAATTAAGGAAGGAAGCTTCTAGTCTAATGATTTAATTAATTTAATCGATCTCCTTAACAATGGGCTTTCTAAATGAGCCTAGTCTAACTAATTAATTCATGTTGGTCCATGGGTCCAAACTAAACTAGTTGGGTCCACTAATATAAGTCCAAAATAATTAAATAACATCTAACAATAATTAAATAATAAATAAATAATTATTTACCATGCACAATATTTAATTAAATAGGAAAAGACTAAAATACCCTTTCCTAGAAAATGTGGTAGTGACAAGTCTACCCTCCTTAAAATAATTTCGTCCTCGAAATTCAAAGACAAAAACTACCCCCAGAAAATCACAAACAGAACTAAAGAATCAAAACTAACTATGAAAGAACATAACAATGAACAGAACATAACTAGAAAATAACATACCTCAAGGTACAAACAAATATGGATAACGCTCTCGCATTTCATCCTCTCTCTCCCAGGTAGACTCCCCCGGAGAGTGATGCCTCAATGCGACACGCACCAAAGAAATAGTCTGGTTCCTCAGCACCTTCTCTCTCCGATCCAGAATCTCAACTGGCTGCTCTAGATAGCTAAGAGTAGGGCCCACCTCTATCTCCGAGTGATCCAATACATGACTAGGATCTGCCATGTATCGTCTCAACTGCGACACATGAAACACGTTGTACACTTCCTCCAATGCAGGTGGCAAGTCTAGTCTATAAGCAACTGCACCGACCCTCTCTAGAATAGTGAAAGGTCCGATGAATCGTGGACTAAGCTTCCCGCCTCCACCGAAGCGAATTGTACCTCGTGTCGGAGAAATCCTCAGAAACACCAAACTACCCACCTATAACAAAACACCATCTTAAGAACTTAGTCTATAACAAACAAAAACAAGCACAAACAAAATCTAAACTATACCTCAAACTCCAAAGGTCTCCGATGGCTATCGGCCTAATGCCGCTGTCTGTCCTGCGCCACTCGAAGTCTGTCTCTGATCAACTGAACCTTCTCTGCTGCATCCACAACTATCTCTGCCCCAAGCAAAACTCTCTCTCCAATATTGTCCCAAGACAAAGTAGTACGACACCTCCGACCATATAGAGCTTCAAAAGGTGACTTCTCGATACTGGCCTAGTAACTGTTGTTGTAAGCAAACTCTACCAAATGGAGGTGGTCCTCCCAAGAACCCCCGAAATCTAGTACACAAGTGCGCAACATATCCTCGAGAGTCTGGATAGTCCTCTCTGACTGCCCATCTGTCTGGGGATGATATGCAGTACTGAATTTGAGGTGAGTGCCCAAACTCTCCTGCAAACTCCTCCAGAAATGAGAAGTGAAACGACTATCTCGATCTGAGACTATGCTGACGGGAACTCTATGTATCCTAACGATCTGCCTCACATACATCTCTGCCAGCTTCTTCGTAGACAAACCCACCTTGAAAGGCAAGAAGTGGGCCGACTTGGTCAACCTATCAACAATGACCAAAATTGCGTCTTTCCCTCCTGGAGATCGTGGAAGTCCGGACACAAAATCCATAGTAATGTGTTCCCACTTCCACTGTAGAATAGGGAATGGCTGAAGTAAACCTCCTGGCCTCTGCCTCTCGGTTTTTACCTGCTGGCACACTAAGCATCTGGATACAAACTGTGCCACTTCCCTCTTCATGCCATACCACCACACACTCTCTCGCATATCCCGATACATCTTGTTAGCACCTGGATGTATAGAATACTGAGAGCGATGCACTTCCTGCAACACCTCCTCTCGCAACTCCCCACTAGGCACACACAATCTAACTCTATGCCTCAAAGATCCATCCTCTGCAATAGTGAAATCATCCTCCAATCCTGCTCTCACCTGAGCTCTGATACTCCTCAGAGATACATCCTCAGACTGTGCTGCCTTGATCCTGTCCATCAAATCTGAGTGTATCTGCAATCCCCACATCTGCATAGCACACCCAAAAATAATCACCTCAATGCCCAAGCTCTCCAAGTCCTCCAACAAATATCGATCCTGCGTCAAGAACATAGCTACCGGATACCTGTTCAAAGCATCGGCAACTACATTAGCTTTCCCAGGATGATATTGCAAAGAGATATCAAAATCCTTCATCAGTCCACCGATGCTGCCTCATGTTCGACTCCTTCTGCGTGAAAACGTACTTCAAGCTTTTGTGATCTGTGAAGATCTCCACACGCTCTCCGTACAAATAATGTTTCCACAACTTCAGAGCGAAGATGACGGCTGCCAACACCAAATCATGGGTAGGATAGTTCTTTTCATGAGGACGCAATTGCCTGGATGCATAGGCAATCACTTTCCCATGCTGCTGAAGAACACAACCTAAACCTTTCCCTGATACATCACTATAAATAGTGAAACCTTCGGACCCTGATGGCAACGTCAAAATAGGAGCAGACATCAACCTCTTCTTCAACTCCTCAAAAGCAACCTGGCAATCCTCCGTCCAGACAAACTCTACATCCTTCCTTGTGAGTCTGGTCATCGGCTCGGCAATCCTCAAAAAATCTTGCACAAACTTTCTGTAGTAGCCTGCCAATCCCAAGAAACTTCTGATCTCTGCTACCGAACTCGGAGTCTTCCAAGATTCTACTGCTGAAATCTTCTTCGGATCCACTGAAATACCATCACCAGTCACAACATGCCCCAAGAATTCCACCTTGTCCAAGAAAAACTCACACTTGGACAACTTTCCATACAGCTTCTCCTTCCTCAGCACATCCAACACAATCCTCAAATGCTCCTCATGCTCCTCCGGTGTCCTCGAGTATATGAGTATGTCGTCGATGAACACCACCACGAACTTGTCAAGATACTGGTGGAACACCTTGTTCATCAAGTTCATAAATACCGCCGACGCATTAGTCAAACCAAACGGTATCACCATAAACTCATACTGACCATACCGAGTTCTAAAAGCAGTCTTCGGTATGTCCTCCGGCTTCACCTTCACCTGATGGTAGCCTGATCTCAAATCTATCTTAGAAAATGCCTTGGCACCACTCAACTGATCAAACAGATCATCAATCCGTGGCAAAGGATACTTATTCTTGATAGTGAGATTATTCAAAGCTCTGTAATCAATGCACATGCGCACCGATCCATCCTTCTTCGGTACAAAAAATACCGGGGCTCCCCATGGTGAAGAACTCAATCTGATAAATCCCTTATCCTGTAATTCGTCCACCTGCTTCTTCAACTCGACCAGCTCGCTGTTGTTTACTCTATAGACATGCTGTGAAATAGGTTCTGCACCTGGCACCAAGTCTATAGAAAATTCAACATCTCGATCTGGCGGCAATCCTGGCAATTTCTCGGGAAACACATCCAAGAACTCTGCTATCAACGGATGTGGCAACTCCTTGTCTTCCACCATAGCTCCACAAATAATACCTTCTCCCTGCTCTGCAGCTCCTCTAGCAAACTCGAACTCTGGCTCTCCTGGCGGACCAAATAAAACTCTACCTCCTCTACAATCTATGCTAGCACGGTGCCTACTCAACCAATCCATCCCGAGTACAATGTCGTAGCTCAGAAGTGGCATTACAAGTAGACACGCACTCAACTCCCGGCCTCCCAGAGTAACTCTCCGATCCTTGCAAATATCATTAACCAGGATAATGCCTCCCCCGGACATGATCTTGCAAGTCCTAAGTAAAGACTCAGCTACCAAACCATGCTTTAGAGCAAAAGAAACAGATACAAAACTATGGGAAGCACCACTATCAAACAAAGCTAAAGCTGGAATGGAATCAAGACGAATAGAATCAATATAGCACATGATATAAGACTTTCAAAGAAAGGAAAAGTTTGAGAGATCAAGTATCAATATAAAAGGAGAATAGTTGAATCAAAAGAATTTTCCTAGATGTGATTGAGTATCTCAGCCTATTTCCTATATCCTATCGCAGGCTTGCAGTAGTACAACTAAGTTGTCGCACTACCACGACATCACATACTTTGTGAAGCTAGACCTGCATGGGCCACCACCAAAAATGTGTCACGACCCGCACCCGGTATAAGGGTACTAGTCGGAAACAACGCCCAGCCTACGCCGCATAATCGGTGGTAGAACGTTGTCTAGATAATCTATCTAATAATATAATGAACCACCAATAATGATAGTATACTCAATCACAGAACTAAGGTAGAAATGAGCACGAATCAGATAAAGAATAGAATAGTCACAATACAACTCATGAGTCTAAAATAATACATCAATGAGTCTGAAGAATAACAAAATAAGCAGGAGACAAATCCAGTATAAAAGAATACTACGAAGCTACAACTCCGGGGTCAACTGTCTCAGTTGGGATAAGTCCCTCTTGAGCCAGGGTCTCAGAATCTAAACCCACAATATCCTGGGGTCCATAAAAGGTAGGGTACCACTCCTCAGTGTCATCTGGAAAAATATATCCAGTCAGGAAAGGAGCAGAGTACATCTCTAACAGCAGTTCTAATTAATGATAAAAACTATGTAACAGTAAATAGCTGTGGATAAACAAGATGTACAATAGATACAAGAGATATATATACAATAAGGAAATACTGGAAATAAATACAATAATGAATAATATGCCAATGAAATAATAATACTAATGACTAAGTGTGTGAGTACTAGCTTAACATGTGATCGGCTTGGGCAAGATGCAATACGACCTGGCTAATCATACGTGCGGTGCATGATCAACACTATTCTGTAATCTGTACTTTATTCAATAGGGATATTGATCACATATCTATACTAATACTCCCCACCCCCGACTGGTATAATAGATCCAACCACGGTATGTTATGGCACTAGATTCCCTAAGAAGAGAGTGACTCCTCCCAAAAATCGGTGTCTGTACATGTACAAGATAACCAATGAAATAATACTTGCACCATATACACCATATACCAAGGAATAACATCTTATGACGAGATCCGGATATACCAATCCGTATAACCATAGTGTCAAGAGAACATGGATATCTACACTAGATACAGTAAACATAGAGGATATCATAAATGAGAAACTATCAGAGAATGTACTCGCCTGAAGTCTAATGAACAGTCTCACAGATGTCTGACTCGGTGCCTCGAAGACCTAGATATGGAATACAACATCAATACAAGGTCCCGAAAAGAGAACAAGTTAAACTAGTCAACTTCTAGGTCAATAATTCAATTCTAAGTCAAAATTCAACTATGGTCAATTCTAAAGTCAACTAAAGTCAACTATGGTCAAACCAAGGTCAACCATCTATTTCTAGGTTGCACAAGTCTAGCACCAAAATCTTGGATCAAAATACTAAGATCTAAGTCATAAGACTACATCCTTAAATATTAGGATACCGTATCTTAGGATACGGGAATCCAAGGTAAATCCTCACCATATCTATATATCAATCAATAAAGTATATAATATAGAATATTAAATACAACAATTATGAATCATGGTTTTGAAACATCTAGGTATCCATACAAAGTAATGCTCAAGATACATAGATATATTATTTACTCTAATACATAATATATTATATATAAACTAATATATTATATAATTAAAAATAATAACAATACTAGTATTATATCTCACCACAAATACATTTATATATAAATATATATATATAATTATCATATATAAAATATAAATTAAAACTGCCTAACTGTCACTGAAAACAGTGTGTTAAAACACTGATTTTTAATAAATAGGCCCTATAGTGACAGTTCTAACTGTCACTGCAAAACTGTCGCCAAACTGCTGTATAATAACCCACTACTGTCACTTAAATGGTGACAGTTAACAACTGTAACAGAAAACCGTCACTAAAGCTGTTCAAATCCCGCCCGCTGCTGCTTATGCTTATTCCCGCCCGCTGTATTAATGACGGATCTGTCATTAAATGCCCTAATAACTGCTACAGCGGCTGCTGCTTTAATGACAGTATCTGTCGTTAAATGCTGCTGTCGCTAAAGCTAAAAAAATATATATAAATATATATTAATATATAAATCAATATATATATATAAAAGAAATAAATAAATATATACTTATATATATACATAATCCTATACATATAAATATATATTAAAAGCTACTATACATATTCCATGTACTAATGTATATATTTTAACATGGCTAAATGCACACATAAAAATACATTTATTTATATACAATTAATTACATAATAATTATAATTAATATAATTACTCATTTAAACACATAAATATATTTTATAAAATATTTACATATAGTTTATTTTATTAACATAAGTTGTAACATATATAAATGCATGTAAAGAAAGCTACATATATATTTATACATTATATTAGTACACATAAAAAAATACATAGATCTATGCTACAATAAATATCATAATAATTACACTAAAATAAATATATAACTTCTATATATATTTACTAATTTATAATTAAAGAATTAAAGCACAACTAATTAGATCTACACATAAACACACAAAATGGAGAGTATCACACCGTATCCCACTAGATCTAGGATACGCATGCGACACGAGTCCAACACACAACCAATTGTACTCTGAAGGACACAAACAAGTTACAAATAATATTTATAAACAAATCAAAGTGTCAAATGTAGATCTATGTGTCCGTGTCAAAATACGACATGTACAAAGTCCCGTGTCGGAGGGAAAACCCCCAAAACGACACGTATCACCAAATTGTTGGGATACGACCTACACGTACCCAATTGTGGATACGACACTAGCCCCAAACACATAAACACATGTCCAATTGATCAATTGACACACACAACAAAATTTCAATTCGGAATTTCCATAAAATTAACATAAAAAGCACCATAACTTTCTCTATGGGTCTCCTATGAACACAAAACTAAGTCCTATGGGTAGTACATACATATGGGTTAATTTTACATGATTAAATCTCAGATTTAGAAGCTATTTTAAGGGAAAAAACTGAATTATACCTATTGGGAGATGGATTCCCAATAAAACCTCCAATTGAGATGAAATTGCTTCATAATTGTAGATCCTTGCTCCTCTTTGTAGATCCTTGCTTCCTCCTTCTAGATCCTTGTTTCTCAACTTTCTAATGATGAATTGGGAATAATTTGGAATGAATTTGGTGGAGAATTGGAATGGGAATGAAAGGAATTTGGGAGTGGAAAATTCTAGATCTAGATTTGGAATGAGAATGAGAGGAGAGAGAATTCCCCCCCCTCTAATATAGGCCGGCCTTACCCCTTCCCCAAGCAATTATAAAATGTCCAATATACCCCTTGGGGCCTCTCATGAAGAAATAATTAAGGAAGGAAGCTTCTAGTCTAATGATTTAATTAATTTAATCCATCTCCTTAACAATGGGCTTTCTAAATGGGTCTAGTCTAACTAATTAATTCATGTTGGTCCATGGGTCCAAACTAAACTAGTTGGGTCCACTAATATAAGTCCAAAATAAATAAATAATATCTAACAACAATTAAATAATATAACAAATAATTATTTACCATGCATAATATTTAATTAAATAGGAAAAGAGTAAAATACCCTTTCCTAGAAAATGTGGTAGTGACACCAGAGGGGGAGTGGCTTGGCCGGGGTTGGTGTCAAAGCCGCTGGGATGAGTTTGCCGCCGGAGCTCGTGGAGGGGCAGCCTGCGGGGTGAGGAACTCGGCCGGAGCAGCGAGCAAGTACCGGAGGTGGGCTGCGCCGGTGCGCTGGAGGGGCGGAGCGGGGTCAGGCCTGAGTACTGGCTGCACAGGAGTCGGTCGGGGTCAGCCGCGGGGTAACTCGAGCGGCGGGGGGGGGGTGAATGCACAGTGCAGTACCGGCGGGAAGGAGATGCACAGCTGCAGCGGGACGGCACTGTCGAAGTCGAGTGCAGCTGGAGTCGGGTGCGGCTTGGCCAGCGCTCGGCCGGAGCTAAGATCGCAGGCACGCTGGAGGCAGAGCGGGGTCAGCCATAGGGTCGGCCACGGTGGGTCGGCCGGATCAGTCGGCCGGAGGCTTCACTTAGGGAAAAATAATAAAGGAAGAAGAAGAAGAAGAAGAATAAAGAAAGAAGAAGAATAATATAAATATGGAGGTAGTGGCTTGGTTTCCCATGTAGAGGAGAAAGGAGAAAGAAAGGGGGGGAGTTTTCCACACCTAGGGATTAGGGCCGGCCTTGGGGATTATGTGAGGGTGATGTGATGGCTTTATAGGGAGGGGTGCATTGGATGGAGGGTGGAGATGTTGTCATTCAAAATAGAGGGCCAAGATTTGTCATGAAGAAAAAATGATTTCTTCATGAAGGGTGGTGAATGGATGGGTGAAATTAGGACCCAATTTTGTGACCTCTCCATTTGGTTTGGCCAATGGGGTGAGGGCACCTAAAATTACTAAATTGCAATTTAGCCCCTTAAATTTGGGAAATTGCACGAACACATAAAATGACGCTAAAATTGTGGAGAAAATCACGGGTGATGGTTCGCATGGCGAGGGGGTGTTGGGGGTTTGGCACGGGTGTAATTTAATGGCCATCGGGATTAATTGGGGATTAAAATAGGATTAGGCAAAATCGGTATCCTCGATTTAAATAGGATTTAAAGTGTCCCGCGCCTTTAAATTAATTGGGGGCACTTGGGGTCAAAATCCGGAAATGACGCAAAGGTCATAAATGGTGGGGGCTTGGAGTCGGTCTTGGACCCTTTAGTTGGTCTGGCTCAACGGGTTAAGTTGGTATCTCAAAATTGAGGGTAACGACAGAGGTGTCCGATACGAAATTAAATATGGGTTACGATTTTCGAGAAATTGTGCAATTAATTTAGAGCACAACAAAAACTAATTTTTAAGTGACAGAAAAGTCCAGTGCCTAATTTGGCGAGTCAAGTCAGAAGTACAATAATCCGATAGAATTTATGGGCTGATATTGGGCTCCGAATAATTAAGCTATGATAGGGCACGCGAAGGGTTTTAATTAATGAATTAAAATAATAGACAAACCTATCTCCACTCTAAACCTCAACATCTGCTGCTAAAACTAAATATTTTTGAATCTAACCCAGACTATCTACAGAATAAATCGAGGGAGTTTATAGTTGCCCAGCAGTATCCTAGCCACCTGCAGCCGAGAATATTTCAGTATAACCCCCAGCAGTACTAGACATCGGATCGTGTTCAGCAGGATCGGCAGACTTGTCATTACTGTAAGAAGCCAGGTCATCTTAGGAAGAGCTGTAGAGCGAGGCTAGGACTTTGTTTGTACTGCGGCGCTACGGGACATCGAGTGAGGGATTTTCTTCGAGCTCCTTATCTTCCCGGCCAGCGCACAGCTCCAAATTATAGAGATCCAGTTAGGCCATCTGTGGAACTGCAGATTGCTCAGCACCGGCGGAGGGAGCCACCCCAGCAGGGCGGAGCATTGCGATGACGGTCAAGGAGACCGATACTGCAGGTAATGTGTTAGCACGTTCTGTTCTTTCTTTCCTTCTATTCCTCTCTATTTGATCGATTGATTGATTCCTTAGTACCGTAGTTGTATTCGTGATTTCCTTGTTAGAATGTAGTTAGTAGTACACCCTGACCGAGACTGCAATTCTATGACAAAATAGACCACAACCATGCATGTTTCCTCTTGATTGTATGTTGTATGACTGTAGGTAAATTTTTCTTAGACCATGATCATTGGGGTTTGACCATAGCAAAGATCTATGCAGAGGTTATGACTTGACAAAAGAGACAAGATGATTAAAATTTGGGGATAAGCATTAAATTAAATAAAGAGTTAAGGAGTTAATATAGCATAATTGATGGATTATTAATTTTACGAAGGTTGAGATATGATTGAAATTATCATTAAAATTCAAGGATAAACATTAATTTAAATGAAGAGTTAAGAAATTAACATGGCATAATGGATGATTTATTAATTTTAGGAAGATTATGATATGATTAAATTGGTTATTAAAATTGGAGAAAATTAGGGAGATTATCATTATATCTATTTTATTGCAAGATATGAATTTAAAATTTTATATTATGAATGTTGCATTTGAAGATTCCATAAGTATCGCATTGTTGAGTATTTTGAGAAAAAAAGGAAATCAATGAATAAAATTATTAATGGATTAGGGTCAAATTCAATTTTTGGGATGAGGATTTAGATTTTGAATATGCATCGATTTGATTTAAATTGAGGAGTAAGATGATTAATGGATTAGTGTTTAAATTCAAACTTTTCGGATGATATTTCAAATTTTATAAATATACGTTGATTGGAATTAAATTGAAGGATTGGATATATGGACTAGTATTTTTAGATGGGATTTCTTAATGTGCATTAAGTGAATTTAAATTAGAGGATTGGATGTTAAATTTCGAGTATTTAATTATAAACTTAAAAATTTTGGAGGAAATTGTGATAAAAATAGAATTTGATTTTTATTTCAAGGATTTTTAGGAATATGATAATTACAAAATTTTCAAATTTGTGAAATGACGATGTGGATTACTTCCCGATTTTGTGGTTGATAAATTTAATTTTGATAGAAAATAATAATGTATACTAGTAAAAACTACTATGAGAATTTTAAATTTCGAGGACAAAATTCTTTTAAGGAGGGTAGACTTGTCACTACCACGTTCCAAAAACAGAGGTATTTTTGACTTTTTGTATATTATTAAATTGTGTGTATTTAATTTAAATAATTGAATGAGATGTGTATTTATAATATTATATATATACAGTGTTCATTAATGTTGAGCTGGTAGACTTGACCTAGAAGCCCACTAGATGAACACCTGATCGAATTATAGGGTTGTTTATGAATTTGTATTAATTAGAATTTAATTATTTGGGATTGTGATTAATTATCGTAATTTTATTTAATTGTTGTGCCTTGCCGTTGCTTCGACATTTGGAGCGCTACCCTAGCTTTTGCCTTCCAACAAATTTCACAATCTTGTCCTTGTTTGTGGTATTAATCGAAAGAATGAAAGTGTATTTCAATGACGGGGTTTATAAGAGACCCGCGCCCTTTTGTTTACAAACAAACTTGTACAATGTAATCCTATACGAGGATGTGGGAGTACAATTTATTTAATCTGGGTATAAATTGCTATAGGTGTCTGATCTGCGGTCGATCACTTTAGCCCTTGGACTACACGATGTTGAAGAAGTGCCGTGGAAGACAGGAAGCAGCCTCGGGGGTTGCAGAAAAGGGTGGATGCACGATGCCCTGGTCGCCGATCCCTATCCTTTGCCTGAGCTCCGGGTTCCTCTCTCTCTCTCTCGATCTCTTCTCTCCTTGCTCGATCTTCTATTGTTTGACCTCTTCTCTGAGTCTTCAATTATTCGATCTTTCAATTTTTTGACCTTTTTCCCCATTGATAGGGGTCTCTATTTATAGAGTTTTGGTGACAGTGACCACTCTGTCGGTGTAACAACCGAGGAGTGGATAGTACAGCACCCTTTTACACAACGGTTTAAAATAACCAATGCCTGCGTGTAAATGACCTTTTGAGTAAGCATGTGACGCGTGTCCAACTAAGGGGACAAAACGCGTATATCTGCTACGAATATCACGGCGTAGAAGCCACACAGGTAGGTATCCCTTGTGTAGCAGAGGTTGGCGTAAAAGCCAAGTGACTGTCACCTTGGCGTAGAAGCCGAAATAGGCATAGAAGCCAAACAGGCGTAGAAGCCGAATAGGCATAGAAGCCGAACAGGCATAGAAGCCGAATGGGCATAGAAGCCGAACAGGCATAGAAGCCGAATGGTCGTAGAGACTGAGAGGGCGTTGGAAGCCGAGGGAGCACTGATCCTGAGCGGGCGTAGAAGCTACTGCGTACCGTGCCGAAGTGCTGATGTGGACGTCTTAGCCAGAATTACGGCTTTCGAAGATGTAATCAAATCTTCTACAGAGATTTGTCATCATCTTGTGCATTAAATGCGGAGACATATTTTGAAGGTCTGCAGCCCTTCTGTGCATCCGTCGCAGAGACGTGCCTTAAGGGAAACTGTCACTGCTCTGTGTAATTAGACGTAGAGACGTGCCTCGAGCCCCGTACGAAGTGCAACTTTTGACGTGGCAGCGGTTTGTTTTACTGCGGAGCGTAAAACAGCTCATGTTTGCCTGTGTAAAACAAGGCAGCGTATTCCCTTGTATGCGAAAGAGCAGTTTACGCTGGGGGGACTTTGGTAAACGACGATTTGGTGATATTTTAACCAAATCCTCAGCATTAAATATAGAGATCCGCCATCATACTGTGGGTACGTCCCGAGGGGTCTGCCATCGTTTCCAGCCGTCGTCTGGGTAGCCGTGCAACACTTTTTTGTCAGGAGTCAGAGGCCAGGTTTACCGCGTGACTTGACAGGTTCATTTCGGGGAAGACAAAGCGTTCCTCGTACGCTTTAACGCTGCTTTGAGAGCGGCTGGGTTTTACGCCATGGAGGCGATAAAGAACCCTGTTTTACGTTGGATGGCTCTGAAGGCCTCTGCTTACGCTGCTTTGTATCAAGATGCTGCGTAGATCGTTCCAGCATATTTTTTATGCTTCTACAGCCCTAGACGTGCCCGCCTTCCATTATGACCTTTTTGTAACTCGTAATTATGCTCTCTTGTGCTTCATTTTAGCCGCACAATATTCGTCGCGGACGTTTATTTAATTTCTAAATAAATTTCAACTTTGTATCATTGTGCGTTCCAATCGAAATTGGAGGCAATCTCGACCCATTTTTCGTGCAGCCCAAATTAGGGTAATATTCTGTTCTGAGTCTTCTTCACTAATGATATATGTGTCCCAACCTAATTTTGGCCCCATGTACTCCTAATTAATTTTAGAACACAGCTTGCATTTATTTCTAATTAAATTAGGGATACCATTTTGATTAATCCCGACTTAATCCAAATACTCCACTAATTAAGCCAATACCAAACACATAACACCCCCTCACCCTACAAAACACCAAACACCAAATCGCCCATAATTTTTTCATCATTTTATGTGTCTATGTAAATACCCAAATTTAAGGGGGCTAATTTGCAAATATTGTAATAGGTGTCAACACCCCATTGGTTCAACCAAATGGAGAAGCCCAAAATTTAACTAGTCATCTCAACCCTCTCCATGTATAATTGATTTTCCCCATATCAAATCCTGGCCACCCAATCAAAATGGGGCTCATCATCACCACACACCTCCCATCACCCTTCCTATAAAAGGTCACATTACCTCACCCTTCCCAATATGCCCTAATCCCCAAACCTAGGGAACAAGCCCCTACCTCTCTCTCTCCTCTCCTCACTCAACCGTAGGAAATTTTCTTTTCTTCTTCCTTTCTTCTTCTTCTTCTCTTCTTCTTCTTCTTCTTCTTCTTCTCTTTTTTAAATTAAAAAGGGGGGAATACCAACCGGTCTCCTGTTCACCCGACCCGGCCACCCGGCCAAGCTCCGACCCCGCAGCCGGCCTGCTGCTCCGGCACATCTCTACCACTTCCCCTCGATCATCTCCTGCTGCACTCCATCATCACCACCATCCCGAGCTTTTCCCCTTCGGTGTTGCCACTTCAACTCCGGTCGAGCTCCAGCCGACTCCCTGCTACGGCACAGCTCCGCCACTCCCCCTCCATCTCTACGGTCTGCTCTCTTCCCATCGAGCACTGTCGAACCACCCCGCTTCTTCCGTACGGTCCGGCCAAACACCGATCCCGGTTGCTACACGAGTACCACCACCCCGCTCCACCTTCAACTCCACGACCACTCCACCCGGCCTCCCTCCAGCTTCTCCCTCCGGCCAAAAACAACCCCCTCTCCCCCCGCCTAAATCCCTCCGACCTACTCCGACCTCCTCCTGTCCCCCTACTCCACCAACATCAGTAGCTCCACCACCAACATCAGCAGCTCCACCACCATCACCACCCGTCTAGCCAGGACCAGCCACCTCGTCATCCTCGTCTTTGTCATCGTCGTCGACGTCTTTGCCGTCGTCATGCGCAGGTTCGATCATTCCCCCCCCCGCGTACACGCACGCGTGTACATGTATGAGTTCTATGTAATATATATAGGTATGTATTAGTATGTACGTAATAATATATATATGTATTAATATATATATATATGTATATGTATGTATATTGGTTATTTTCATATAGTATATAATTAATAAAATGTATACTGGTATAAATTCATTAGTGTATTAGTATATAGTATATGTATTTTTATCGATATATATATATATATATATATATATATATATATATATATATATATATATATATATATATATATATATATATATATAATGTATTTCTCAAACTGGTATATATATACATATGTATACGTATTGTACATGCATCCCTAGTACCCTTTTTAATATATGTATATATGTACATAGTATAATTTGATTAAGTATGTATATGTGTACATATCTATAATAGTGTAAATTCATCATGTATATATATATATATATATATATATATATATATATATATATATATATATATATATATATATATATATATATATATATTGTATGCAATTAATTGGTAATATATTATGAGTATAATATGTATATTTATATAAATATCTCTACTAGGTAGCCCGAGTGTAAATACGGATACCACGTAACTACACATGACCTTGTGACCCTGTGAACTGATAGTGGATTGCCACATGTACACTGACATACTGGCGAGCCCCGTATCATTTTGACCGTCTGTTTTGCACAGCAATCACAGACGCGATGCCCGTGCAACTTGACGCACTTGAACCTAGTTGACTAGTGCCATACCTGGCATAGCCCCTGAGTTCGATGTATTTTTGATTATGTGTTAGTGTAGCATCTGATGCAAATATTGTATTGTTTTATGATATGACGATAGGATTGTTGGATCATCCAGGCGATACACTGGAATAGGATATTGGTATTACCAGCTAAGGACCCAAGGCAAGTACATTCTCTGATAATTTCTAATTATTTGATAATATCTATAAATTTAGTATCTAGAAATGTTAAATCTAATTTTTGACACTATGCTACACGGACTAGTATATAGATTGGATCTGGAATCATGAGATGTTACAATAATTATCGTATTGACAGTGTATACGACATATATTTAGACCTTGTACATTGCTCGTGTATCGTGATGTGTCGTGATTGGATCCACTGTACTAGTTGGGGGCGAAGGAAATATTAGTAGATTATGTGATCATACCCAACTCTACATGCATCATAGCTCACCCCACATCTCACGTCGGGTGTGGCCTGACCATTACATGCCTCATAGCTGTTATATATGATTAGCCTGACCACTACTAGCATCATAGCTAACCAAATGGTTAGCCTGACCTTACATGAATCATAGCTAATCATATGTAACCAGCCTGATCTTGTCCCAAGCCGATCACATGATAGACTGATATTTCAAACACTTAGAATAGTTACAGTTCTCTACTTTAGATCATATACTACATCACCGTGTATGATATTGTACCTCATTCTCTTCGTTTCATATATGCATTGACTGTTTCATATTGTTATATTGCCTGTCTCTTTATTTTGCCATTGCATTTATTCACTATTTTCTCTCAGTATATAGCATCATCTGTTTATTATTTTATAGTACTTATCAATTAAATGGAAATGTTATTTGAGATGTACTTTGCTCCTTCCTGACTGGAAAATATTTTCCAGACTATGCCTAGAGGACTGGTGTCCGATACTTATGGACCACATGGTGAGTAGCTGAGACTTGGACTTGGTAGTTCAGTTGTAATTCCGGGAGGTTTAGCTGGAATCACTAGTTACCTAGTTAGTTCTTTTAGCATATTATTTTGGTACCGGATTTGTCTCCGGCATACTCTTTGAGACTTGGATTATGTTGTTGAGTTAGACTACTTCTATTTTTGACTTGTGTTGCATTTTTTCTTATTTCTTTGAGATCTTATCGTGCTGTAGTTATGTGATTGAGTATGTTGTACATATTATATTATGATTATCCGTGTCTTCGTATGGAGTTGGATATCCATGTGAGATTGATTAGATAGTATCATGACCTAGACTGCGTTCTACTGCCGATGCTGCGGCGTAGGCTGGACGTACCCACGCTCTCGTGCCCCTATACCGGGTGCGGGTCGTGACATAATTCATAATCGAATCTATTTGCACGGTCGGCCTAAAAGAGATGGGTCAATCTTGAATCTTCATCTACCTTGTACACGTAGAACAAATCAGGGTCAATGTCCTCCTTAGCTTGAAGAAATATAAGTGTTGTCATAGCATCATGATCGTCTAGTCCTCTACAATCATTTGCTAAAGCATTGTATAAATCTTATTTCATCCATCCAACCTTATCCCAGACACTATTCTGGTGGACCAATAAATTCTATATTTCTGAAGTCTGCATCCTGGCTTATTTTATCAGCTTTGCTTGTTCCAAATCTGTGGCTGATATTTTTTGATGGGATCTCAAAGAAACTTTCACAAAATTATTCACCAGATTATGGTTGTGATGTACTCAAAATAATTTGACAACCCACATTTTTATAGAACTTTTGTACAAAATCTGAAATATTGCTCGACAACTAGTCCTGCTATTACTTCTTGGCTCCCGAACTCTGTTAGGAGCTTCAATATATTTCTTCTATCTGAATCCCGCATTCGAACAACACCAATTACGTGCTTTGACCATCCCATATTTGTCTTTCATTTCTTCGTTCTTTCTAACACTAAAACCTATTTTTTTGAATATATCCGTTAAAATTAGTCTGCTTCTTCAATAGAGTTGAATGCTAAGCTAACCATATCTTCATCTACGAGCTCCTTTAGGTGTTTATTAATGTTGGCCGACTGCATTAATTTTTTATCATATTTTTATAAAAATCCAGTTGAGATTCACCTTCTTCCCTAAAAAACATAATTAAACAAAATTAGTATTAGAAATAAAAGTAATATAATGCACTTCGTAAATCCATTATAAATGGTGAAGCAAAATAACTTATCATTGTTTGCGTTGATGTCATCATTAGGATGCATTTCTCGGTTGTTTTCTTCCTCTTGTTCTTTATCGTCTCCCAAATTAATTGCTTCAATTCCTTCTTCATCATCTAATTGTTTGACCTGACCCTCAGTTTCTCCCTCTGACTTCGCCATTGAAGAAAACATAGATTGTTAGAAAACAAAGACAAAAAATAATACAAAGAGAAGAAATGCTTGAGTCGTCCTAAAAGCATGCAGCATTTAAAAAAATAACTTCCAGCATCTCCTTTTCGTCTTCTCCAATGCCAATAACACGAGGACACGTGGAAAAATGGGTTACCAAAACAATAATGCTAAGTTTACAACCGATCCTTAAAACCTTCAAACAACTCCTTTCTTACCCCCTGACACATATGCTCCACCTCCGTCCTACCTCACCTCTCACCCCCCCAAACAATGGGTTCCACCCGGCCCCACCTCTTCCCCTCTCCTCCGATGGAAGCCGGCCACGTGGCCGGTTGTAGTAGGGTTGTAGGGATTTGGTTGTAACTGTAGCAAAGTGCTTATTAAAAACAATAATGTTAAGATTACTACCAAATGTTTACAACCATCTTTTAACCGGCCCACCTCCCTCTAACCCCCGTTACATATGGGTCCGACCCGGCCCTACCTTCCTCCTAACCCACATGTTATATGGGTCCCACCCGGCCCCACCTTTTTCAAGAACTATAAATCCAACTAAAAATGTCTTTTATAATTTTTGACGCATATGTAGGCATGAAAGAATTGATATAAACATTTTAATTAATATTATAAATTACAATAAAATTAATATTAATATTAAAATTTATACTAAGATTGACATTAAAATTAATATTAATATTAATATTAACTAGTATATATGCACGTGCTTTGAACGTATTTTATACTATTTAAAAAAAATAAGTTTTTAATATTTGACTACTTAAGGAAAGTAAAATATTTTAATTTTTTTACATTTTTTGGGAAAAACAAAAATTCTCTTTCAAAATTTCACACGTAATTATTAAATATCTATATTAAATTTAATAAACAATTTTAAGTAGTAAATATATATAATGATATTTTTTGAAACAAATTATTTTAACATGAAATCTATTCTTTTATGTATGAATAAAATTCATGAGTATCTTAATAAAATTCAAATAATATTTTTTATTTACTGTAGATGATACTTTCAAAAAAAAATACTTTCTTAATTGTCCTTAATGTTAAGAAGACCTTAAAAATAATAATAATAATAAATTTTAGTTTTAATTTTAATTTTTCAAGAACTAGAGATCCAACAAAACAATATCTTTTATAGTTTTTGCCACATAAGCTTCACAGTTAACTTGAAAATTGCATTGGAGAGGAGTTTTAGATTAAATTTGTCATTTTTGTGTGTCAATAACTTTTCGATAACATCACGAACATTTTGATAGCAACTGAATTTTAACGATGCAATAAAAAGGTCTCGATGGTATCATAATCCCATAAAGTCACATAATTTGGATAATTTTGTAATTTGTCCGAAATAAAGGATATCAATAGCTCAGATGGTGTCCAGACTAAGAACATTAATAACACTTTAAATTGATTGTTCTTTTCATCCCAAAACATGGAGGATAACATACTGATTTCATATTCATATAAAAAATACAAAGAAATGCATGCATGCTAATCAACGTCTTAGGCGGTAGTAGGTGCAGGTAACGGAGGAGATTTAGGATTCTCTTCGACTTCGTAGTCAAAGTCAGAAGAACTACTCACCCCAGGGCTGACCGATGAGATCTAAATTACTATAAAACTTGTATCCACCTTCACCTAGAATTATATCGATCCAGGAGCCTTTAAACGTCTGGATTAAATCATAAATGTTCCTAAGGTCGTCATTGAGGTTCACGTTCAAACACCCATGTATGTCATGCACGCGAAGACCCTTGCAGTTGCATATGATAGATCGCAGTTTGTGTCCGTTGAACAAGCCAAAGCCCAACTAGAGGTGCACGAGACGCGATATCGAATCGGCCATGGCCTTTGCCTCCTTCTCATTGAACGTGTCTTGCATGAATCTGTTCCTGACCAAGAAATATGTAGGGGGTATGTTCCTCCTCAGCTTGATCAGATGGTGGCAATACTTGCCGGCAAAATATATTCATGTTGACGTGATATAGAGGCAGTAGCTAATGTCGAGTTCTTCCAGCACCGGGAGGAACTCCAAGTGTGTCACCAAAGTTTCATCACTCAAGTCACCCTTCGGATTGCGCAGCACCCTTTGATTTCCTATTGTATTATAAACAGGGAAAAATATCTTAATTAACAACTTTATGCATAGGATCCATAAAAATGAACCAAGTATACATAAAATTTTATAATTAGAAATATAAAGTATTAGAAAAGACAACAAAATTTTGTTCAGGCCTATAGCATGCAAAGGAGAAGGTGGCTTCGTCGAGCTTGTACGTCAAGAGGGACCGAAGAATTCTCACGTTGTGAGCTACGAGCTTCTTTACGGTCTCGTCGATCTCGGTGGTTTGGTGGTCCCTGTGGCACCACTGATTCAAGTCGAAGTAGGACCAATAGTAGGGACCGATGAGAGCCTTCCACCATGAACGACACACTAAAGCCACGTTACATATGACCTCATCCGCCGCCATCCCCTTCAGTACCAGTACCATCGAATGTGTCACGCCCCGGTCCCACAGGGCCGTTTGTCCTTGCTTTGGTCCCTATGGAACCGATCGTCCTCGCACGGGCGTGATGCCGTGCAAGCCTAAGATGCGCTTATACAAGGCCAAAGCTTAGATACAAGGGCAAGTAAGCTATTCAATATTGAAGCAGCATCACATAACATTGCAGAAAAGTGAAGAACACAATGGCATATGAAAGACATGCTCTTTTATTGATATTCACAAGTGTTACAAGCGGAGCATGACCGAGGTTACAATTCGCTCAATTACTCTATCTCTCAATTATAATAACACCGTTCCATACATTATGTCCCTCTATATAAAAGCAGCTCAACTCGATGCGGCTCCAAGCATCGACTCTAGATTTTTGGTTCCTTGGGATGAGGCACGGCTATCGCTTTCTCGGACGATCAGGCACCTGAGAACAAGCAGGCTGTTGGTGGGTCAGCACTTTATACAAGTACTGGTGAGATAAAACAACTGAACAGAAGCTACACCCCCTAAAACCCACACTAAGTAATCATGTGGCAAAATATTATATTACTAGTGATCTTGCTACTTTTACCTAAGTTCATTTCATGCAGCTTAGAACTATAGTTAGATTACATCTTTTGAAACATAACTTTGAAACAGTTTTGCATATTCAAATAATAAGCATTCAAGCAACTAAGAGACAGGGTTCTCATCGTGCAGTGTGTAGCATGTATTGTGCATCAAAACTAACTCTTTTGGGGCAAAGCTTATCTAGCAGACTGATCATATCGAATCAAGCCAAACATATCAAGTGGACCATCATTCATTCAAGAATTTAAGGCAACACATCTATATGATTTTGGTCCCCAAGAAACTCAGGATCGGTAGCGGTAATCCAGCTAACCAATGACTCACTTTCTGATACTATTAGCAGTTATGACCGAGGTTCAGCTCTGCACTAATAGTCATTGTCTGACCGATGCGAATGCAATCAAGCACTAACAAATAGCTCTACGATGCAGATAAAATGAACAAGCAAACTTATGTATAAACTCATATTTCTTACCCCATAGCCGAACGGTTATCCCTGCAGCAGACACACAAGTTAGTCACAATATGCATATATGGACAAACTTATGAATCAATCATTTGGTGTCATCAATCGATAGGTATGCAAGAAGGTGAACCTAGCATGCGTCCTATCTATATGACGGTCCATGAGAAACTCATTGATGGACAACAATACCCCCTAGATCCTTTCGGAACGGAACATCAGGGTGCTCTCATAATCCCTTCCGGACCGACCGATTCCCAGTGCCCCAGGAATCGATCGAGAGACTATTACCTTGTGCACAAGTTGTCCAAAACCAATGCATGACAAGCAACATTCAAACAATAGGCATTAACATTCACATTCACAAGCATTTAATAATCTAATAGCCACACCCCCCTATAACCCGAAGGAACGGAACATCAGGGCAGACTATTAGACTCTTCACTTTCATTCTTTCAAGCAAACACATCCTTTCACATATCTAATAGCACACCCTCCTGGAATTCGAAGGAACGGAACATCAGGGCGCACTATTAGTCTATGCACTCACACATTTTCACTTATAGCAGTTTGATATAGCAAACAGACAAACGAAACATATAATGGCAAGCACGATTGATTTCATATCTAACATGCAATAACTATCTCTTTCTTAGCATATTCAAGGGGACATACTCAAGCGATTCATTTACTTATCTTCTTAGCATAGCAAAGGTTCGTTCAATAGCTGTGTCGGTATTTTTAAGCATGCAACATTTCTTATACTCTTAGCATGGCAATGGTTCTATTACATTCTGAAAAGCATTTCCAGTTCTCTAGTAAGGCAAGCAAGCAAATTTATTTTAATGACAAGCTATGTGAGTTCTCTTATTAGCATACTGAGTCAGTTCTATCATTCTTCTTATGAAACAATCTTCTTAAGCAACAAGCATTCAAAAACTCAGATTCATTATTAAGGCATGCGAGAATCAGAGAATGCAGTTCTGTCCACTCACTTTGATCAATCGGTCGAGAACTCTCCGAGAAGACTTCCGTTCGAGCAAGCAAGGCGATATCACTTGTACATAGCCCCTACGCAGAGCGGGGCGCTACAGAAAGAATCTCCATAGGGATGACGGTCCATCCGCTGCTGTTGATCTTGCTCTTGCTCATCTCCATTGAGACTCTTCTTCTCCTCTCCTTTGTTTCTTTATAGTCGGTTGGTTAGGTTTATGTTTTATTTTCGTAATGGAAAAGGCTATTTATCCCACCCGTGGGTGGTGTGATCGTGCGCTGCCTGCAACCACGCGTCCCCCTATTCTCTCCGCAGCCTCCCACGTGATCACATTGGGACCCACCCCATATTCGCTGCATTGCGACTCTTGTTCTCCTCTAGCTGCGGTTGGGTTATATTGTGTTTTATTTTTGAATTTTGGAAGTTATTTAAGATAAAAAATTTTGATTTTTTAAAGTTACATGTTCGTACATGACAAATTTTTAGATTAAAAGATTAATTTAAATTAAAAAATAAATATTAATTATAGCTTTCCAAATTTTCGTACATGACAAATTTGAAGGATTATAAGTTAAATTTAAATTTCAGTTTAAAATTAAAATTAAAATTTATTTAAATTTAAATTTAAATTAACATAAAAATTAAAATTAAAATTCATAAAATTAAAATTAACATGAAAAATGTAAATGTAAATATAAATGAATATGAATATGAATATGAATATAAATTTGAAAATTAAAATTAAAATTTATATTTTAATTTAAAAAATTAAAATTAAAATTAAAAATAAAAATATAAAAAATTAAAATTAAATTAAAATTAAAATTAAAATTAAAATAGTCGAGCTCGATTATTTCAAGTACTTAACAGTCGATTGCCCACTATTATTACCAATCTGAACCAATCGCTTTTAATCGAACCCAACCGATCCGAACCAATCGCTTTTAATCGAACCGTTGGTCTGGTAACATTAATGTTAGTTTTAATATTAGTTTCAACAGTAATGAGATTTCTTATTTTTAGTTAATAGTAAATTATAACTCTAATTTACTTTCTCATTTAGTTTTAATTTTACTATTTGTCTTATAATCAATTCTATTGGAGTGTGGACATATAGGTCAAACCAAACCAAACTCGGGACTAAAATTAGATGGTGCTATGGCTCTGGCTTTGTTAGTATTCGTCTGGACTAGTACGCTTAAAACAGTCAAACTCGATCATTTCGAGTACCTAACAGTCGATTGCCAACGGTTATTACCAAACCGAACCAATCACTTTTAATCGAACCATACGATCCGAACCAATCATTTTTAATTGAACCGATGGTCTGGTAACAATAATGTTAATTTTAATATTAGTTTAACAATAATGAGATTTCTTATTTTAAGTTAATAGCATATTATACCTCTAATTTTATTTTTTATTTAATTTTAATTTTACTTTTTTTGTGTAATCAATTCTATTGGAATATTCATATATGGGTCAAATAAAACCTAACCAAACTCGGGGCTCAAATTAAATGGCATTATGGCTCGGGCTTTGTTAGTATTCTTCCTGGCTTATAGGCCAAAAGCAGTCTAGATCGATCATTTCGAGTACCTAACAGTCGATTCCCAACAGTTATTACCAATCTGAACTAATCGCTTCTAATCGAACCATACCGATTTGAACCAATCGCTTTTAATCGAACAGATGGTCTGGTAACATTAATGTTAATTTTAATATTGATTTCAATAGTAATGAGATTTCTTATTTAAGTTAATAGTATATTTTACCTCTAATTTTATTTTTTATTTTATTTTAATTTTACTTTTTGATGTGTGATCAATTCTATTGGAGTGTGCCCATATGGGTCAAACCGAACGCATCATAGTAAACCAAACCAAACTCGGGGCTTAAATATTATATTGGCTCTGCAAAAGAAAAAATCTACGGATCAATGTTATGATTACCCATGTTAAAAAAATGTTTCAAATCAATGTTGCAATGTAATTTATGATAAATGAATGCAATAACTGCGTCTCCCCTCTCCTCCAATTGAATCCAGCAACGTGGCAGTTTTAATCCTCCAAGTTGTAAGGAGCACTATCATGCTTCATGTTGATATGGGAATAAAGCATTTCTCTTTGGAAGACTAAAAGCCACCTGGGAAAACTGACCATATATTTCGTTCAGAAACCACTAGTATCCAGGCACATGCGTTCCATGTGCAACACATACATTTCTCACCATCATGTCATAATAAATAACAAAAATAAAGAAAACATCAGTTGCATGCAAAAAAGAGGTACCTCAAGATCAGCTGCATGAAAAAAAACTTTAAACTATGAGCTTTCGGAATAAAGATAAAAAACTAAAATCTCTACTTCCGGGCCTATAAGAATTTTTTAATATAGTTTATCATTAATAAACTCGGACTCTCCTTTAATACTTTCCAATGGCTTATACATATCTTAAACATATCAATCTCAAATAAATCAATGTCTCCATACCAACAAAATCTGCACCAAACTAATTACAGAAAGAAACATAAAATAAAATTTATTTAACTTGCATTAGATTAGGTTTAAATTAAATTTTAGATTAGAAATATAAGACATTTTAAAATTAAATTCAAATCTTTTAGATTTTAAACTATGAAATAATATATATTTTAGTAATAAAATTTCTTTTACAATGCACTATCTTTAAAAAACAAATCCAATTAGTGTAAACTATTCCATTCTTTTAGGATGAATTTTTTTTCCTCTTTTTTAATTTAACCAAAAAAAATTCAAACCCTGATCTTTACCTTCCGAATGAAGAGTTTACATTAAAATATTAATGTAAATTAATGTAATATGTAGACATACATATTCTTTTATTAGGTTTTCAAAAATCTTGCACCGCCACCCTCCGTACCACAAACCACTTCATTGTCTCCTCTGGAAAAAAATTCTAACCAATAAAGGACTCCTACGTGGCAGGGGGAGAACCCATTTTGGCGGTACAAATAGCACTGATCCTGACCAGAACAGTAATCAACAATGATACGAAATCTATTTTTGCGATACAAAGATTCAGACTTTTTTGATGGGATCAATAATGATGATACTTTATCATCTACAAGAAGGTATATAGTAAAAGAAAAATGTGTCAGTTTTATCTTCTTAAAGATTTTAGAAGAGTACATTAACATCTTAGTAAATAATTATATTATTCTATATCCCAAAATACAATGAGGTACAAAAAACTTCTGCCATACAAAATCAAAATCATAGTCCGATCTAACCTATAAATTAAAGATTGTAGCAAAAAGTTTGAATAATACCACGAAGAATATTTTGATGACATCATAAAAAGGTGTCACGACACGCTGTGCCGCAACATCAGCGGTTGAACGATGTCTAGGTCAACAATATTATCTATAAATCTCACACAATATATATAATGTACCTGTCAAGATATCTCAACTCTCAAATAGAGGATAATATGATAATGGTAAACAATACTCAATCACAAAAATAAACTAGAGAAAGATATGATACGATATGGAATAGAAAAAAAATATAAAGTCATAATACATCACAAGTCCAAGTCTAATCACAACTCAATGATCTCAAATATAATACATGCCAAAAGTGTCTAACTGACATATACAATATCATAAATGAATAGCTAAGTCTCATCGGCTGCTGGTACTATCTCAATAGGCTCTACGGGTGTTATCTCAACTAGCTCGCCATCCTGTGGCCCGTAGTGTGTAGGATACCTATCCTCTAATGAATCACCTGAAAAATATATTCAGTTAGGATTGGAGAGAAATACAACCCAATAGCAGTTCCAATAATTGACAAAAACTATAAAACAACAATAACAATAAAAATAAATGATAGAAGTAACTGAACTAATAAACATCACAAGGAAGAGCATCATGGTAAATAATGGCAAAAATCTGACAACAATATGGTGAGGAATATCAATGTAATAAACTGGAATAAATAAAATATTATAATAAATGTGCCTTGAAATATTAGTAAGATAATATGATCGGCTTGGGCCTAGCACAGGCTATATATAAAAGGGAAGCTAGTATGATCACACGTAAGTTGCATGATTTGCTAGCTATCATGGGCTATACTATATCATGGGTTATAAGGTATGATCATATATCCACTAATACTTCTATAATCCTCGACTAGTACACGGATCCGAATCACGACACGTATATCACACTACACTGTCTATAATATCATATACTATGAACATGATCTATATAATCACTAAGATATCACGGTAATCACTGAGTGATCATGAAGCACGACACGACGATCACTTAGTAATCACAACAAAAATATCTCATGACCAAGATCCACGTATACCAATCTGTTTAACTATCGTGTCAGGAATCAATTATCTCAATACTAAATACCTGAAACATAGAGACTATAAAATAAGGAAACTATTAGAGAATATACTTGCATGTGGTCCTGAGAAAAAGTTATAACTCGGTGTCCGAGCTAGTGTCACACACATCTATATATGAATGGCATGTCAATGGGTGTAATAAAGTGATAAATGAACTAAAATGCACTAAATATGCTATTCTAGGTCATACTAGTCAAACTAAAGTCAAACTAGGTGTTAAGCTTAGTTTTGGGTCCATACCTAGCTTCTACGTTGATTACAAGATTAAACTAGTTAGTACTAGACTATATTAGACTATACATAGATTCTTAGGTTAATACTAGTCAAACTAATTTCCATATATAGCCTATATACATATACACTTTATCATAATACCTTGGCATCAACATACTCTCATATATATAGTATCAAGGTATTACCCACTACTATAGATAGTCAACTACACTTGATATCTAATACCTCACTAGCCTAAACTAATACTTGATACCCAATACCTTACATTATCTATGACTGGACTCATAGCTATCTACTAATCCCATACTAATACATCAACCATTCCCAGTATTCTAACTTACAACTCACCCCAACACATTACCTACACCCAAACACAACTGATACTCTAAGGATACTAATCCTTCAATACTCTGGCCTTGCACACAGTATACACAAATGGTTGCTTGCTTCTGCAATGTGTTCTCATAGGATACCTCCCTTGCTGGTAACAGTCCCTTTGAAGATTGGTACAACTGCTACTGCAGTTCCCCTTGCTTTAGGTCTGCAACAGACCTACCTGTGTTGTTGCTACTGTAAATCTCAGTTGAACAAATCATACCCTTAGTCCCCAGGTATTACTTCTACTTACTTAAGGCTTCATCATCCCTCTCCTTGCAGTGCTCACTAACTCGAGCCTCACTCTAGAGCAGTGCACAAGTGTGCACTGTAACACACTAAAACTTAACACCCTAGACATTGCCATCTAACACAGTACAAAATAATTGCTTGTTGCAGTGCTTTGAGTGCACTACACTCTCCCAAGTCTGAACCAAACTCTTCCCTCTTTCCTTGCTGATACTTCGAGGTTTTCCTCAACTGCAACTAAAGTAAAATACTGTAGATCTCATACTTCAACACAGTAGTTCACCTAGCAGTCACTTGTTGCACACAATGCACAAGTGTTCGAGCACAAAGCCTATAATCCTTTCTTCCTTATTTCAGTCTCCAACTGAGACACAGTACAGTGTACCATGGTGCACTGCCTGCACACATACATAGTGCTATACCTCCTGAGTATACCTGATCCCCTTACACTTGCAATCCCTACATGAGATTGCTGCCACTGCTGTTTGATCTTACATGCTGCCTGGTCCTAACTGCCACACAGACCACAATATCACCAACACCACAATCATAAACTACTGCAATGACAACAAATACCCGAGCCAACACACTTGCACAGTTTTTTTCCTCCCTTACATACAACACTCACCACACACATACACAAGTAACTCATATACATACCTCAATTAATATATACCTATATACATACATATAACCACTAATATATATATACACACACACACACACACACACACACACACACACACACACACACACACACACACTACATATATATAATTAGGCATTTTAACAAATACTTAGAGTAAAAAGTTAGGATACTCATGATACGCACCGAAATGAGATACCAAAACCCACAATAATCAATAATTACTATTTATACATATCAATTAGATCTATATATAATTAAAGTAACTTGCTACAAAAGAATTTGAAGAGTAATTACAAAAATTAGCCAAAATGAACCATGTATGATACAGTATCACAAAATACCATGATATGCTCTACTCATGTCCAATTTTAGACACGTATTTAGTCCCAAAGCATCAATCTATGTCTAATTAGATCTAATTGGTCTCATGATAGACACTTGATATATCAATCTCTAAATTCTCCCCAACATAGGCACAAATCTCCATGTAGAAATTATAATAGAGGTCCTATAAACCTAGTTCTTGTTCCTATGGGTATCCCTAAGACAAGAAAGGTTTCCTAATGGTTAAATGCATGAATTATAGTCTAGCTTATAGGAGAAATTATAATTTATCTATTGGGAGATGGATTCCCAATAAAAAAATCTAAATGGATACAATTAGAACACAGGCTCCTTGTCAATTTCTCCTTCTTCAAGTGCTCCTTGCAATCCAAGGTCCAATGCTACTTAGATGATGTAATTGGAAGATAATAAGAGAAAATTTGGTGGAGGGATGAGTTAATTTGGGGAAGAACACAATTGAAAATCTCTAATGAAATGAATAAATGAGAGAAGAGAAAGAAAGAGTCCCTCTTAGTGGTCGGCCCCCTTTCTCCCCTTTCCAAGCAATGTGTAATATCCATGATACCCCCCCCCCACTAATGGTTATGTGGTTTAATTAGGGAGAACTATATTAAAAAACTTCTAATTCTTCATGAACTAATATAATCTCCTTTATTAATTAAGGAAATAGGTCTAATGGTCCAACCCAATATTGGGCTCAATGTATCATGACAAGTTCTAATTAGGTCCACTCATGCTAAGTCCAAATAATAGGTTAGTCCCCTAACTAATAAATAAATAGGATAATACATAATAAATAATTAGTAGCATAATATATAAATATTTAATCAATAAATAATAAATATACAAAATGATAAAAAAATCTTATCTAAAAATATGGTAGTAACAAGTCTACCCTCCTTAGAAAAATTTTGTCCTCAAAATTTATGGAAAGAATTAGCACTACTACAAGAAATCATAGCAAGCAAGAAAGAACGATACCTTACGGCTCAAAGAGATAAGGGTATCGCTCGCGTATCTCGGTTTCCCTCTACGAAGTAGACTCTCCTGGAGAATGATACCTCCATACGACATGCACCAAGAGAATCGTTTGGTTTTGCAGCACCTTCTTCCTGCGATCCAGAATCTCCACAGGCTGCTCTAGATAACTGAGAGTCGGACCCACCTTGATCTCCGAGTGATCCAATACGTGACTAGGATCTGCCACGTACTGTCTCAACTGTGACACATGGAACACATCAAGCACTCCCTAAAGTTTAGGTAGCAAGTATAGTCTGTAGGCCACTGCACTGACCCTCGCAAGAACACCGAAGGGTCTGATGTACCGTAGACTAAGCTTCCCGCCTCCACCAAAGTGAATCATGCCCCGTGTCAGAGAAATTCGCAAGAATACCAGATCGTCAACCTAGAAAAAAATACAGCCTTAATACTCAACCTAAAATAAGGCAATCACAAGAAATATAAACAAAATCTATACCTCAAAATCTAAAGGTCTCCGGTGGCTATCGGCCTAATGCCGCTGTGTGTCCTACCACACCCGAAGTCTATCTCTAATAAGCTTCACCTTCTTAGCTGCATCCACAATTATCTCCGGTCCCAACAAGACTCTCTCACCAACACTATCCCAAGATAGTGGAGTGCGACATCTCCGTCCATATAAATCCTCAAATGGTGATATCTCGATACTGGCAAGGTATTTGTTGTTGTAAGTGAACTTTACCAAGTGAAGATGATCCACCCAAGAGCCTCTGAAATCTAAAACACAAGTACAAAGCATATCCTCAAGAGTCTGAATAGTCCTCTCCGACTGCCCATCTGTCTGGGGGTGATATGCGGTATTAAACTTGAGCTGGGTGCCCAAGCTAGCCTGCAAACTCCTCCAAAAGTGGGATATAAAATGACTATCCCGATCCGAGATGATTCTCGTAAGAACTCCATGCAATCTGATAATCTATCGCACATACATCTCCGCTAGCTTCTCCATAGACGTACCCACTTAAAATGGAAAGAAGCGAGTCGATTTGGTCAACCTGTCGACGATGACCCAAATCGTGTCTTTCCCTCTTGGATAACACAGAAGCCCTAAAACAAAATCCATGGTAACTTGTTCCCACTTCCACTCTGGAATAGGTAAAAGCTGAAGTAAACCTCCTGGCCTTTGCCTCTCTGGCTTTATCTGCTGGTACACTAAACATCTAGATACGAAACACGCCAATTCCTGCTTCATAATATACCAACATATATGCTCTCTCAGATCTCTATATATCTTGTTGGCACCTAGATGTATAGAGTAATGTGATCGATGCACCTCCTGAAGAACCTCCTCGTGCAATGTCCCATTTGGCACACACAATCCGGTACCGTATCGTAGTGATTCATCCTCAGCTATAGTAAAGTACTCGAATAATCCTATTCAAACCTGTGCTCTGATGATCCTCAGAGAATCATTATCAGACTGCGTAGCTCGAATCCAGTCCGTCAGCTCAGACTGTATCTACAATCCCCATATCTGTATCTCGATACCAGATACCAGTACCTCAATATCCAAGTTCTCAATATCAGCCAATAAATGTACGTCCGTATTCAAGTACATCGCCACTAGATACCTGCTCAAGGCATCCATAAATATATTGGCTTTCCTTGGATGGTACAGCTATGATATGTCGAAGTCATTTATCAACTCCAACCACCTTCGCTATTTTATGTTTTGCTCTTTCTGTGTAAACGCATACTTCAAGAACTTGTGATCTGTGAAGATCTCCATACGCTCTGCGTACATATAATATTTCACAGATTTAGAGCAAAAATGACCGCTGCCAACTCCAAATCGTGGGTAGGGTAATTCTTCTCATAAGAACATAATTGCCTGGACACATAGGCAATCACCTTTCCATTCTGCTGCAAGACACAACCCAAACCCTTTCCTGAAGCATCACTATAGATAGTGAATCCACATAATCCTGATGGCAATGTCAATACTAGAGTTGTCTTCAACCTCTTCTTCAGCTCCTCAAAAGTGGCATGATTATCCTCAATCTAGACAAACTCCATATCCTTTCTGGTCAGCCTAGTCATCCGCTCCACAATCCTAGAGAAGTCATATACAAACCTCAGGTAATAACCTGCTAGCCCTAGAAAACTCCTGATCTCTGCCACTAAACTTGGAGTAGCCCAAGGCTCCACTGCTGAAATCTTCTTCGGGTCCCCTGAGATCCCATCAACTTTAATCACATAACTAAGGAATTCAACCTTGTCGAGGAAGAACTTACACTTCGAAAGCTTGACATAAAGATTTGCCTTTCTTAGAGTCTCCAAAACTATCCTTAGGTGCTCCTTCGGGGTCTTCGAATACACCATAATATCATCAATAAATACCACCACAAACTTATCAAGATAATGGTGGAATACCTTGTTTATCAGATTCATGAATACGTTCGGGGCATTGGTCAACCCAAATGGCATCCCTAAGAACTCAAACTGGCCATACCGAGTCTGAAAAGTTGTCTTCGTAATATCTTCCTTCTTCACTTTTACTTGATGGTAACCCGACCTCAAGTCTATCTTCAAAAATATACGTTAGGTGTCAACTAACGGCTATTCCTGGCTTGGCTCCGATAATGCAATTCCGGGAGGAGTTGGTATTTGGGCATTGGATCCCTTCGGACCTTTAAGTTTAAGCACGCCAAACAGCCAAAAAAAAGGGGCTGTGCTAGTTGTAGCACGTTATCGCTGATGAAGCTAAAGGGTTGTTTTGGCACTTCTGTCAGCCTTGCACCTCTATTGAGTAATGCTTGAGTCACAACATCAAGGTCTGACCAAAATTGAGCGAAAGTGGCCACTTCATAATATTTTGCCAATTCCAGCTTTAAACCGGCGATTAGAATAGCTGGCCGATAAGGTTGGCGAGGTTCTTACTATGGTGAAGTGATAGATGCTTGACTGTAGTAGGAAGAAGGCACGTGGGAATAAGCGGAGCCCTAAGCAAGGAGAGAAAGGAGTAATGGATGTAAGTAGGACTGATACTAGTCACTATTCTGACTATTTGTTTAGGGATAGGGGAAGAAAGCAGTGACTGGGGTGATTTCCTAAAGGGACTAAGCGCTAGGCTTCTCTTAATCTGATTCTTAAATTATGGATGCCTCCTCAGATTCAGATTAGTGACAAAAAAGTAGGTCCCTCCTTTTAATTTGAAGCTGTTATATGAACAGATCAAATGGCCTATTTGTATAAGGTTTAAGTGTTAGGTGGGTCAACAAAAGTAAAGTAAACAACTCAAGCTGTGACAAGTTCACTAAAAAAATCATTTTGTAGCCAATGATTTATCGGGAAAAAATAAAAAAACTCAATATGAGGGAGGAGAAAGAAATAATAGTAACTTGGTCTCGGACATCTACCATTATACCCATATTAATTGGCCATACAATAGATATACATAATGGAAAGGAACATTTACCATTTAATGTAAAGAGAAGGGGGAAGAATTGATTTGTTGGTTTTTATTCATGATTAAAAGGAGACTAGAGATTAAGGGATACCTTACGAGGGCTAATTTGTGCAAGGCAAGAAGCAAGTTTATTTGCGAGCAGATTCTGACAATCCAGTCTATGAGAAGTCTGAATTTTAAATAATATGATGGGCGAACGATGGGAATTGAACCCGCGCATGATGGATTCATAATCCACTGCCTTGATCCACTAGGCTACATGTGAAGAGGAAATACGAAGAACCCAATAGGAAAGATAAAAGACATTTCAAAAAGAAGTCAAATTCACGAGAGTCCTCGGATCAAAAGTTCTCTAAGGCTAAGCTATGTCATGTCACCACACCGAAAGATGGGCCTATTGGATGCCACAAGGTGTGCATGTCATTTCTATCTTAACTTCCTCCAGTCATCCAGTTCGACCCCGTAGGCAGGACTCTAGTCAGAGAAGAGGTTTCTAGCCGGGATGTGATATAACTTTTTTCATTTGGAAAAGCCGAAACTGAACTCAAATTAAGGTATACTTCACCCCCGATTTTTTGTTAGTACTTGATTCTTTTTATTTCTGAGAGGGAGAGGGGATACCGCATACAGGGATTTCACTCTACTCCCCCAATCTTGACTTTATGGCACACTGCCTCTCCCTTTGTGGATAAACTCTTAGATCAAACTTGACCCCATGTCGTTCACACTCTACTCTACTTCAAGTGATGTTCTCGTCATATTGGGCCCGGAATATACACAATTCAATAGAATCTTTTCCTTTGCGATGCACGTCAGATAATCAATCGGGTTGAAAGTAAAAGTCGACAAAAAGTGGCAAAATGCTCTCAAAATCGGAGCATGGTTATGGTGGTTCCCCAGCTGCTGCTCGTACTCCTTTGGATGGTGCCAAATTAGATGACTTTGAAGTTAAAACTTGCCCAATAGGTAATTACATATAACCATATTGGCAGTACTATGATAGCTTAGAGAAGTTGAGGTAGCATCTGGGCAAGCAAGAGTGGAAACAAGAGTTTCATCTTTTCCTGGTGTCACATGGACCACTTCTCAACCCACGGGTAATCTTAGCTTTTACAAACGTAAACTTTGAGGCTCAATAGCTAAATACATGGAAATTGAATTATGAGCCGAGATCATTAAGAGCATACTGCGAGTAGGAAGTAGAATTAATCCAATGGATTCAAAAGCATCAAACCTTTCTTCTTCGGAAAAATTGTAACACATCGAAATGGTACCATCCATACTTAATAATGGAAGGATTTGGCAGAAATATGACCTGCTATTTTTATACGACTACAATAATTCGTAGACGTAGGAATAGGGTGTCTAGATTGAAACTACCCGATGGACAATGGTGTTATGAAGATCAAATGCCTAGAGATCCTGCCTTGAGCCATTTTAAGAATTTATATCATGATGATAGTCCATGATATTCACTTCAAGGCACGGCCAAAAAAAGAAAGATCTTCGCTCGGTTGGCCCACCTACGCTGACGCCTACTTTCTCTTCTTGATTGGATCTTATCATGATAACATAATGATCCATTTTATTTGACTGATGGATATAATAACCAATTTGAATGAATTAAAGAGTGATCTTATTCAAAATGCCTCATGATCTTTAATCAAAGGCGTATTGTGCTTTCAAATAAGGAGATGAAGAAGTTATGGATCCCTTGGAAGAAAGCCCTAATTGTCACGCTCCTAGGGCGATCGGCGGGCTACAAGTCCTCTACCAACGAATGAAGCAAAGATTCTTTAATCTCGCATAAGCATATACGCGTTCTTTAAATGCACGAGCGCATGTATGCGTATATGTTCTTCCTCAATAAAGAGTTAATACGTGTTTAAGTCAACTCGATAAAGCCTCTTCCTTCTTTAGCTCTCGGCACGGTAGCCTCTATTCTTCTATTGATTCAATGAATTAAAGAGCTAGTTCTACAGTTAAGTCTACTTGTTTATCACCTAGTTGCTTTTTCTTTTTTATCTCCTGCCAGACACCTTCCCCGGTGTCACTACCACATTTTTTAGGAAAGGGTATTTTGGTCATTTCATAATTAATTAAATATTGTGCATGTTATAAATTTATTTATTGTATTATTTATTTATTGTTAGATGTTAGATTTGATTTTGGACTTGTGTTAGTGGACCTATTTAGTTTAGATTAGATCCATGGAGCAATATTTTATTCTAGTTAGAATTGAGCCCAATAGTTAGCCCATTCATTAAGAGGATGAATTAATTAGTTAAACCAATTGGATTAGAACCTTCCTTTCTTAATTAATTCCTTCATGACAAGCACCAAGAGATATTTTGGAAATTTTATAGTAGCTTGGAGGAGGGGGTAGAGGCCGGCTAAGTAGAGGGAGGAGAGAGACTCTCTCTGTCACTACCATATTTTCTAGGAAAGGGTATTTTAGTAATTTCCCTATTTAAAAATTATTGTGCTTGATAAATGATTAATTATTATATTATTTAATTGTTGTTAGATATTAGTTATTTATTTTGGACTTGTGTTAGTGGACCTAACTAGTTTAGTTTGGACCTATGGACCAACATGAATTAATTAGTTAAACTTAGCCCATTTAGAAAGCCCATTGTTAAGGAGATGGATTAAATTAATTAAATCATTAGACTAGAAGCTTCCTTCCTTAATTATTTCTTCATGAGAGGCAACATGGGATATATTGGACATTACATGATAACTTGAGTGAGGGGAAATAGGGGCCGGCCTATTTAAATAGAGGGGGGAATTTCTCTCTCCTCTTTTCATTCCAAATCTAGATCTAGAATTTTTCACTACCAAATTTTCTTCATTTCCACTTCTTTTCTCTACCAAAATTTATTCCAATTCCTTCCCAAATCACCATTGGAGACTTGAGAAGCAATGATCAAAAAGGAGGAAGGAAGGATCTACAAAGAGGAGCAATGATCTACAAGTTTGGAGCAATTTTATCTCAATTGGAGATTTATTGGGAATCTATCTTCCAATAGGTTATAATTCAGTTTTTCCCTTTAAAATAGCTTCTAAATCTGAGATTTAACTATAGAAAATCAACCCATATAAATATACTATCCATAGGATTTGATTTTGTGTCCATAGGAGGCCTATTGAGAAAGTTATGGTATTTTTTGTGTCAATTTTGAGAGAATTCCGAGATTGACATTTGTTGTGTGTGTCAATTGATCCTATAGATCAATTTGGCATGTGTTTATGTATTTGGGGCTAGTGTCATGTCCACAATTGGGTACGTGTAGGTCGTATCCCAATAATTTGGTGATACGTGTTGATTTGGGGGTTTTTCCTCCGACACGGGACTTTGTACATGTCGTATTTTGACACAGACATGTAGATCTATATTTGATACTTTATTTTGTTCATAAATATTATATGTGATTTGTTTGTGTCCTTCGAAGTGCAATTGGATGTGTGGTGGACTCGTGTCACATGCGTATCCTAAATCTAATGGGATACGGTATGATACTTTCTATGTGTTGTGTATTTATGTGTAGATCTAATTATTGTGCTTTTAATTTATGAGTTGTAATTATATATATATATATATATATATATATATATATATATATATATATATATGTAGCTTTCTTCTACATGCATTAATATATATGTTATAATATATTGTATGGATATATATATGTATATGTTGATTAAATATATATGTATGTTTAATTGGGTAATTATTTTATATGTAATTGTTATAGGATTATTTAAATATATGTATAGATGTAATTATACTATATTTATGTATGTGGCATGTCATAATATGTATATTATTATAGAGGGGGTATTTATAGTTATTTGGTATTTATATGTATAGATATATATATTTATTGGGTTATATATATATAGATATATATATATATATATATATATATATATATATATATATATATATATATATATTTGGGTTTATATATATGAGATATATATATATATGTTATATATATTATTTTCAGTTTTTAGCGACACTAGGTTAATGACAGTTACTGTCATTAATAGCAGCACGATATAGCAGCAGTCGCTGTAGCAGTGACAGCGGCATTTAATGATAGCCGCTGCTGTCATAAATAGCAGCAGCAGCGACGGGAAGAAGCAGCAGCGGCGACAGTGGAAGCAGTGACGGTTGCAAACTGTCACCAAAGCAGCGGTAGTAGTGCAGGATTCCACAGCAGCAGTGACGACAGCTTCAGTGACAGCCAGAACTGTCACTAAAGGCAGTGTATCAGCGTATCTGTGTTTTTCAACACAGTTTTCAACGACGAATTGGCAGATTTTGATATATATGTGTTTATATACTTGTATATATATATATATATATGTATTAATATTGAGATAATATATTATTATTGCTAATTTCCTTATATATATGGGTAATTATGTTACCAAGGTATTGGGTATTATCTTGAGGAAACCCAGATAAGTGGGGATACTTAAGATACGGGGTTTGGGTATCAAGATTGTGATTTTTATTGGGATACCAAGTTGGTTCAAAACTACGGTACATATTTGATGTATAAATTGTGATTTTATATTAATTATAAATATTGTTTGATTTATATTATTGATGTTTTACCTTGTATCCACGTATCCGGAGATACGGTATCCTAATATTTTAAGATGAGGTTCGTATGACCTAGATTTTAGTATCTTGACTCAAGATTTTTGTGTTAGACTTATGCAACCTAGAAATAGATAGTTGACCTTGGTTTGACCATAGTTGACCATAGTTGACTTAGAGTTGACCAAGGTTGACTTTTGACTTAGAATTGACTTATTAGCCTAGAAGTTGACTAGTTTAACTTATTTTCTTTCGGAACCTTGTATTGATGTTGTATTCCATATCTAGGTCTTCGAGGCACCGAGTCAGATATCCGTGAGACTATTCATTGGACTTTAGGCGAGTATATTCTTTGATAGTTTCTCATTTATGATATCTTCTATGTTCATTGTATCTAGTGTAGATATCCATGTTCTCTTGACACTATGGTTACACGGATTAGTATATCCGGATCTCGTCATGAGATGTTATTCCTTGATATATGGTGTATATGATGCAAGTATTGTTTTATTGGTTATCTTGTACATGTACAGACACTGATTCCCGGGAAGACTAGCTATCTTCTTGGGGAATCTCGTGCCATAGCATACCGTGGTTGGATCTATTATACCAGTCGGGGGTAGGGAGTATTAGTATAGATATGTGATCAATATCCCTATTGTATCAAGTACTGATTACTGAATAGTATTGATCATACACCGCACGTATGATTAGCCAGGCCGCATTGTATCTTGCCCAAGCCGATCATATATTAAGCTAGTACTCACACACTTAGTCATTAGTATTCTTGTTCATTGGCATATTGTTCATTATTGTATTATTCCTGTATTTCCTTATTTTATATATATCTCTTGTATCTATTGTGCATCTTATTTATCCACATATATTTACTGTTATATAGTTTTTATCATTGATTAGAACTGCTGTTAGAGATATACTCTGCTCCTTTCCTGACTGGATATATTTTTCCAGATAACACTGAGGAGTGGTACCCTACCTATTATGGACCCTAGGATGTTATGGGCTTAGATTCTGAGACCCTGGCTCAGGAGGGACTTATCCCAACTGAGACAGTTGACCCGAGAGTTGTAGCTTCGTAGTATTCTTTGTACTGGATTTGTCTCCAGCTTATTTTGTTACTTCTTTCAGACTCATTGATGCATTATTTTAGACTCATGTGTTATATTGTGACTATTCTATTCTTTATCTGATTCATGCTTTCCATATTAGATCTGTGATTGAGTATATTATCATTATTGGTGGTCATTATATTGTTAGATAGATTATCTAGACAGCGTTCTACCGTCGGTTCTGCGGCGTAGGCTGGGCGTTGTTTCCGACTTGTACCCTTACATCGGGTACGGATCGTGACATTTTTAGTGGTGGCCCATGCAGGTCTAGCTTCACAAAGTATGTGATGTCATGGTAGTACGACAATTTAGTTATACTACTGCGAGCCTGCGATAGGATATAGGATATAGGCTGAGATACTCGATCACATCTAGGAAAATTCTTTTGATTCAACTATTCTCTTTTGATATTGATACTTGATCTCTTAATATGTCCTTTCCTTGAGTGTCTTACATCATGTGCCATATTGATCCTCATTCTGTCTTTTTATGAGACATACTCGAAGATACTTACGGAAGCACGCAAGGTTGAGCGAGAGTTGGGTTTGAAGCCCAAGAGAGACCGTGATTCTTTTCTGGGGGCCAACGACAGTACAGTATCTGGCAAATGTCCTCATTTCTAGTCCAGAACTTTCCAGCAACCCAACAGAACGAGACTCCAGCTAGGGCATCTTTTCACCAGGTACCTCAGCAGCAGAGACAGTTACAGCAAGCTCCATGCAACTACTGCAAGAAGCCCGGCCATATCTGGGAAGTTTGTAGGAGGAGTTTGGGAGTTTGTTTATATTGTGGTACTGAAGGGCATCAATCGAGGGAGTGTCATCGTCGTACAGTTCAGGGAGAAGCTTCAGCTCTGAGGGCACAGACGAGACCACCTGCAGCACAACCGAGGGGTCCGCTTCCAATACAGCAGCAGTATTTTGTCCAGCATCAGCAGCATGGAGGTGCTCGGCAGGGACTAGCGTTTGCTATGATCGTTGAGGAGGATGAACCCACCGAAGATATCATCGCAGGTTCTATTCTTCTTGATTCTATTACAGCTTTAGCTTTGTTTAATAGTGGTGCTTCCCATAGTTTTGTATCTGTTTCTTTTGCTCTGAAGCATGGTTTGGTAGTTGAGTCTTTGCCTTGGACTTGCAAGATCATGACCAGAGGAGGCATTATCCTGGTTAATGATATTTGCAAGGATCGAAGAGTTACTCTGAGAGGCCAGGAGTTGAGTGCGTGTCTACTTGTAATGCCACTTCCGAGCTACGATATTGTACTCGGGATGGATTAGTTGAGTAGGCACCGTGCTAGCATAGATTGTAGAGGAGGTAGAGTTTTGTTTGGTCCGCCAGGAGAGCCAAAGTTCGAGTTTGCTAGAGGAGCTACAGAACAGGGAGAAGGCATTATTTGTGGAGCTATGGTGGAAGACAAGGAGTTGCCACATCCGTTGATAGCAGAGTTCTTGGATGTGTTTTCTGAGGAATTGCCAAGATTGCCGCCAGATCGAGATGTTGAATTTTTTATAGACTTGGTGCCAGATGCAGAACCAATTTCACAGCATGTCTATAGAGTAAACAACAGTGAGCTGGCCGAGCTAAAGAAGCGGGTGGACAAATTGCAGGATTAGGGGTTTATCTGATCGAGTTCTTCACCATGGGGAGCCCCAGTATTGTTTGTACCGAAGAAGGATGGATCGGTGCACATGTGCATTGATTATAGGGCTTTGAATAATCTCACTATCAAGAATTAGTATCATTTGCCACAGATTGATGATCTGTTTGATCAGTTGAGTGGTGCGAAGGTGTTTTCTAAGATAGATTTGAGATCAGGCTACCATAAGGTGAAGGTGAAGCCGGAGGACATACCGAAGACTGCTTTTAGAACTCGGTATGGTCAGTACGAGTTTATGGTGATGCCGTTTGGTTTGACTAATGCACTGTCGGTATTTATAAACTTAATGAACTAGGTGTTCCACTAGTGTAAAACCCCTATCGTAGAAAATCGTATATACCCTTTTTATTTATTAATTATTAATTTAATTATTGTAATTAGTGGCTAAATAGGAGAAATAGATTTTTAATAATTTTTATTTTTGGTGTTCGGGCACTTAGAGGATTTATGGGACCATTAGGAATTTTTCAAAATTTATTTCATGTAGGAGACCCCTTGAGCAGTTGCTAGCCTAACGGTGTGCATTATTCTAATCTATAAATTTTCTTATGAGTATATATATATATATATATATATATATATATATATATATATATATATATATATATACAAATATATATATGTATATATATATTTTTAAAAAAAAGGAAAAGAAAATAAAAGAAAGAATTAATAAACAACTAATAATAATAACTATACTAATATTACTAATAGCCAAAGCAAGTAGCAAAACATAGCCAACAAGTTCCAACAAACGTTAGCAACTCCTAGCAAACTTTCCTTAGCAACACAATTCCCACAATTCTAAGCTACAACCAACACAGACCCGCCCCCTTGCCCCCGCGGACCCGCGACAACCCATTCTCTCTCTCTCCCTATTATATATATATATATATATATATATATATATATATATATATATATATATATATATATATATATATATATTTATCTTTCATAAAACCCTAACCTAAAACCTCCAGACCCTCCTCTTCTCATCTAGACCTAGAGAGAGCCGCCACCGTAGCCAGAGAACCCCGCCAGGCCGTCCAAACAAATCCCGACGACCGCGACCCCGCGCACTGTAGATTCCCACAACGAGGTACCTTTGTTCTGGAGTTGTTTCCCGTCGACTCGCTAAACCAAATGTCGTTTCGTCTTCACCGGTATGCTCACCCCTTAACCCTCTTCCATATCTGTATGATAGCAGACCTCGAACAACACGAAACCCTAGGCGAAAACAACGTCCAAGTTGGCGCAAGCAGACCGAATTCTGGGATCGCAAAAAACTGTGGTGACCACCCATGTTGCCGAGTTCGTATCTCTCACCACAGAGATCCGAATTCAATGATTCTTTTTTTTATGCGTAGACCACTTGACCTAGTTTATTTTCTGTTAAATAACCCTAGATTATTAACTACTGTGGATGGAATTAAATTTGTCATAAAATCCCGTGAACCCACTTTTTCCAGATTTCCAAAAGTTGTGAAACGGAGCACGCCCCGCCAAACAGGACCGCCCCACCGTGTACCAAGTGTACCGAATGGTGCGCATAGCATAATCGGACATGTAAAAATTTGTGAAAACTGATTCGGACGCGTGTGCACGCCGGAATCAGGCCGTATCCGTGGACACACCCCGTATCGCAATTTTTGTAGAAGTCGCGCGCAATTTGTGCACGCTTGTCAGATTGCGACGAAACTTGCGCCACTGGAATCGTGGTAATGTGCTGGTCCCGTGACCCAATTTTCACGCAATTCTGATACGGTTGACCAGATCGCCAATTGGTGGGCCCCATAGTTGACTTTTTGGACAAAATTATGTTCGGCCCACCGGAATCCACATTTGGACATACCGTTGGGTTCGTATTAACATTTAGAGTAGTTTGACCTATAGTTTATCCTATTTAGAGAATGTTACCCTTGGTATGCTTTTCGGTGCAAAGTGGGTCACACGTGGACCCCACTTTTACCCGAAATTATGGTTTTGTCCCTGTGTCCAAATTGGACAAAAATGAAGTGCTTTTTAGCTATTTTGCTTATTCTGGAAACATTGGTAATATTTATTTCAGCATCTGGAGAAATTTGTTCTGCGGCCATAGCTTTTGATCCTGTACGTTGACTTCTGGACAGTACACCTTGCAGCTTTCTTACCAGGCAAGATACCTTGCCAAATTGCTTACAATATTTTGCATGCTTAGTATATTTTTTGTATATTTATTTCATTTCTGTATATTTATTGCATGTGTAGTTCCTTTCTGTCATTACTATATATTAGATATGTTGACACACACTTGACACTTAGTATCATAGAGGACAATCATTAGGCGTATGGGCTTTTAACCACTCTGGTAACACCGTAGTCACTAGCACGCACTATGATGGTCGTGTCCAATAGTCGCTACCCCAGAGGTATGCCGATTGATGGAGTCCGAGGGTCGCTACCCCAGAGGTATGTTGGTTGATGGTGTCCACTGACGAGCGCATGAGTTGTGAGGATTAGATCGAGTAGCCTACCCTTGCCTATACGTCGAAAAGTTGTGCTCATTTGCATTCATATAGATTGTCTTGTACAGCGTACTTATTTATTTTTATAATTATATGCATGTTTACTGTATTCAAGTTGGCTCTCTTTCTGTATCTTATTACGTCCCTCTGAGGACCTGGTCCTCTGCCTGGTGTATTGGTTCTTGAGTATTTACAGAAACGCAGATTTGGATGGTTATAGATATTTCGTGGATGTCTTCTCTTCGAGCCCTTGATTGCTAGCTGGTATTCTTATATGGTATTATTGTGTTGTACTTATTTTGTATTTGCTCTTACATTCAAGTTGGTAGTGGATTTATTTCCATCAAACTATCATCCTTAGATACTTATGTTGAGATCTAGTTATATAGATGTTGGTTATTCATTTATATTGATTTTCTGTGGATGAGATTTAGATTGTACCCTGTGACTTGTGACATATGTTTATACCACTTATAGATTTTATATTCATTTTACAGCGTACGTATGGGTTTGGTTTCCATATATTGGAGTTGCCATATCCATGCGGCTGGCATGCTTACGTGTTCCTAGTCCTACGTACTTTTGGGACTGGGGTGTGACAACTAGTACCTTGACAACTTCGTGGTGGTGTTCATCGACGAAATACTCATATACTCTAGGACACCGGAGGAGCATGAGGAGCATTTGAGGATTGTGTTGGATGTGGTGAGGAAGGAGAAGCTGTATGGGAAGTTGTCCAAGTGTGAGTTTTTCTTGGACAAGGTAGAATTCTTGGGGCATGTTGTGACTGGTGATGGTATTTCAGTGGATCCGAAGAAGATTTTAGCAGTAGAATCTTGGAAGACCCCGAGTTCGGTAGCAGAGATCAGGAGTTTCTTGGGATTGGCGGGCTACTACAGGAAGTTTGTGCAAGATTTTCCGAGGATTGCCGAGCGGATGACCAGACTCACAAGGAAGGATGTGGAGTTTTGGAAGATGGATTGCCAGGTTGCTTTTGAGGAGTTGAAGATGAGGTTGACGTCTGCTCCTATTTTGATGTTGCCATCAGGGTCCGAAGGTTTCGCTATTTATAGTGATACATTAGGGAAAGGGTTGGATTGTGTTCTTCAGCAGAATGGGAAAGTGATTGCCTATGCATCCAGGCAATTGCGTCCTCATCAAAAAAACTATCTTACCCATGATTTAGAGTTGACAACAGTCATATTCGCCCTGAAGTTGTGGAAACATTATTTGTACGGAGAGCGTGTGGAGATCTTTACAGACCACAAAAGCTTGAAGTACGTTTTCACGCAGAAGGAGTTGAACATGAGGCAGCGTCGGTGGTTGGAACTGATGAAGGATTTTGATATCTCTTTGCAATATCATCCTGGGAAAGCTAATGTAGTTGTCGATGCTTTGAGTAGGTATCCGGTAGCTATGTTCTTGATGCAGGATCGATATTTATTAGAGGACTTGGAGAGCTTGGGCATTGAGGTGATTGTTCCTGGTAGTGCTATGCAGATATGGGGATTGCAGATACATTCAGATTTGATGGACATGATCAAGGCATCACAGTATGAGGATGTATCTCTGAGGAGTATCAGAGCTCAGGTGAGAGCAGGATTGGAAGATGATTTCACTATTGCTGATGATGGATCTTTGAGGCATGGAGTTAGATTGTGTGTGCCTAGTGGGGAGCTGCGTGAGGAGGTATTACAAGAAGCGCATCGCTCTTAGTATTTCATACATCCAGATGCTAACAAGATGTATCGGGATATGCGAGAGAGTGTGTCGTGGTATGGCATGAAGAAGGAAGTGGCACAGTTTGTATCCAGATGCTTAGTGTGCCAGCAGGTGAAAGTCGAGAGGAAGAGGCCAGGAGGGTTACTTCAGCCATTACCCATTCCAGAGTGGAAGTGGGAACACATTACTATAGATTTTGTCTTCGAACTTCTACGATCTCCAGGAGGAAAAGATGCGATTTGGGTCATCGTTGATAGGTTGACCAAGTCGGCCCACTTTTTGCCTTTCAAGGTAGATTTGTCTACGAAGAAGCTGGCAGAGATATATGTGAGGCAGATCATTAGGATACATGAGCATAGTCTCAGATCGGGATAGTCGTTTTATTTCTCATTTCTGGAGGAGTTTACAGGAGAGTTTGGGCACTCAGCTCAAGTTCAGTACTGTATATTATCCCCAGACAGATGGGCAGTCAGAGAGGACTATTCAGACTCTCGAGGATATGTTGCACACTTGTGTATTAGATTTTGGGGGTTCTTGGGAGGACCATCTCTATTTGGTAGAGTTTGATTACAACAACAGTTACCAGGCCAGTATAGAGATGTCGCCTTTTGAAGCTCTATACGGTCGGAGGTGTCGTACTCCTTTGTCTTGGGACGATATTGGAGAGAAAGTTTTGCTTGGGCCAGAGATGGTTATGGATGCAGCAGAGAAGGTTCAGTTGATCAGAGACAGACTTCGAGTGGCGCAAGAAAGATAGCGGCATTGGGCCGATAGCCATCGGAGACCTTTGGAGTTCGAGGTATAGTTTAGATTTTTGTTTTGTGTTTATTCTTGGTTGTTTGTTATAGATTAAGTTCTTAAGGTGGTATTTTGTTCTAGGCTGGTGGTTTGGTGTTTCTGAGGATTTTTTTGACGCGAGGCAAGATTCGGTTCGGTGGAGGCGGAAAGCTTAGTCCGCGATTCATCGGACCTTTCACTATTTTAGAGAGGGTCGGTGTAGTTGCTTATTGTTTGAATAAATAAATTGAAGAAAGAAGAGGGTTTATACGAAACCTTTCTTTTGTTTACAAATAAGAAAAAGAGTACAATTAATCCTATACGAGGATGTTAAGTACAATAAAAATAATTCTGGGGAATAATTGCTATAGGAGTCTAATATGCGGTCGATCACTTTGACCCTTGGACCATACGATGATGAAGAAGTGCTGTAGAAGAAGAAGAAGCTTCAAATATTGCAAGTGGGATTGAATTCTCGTTGCCAAAGTTGTCAACAAAAACCCTCTGTCTTTACTCTCTCTCTCTGATCTCTGATAGTGCCCTGGCTGATGTCTGATCGTCTGATTGCCCAATCGCCTCTTGATCTGATCCTTTGATTGTCTGCTCTCTTTTCCTGTGATCAGGGGTCTCTATTTATAGAGATCAGTCAAATAACTGTTCAGTTGGCGTAAAAACCTAACTGTAAAGAAAGTTACATCTTTTATGCGGCAGTTATAACAACTGCTACCCACGTTCCAATTGTCTTCTAAATATGCATATGACACGTATCCTTTATAAGGTAACGTGTATAACCGCTTCTCGAAGATCACGGCATGCAAGTCACGTATGTAACTGCCCCTGCATAAAGATGGTTGGCGTAAAAGCCAAATAACTGTCTTGTAGGCGTGAAAGCCTGATTGGCGTATAAGCCTGGTTGGCGTAAAAGCCAAATAATTGTCTTGTAGGCATAAAAGCCTAACTGTGAAGAAGACTGCCTCCTTTACACTGCGGTTATGACAACTGCTACCCACGTTCAAATAATCTTTCGAATCTGCGTGTGACACGTATCCCTTTATAAAATAACGCGTATAACTGCTTCTTGAAGACCATGGCATGCAAGCCACGTAGGTAACAGACCTTGTGTAAAGATGGTTGGCGTAAAAGCCAAATAACTGTCTTGTAGGCGTAAAAGCTTGGTTGGCGTAAAAGCCTAGCTGTAAAGAAGACTGCCTCCTTTACGCTGCGGTTATGACAACTGCTACCCACATTAAAATAATTTTCTAAGTCTGCGTGTGACATGTATCCCTTTATGAGGTAACGCGTATAACTGCTTCTCGAAGACCATGGCATGCAAGCCATGTAGGTAACAGCCCCTGCGTAAAGATGGTTGGCGTAAAAGCCAAATAACTGTCTTGTTGGCGTAAAAGCCAAATAACTGTCTTGTTGACGTAAAAGCCAAAGAGCTGTCTTGTTGGCATAAAAGCCAAACTCTGTCTTGTTGGCGTAAAAGCCAAACTCTGTGTAAAACTTGATGGTTCATGAATAATAGATAACCAGCGTAAAATAGCCAATTATCCATCACGACTGAGGTTTTGAGCATATTCTGGGCTAAATAGCCTTATCACATGTCTTTGCAAATATGGCCGAGTTGGCGTATTTCGAGGAGATAGCATACGGCGTACTCCTATAGTTGAAAATAGCCTGGTTGGCGTAAAATACAAGGATGGTGATGTGAGCGTATTAGTCATAGTTTTAGCTTTCCCAGTCAATTATCCATCACGACTGAGGTCTTGATCGTATTCTGGGCTAAATAGCCTTATCATGTACCTTTGCAAATATGGTCGAGTTGGCGTATTTCAAGGAGATAGCAAACGACTTACTCCTATAGTTGAAAATAGCCTGGTTGGCATAAAATGCAAGGATGGTGATGTGAGCATATTAGTCACAGTTTTAGCTCTCCCCATCATGACAAAATCTGTAGAATAGAACCAAATCTCGTGCATTAAATACAGAGATATGTCTCCATCTCGTGTATTAAATACAGATATATGCCTCGAGTTCTGTACGAGAAACAGCTTTTGACGTGGCGTCTGATTTTGTCTTTATCTTGAGTATAAAACTCCTTTCTGCCCATGTAGAATAATCAGCGTATTCTTTGAATGCATAAAAATGACTTGTATCAAGAATATGTCGCTAAACGATAGCCTCGGTCTCTGTGCAAAATTATCATCACAGCCGTCCTCTCGATCATCGTGCAGTACTTTTGTCAGGAGTCAGGTTCACTGTTTTGTCTGACAAATTCATCCGAGGAATACGAAGAGTTCCTCGTACAGCTTTTACGCTGCATTAAAAACAAACGTATTTTGAACTTTCCGTAGGAGGGTAAAGCAACCTTTTACGCCGAACAGCCTTGAAGCGCTGTTTTATGTGGGCAGCTCTGAAGCTCTACTTTACGCCAAACAGCTCTGAAGCCTTGTTTTACGTGTACAACTCTGAAGCTATGTTTTACGCCATACAGTCTTGAGGCTCTATTTAATGCGTACAGCTCTGAGGCTCTGCTTTACGCTGACTTCATGTATGTTGGGAAGTTTGACTGTATAATACGCGTATAGTTCCCCAGCATATTTTATGCTACTACAAGACCCCCTTCAAAGTTTTCAAATTTCTCGTAATTTGAAATACTTTGAATGAAGCATGAAATGGTCAAATTTGAATCGTTTAATGGACATTTTCAGGGAACTCCTTGGCCCTTCGTCTGATGAAGTCCTCTCGACTGAAGAAAAAAAGAAGTTACTGAATCCTCGTCGTCTGTATGCAAACGCTGATAAAAAGAGCATTTTCTGCGTAAACCCAAGATATACGCGTATTTTGTTAACTGATATATCCCGCGTAATTTAAGATGCGCGTAAAATCATAGATCCGTAGCATCTGAGCGTAAAAGCTTTTGAGCGTAAAATCATAGATCTGTAGCTTCTGAGCATAAAAGCTTCTGAGCATAAAATCGTAGATCTATAGCTTCTGAGCGAAAAAGCTTCTGAGCGTAAAATCGTAGATCTGTAGCTTCTGAGCGAAAAAGCTTCTGAGCGTAAAATCATAGATCTATTACGCAGCATGATAACCTGTCTTGCTTTTCAAATGATCGGCTGATATGGTCCCAAATCATAACCGACTATTAAAAATCGGATTTGGTTAAGGATTCAGAGAGTCACTTGAACTCTATAAATAGGCCTAGGTCATGAGAGAGAAAAATCCTTCATCTTTCTCTACAAAACACTTCATCTCTTTTTGAAAACTCTTCATCTCTTTCTTAAAAAGACCTCAGATTCGCCATGGCACCAAAACCGGCCTCCACCGCTAAGGGAAAGAAAGCCGCTTCATTATCTCGCTCCACTGCTCAAGCATGAGCGAATCCTACTAGGCCAAGCGAGCCTCGTTCTGAACGAAGTGCTCCGTCGTCTAGCTGTGCACTGGGCATCACAGGTAAAACTTTGAGAGAAATAAAAACCCTCCGCACAGGTTGTACGTGTATGCGCAAATATGCCCACATTCTTAATGTGTCAGCGTAAAACTCCATATTTTTGCAGTCTGGCATAAAAATGCAGACTGTCAAATTTTGGCGTATACTGCAAACCTTGCGTTTTACGCACTAGAAGTAAATTCCAGCGTAAAACTCAAATTTTTGTAGTCTGGCATAAAATATAGACTGTTAGGTTTTATCGTATGCTGCAAACCTTGCGTTTTACGTACTGGAAGTAAATTCCAGTGTAAAACTGATTTATTCTCTTGCTTTTTCCAGTGGACCTACAGATCCCTCCTCTGGCTGAAGTAATGGGCTCTGCTGCTGGAATGCTGAATTCCAACTACTTGGAGGATTTGTCCCTTGTGACTTTCCCCATCTCTGGAAACGAGTATCCTCAAGAAAGGGGAACTTTGATCTCGACCTAAGGAGAAAGGATGTTGCTGAGTATGATCAATGGGGAACCCTTGACGTACATAGATGGAACTAAGTATAAGAAATCAGCTTTCTTATTTGGGGATGTTATTGATTAAAAATCTCAAACAAAGCCCAAGAAGGAAGATTAGATATTTTCTACTGAGGGCACGGTCATGTTCCTGCCAAAGATGTCCAGAGATTACCCTATCTCTGCATTCTTCCATGCCACACATCCCAGAAGGATGTCATGGACTCTAACTCCTGATCTTCATGGCCAGCCAGGGAAGATCTTTTATAAGAAAGGATTAAACCAAGGATCCTTTGTAATTAATCCCTCTGGCCCTGTCATGCCCTTCAGAGGATTACTACCAGGCAGCGTCCCTAGTGGGGACTCCACTTTGATCCAGCCATTTCAAATGGCAA